>JACEHZ010000358.1:600000-895000 GCA_017893485.1 Hemerocallis citrina
GGATGACCAGGTTCTCCACCACCTCGATCGCCACTAGACCTTCCATCAGAGAGTCCGCCGACTTCACGAACCAATTAAGGGCCCATGGAACCAACACCACCTCCCCTACTATCTCCCTGGCAATGGGATGGACTGGCGGGAGACCATATCTCACCCCTTCGCGCCCTTAAGGTTGCCCAAGCTCGGCACTGCCTCGACCGAGCCGGAGGCTCCCAAAACCGTCAAGGCCTTCGACCTTTTGGACTTCATCTCAGAAGTCCCCTTTGACGTAATAGCGCCTGACCTCTTCTTCTACTTCTGTTGCTCGGCTACCTTCATCTTGGCCAAGAAGGCCCTCCTCTATTCGATCTCTGTGTCATCTATTGCTGCAAAATAAAACACGAGCTGTAAGACGAAAAAGGAAACGAAAAACATGCAAGGGTGATGAGGCTTGGTCCAATCCTCGCTAAGTGTCTCTCGGTCACGGTCGCCCAGGGGATGCACTGTAACACCCCACAAAATTGTGTTATGATAATTTTTCCCTTGGGTGTTACGCACATGTATTTGTACCGCAACGGATAATATACGTAGCGTATTTTAGTATGAACATCCTATGTATTTTATATTCCGATTATTTATATGTTTTTCGTTCTTTCAAAATTTATTTTTATCCTATTTTGAGTCAACTCAAATATTAATTTTAATCCTTGTGTTTTTACATGTATTGCACGTGTTTTCAATACACGTGTCGATTACGTATGTTTTACCATTACGAGAAATATCCGTAACATTATTAACATACATGTTCTACGTATTTTATATTTTCACTGTTTTTTGTTCTCTCAAATTTATTTTTTATTGATACATCCAACACACGTGTTTGCAGTGCACATGTTGGTTCCTAAATTTTCTTGAGTCATGAATATGTTTCTTCTCATTTTTCTAGTCACAATTGTGTGATTTATTTTTAATTAAAATCCATTAGGCCTAAATCCATTTTGTAGCCCACTAAAATCTCTCTATATATAATGGGAGAGTTGGAGTTGTAATTTGTCAACATACAAACTCGTGTGTTGCACGTGCAACTCCAACTCTCCAATTAATTACAACAAAAAAAAATTAAAAAACAAAATTTCACCTATTTAAAACGTGCAACACACGTGCAAAATATTTTTTCAATATTTTTTAACACCAAACAAACACATATATTACACATACCAACTGAAATTCTACTTATGAACACGTGCATTGCACGTACAAATCATAGCTTTTTCTTCAAAATATTTTTTCCAATTACGTGTAACACACGTCCAACTCCAAAACTATTTTTTAACACATATATTGCACGTGAAAATTCTCCAACTCTTATCAAAATGTGCATCGCACGTGAAAAATACTAGTTAATTTAAAGCCCATGGTTGATTTTGTGTGCACTAAAGTGTGCATTTAAAATATAGTTAGTTTGGTACACTTGTCATGTGTAACACACACATCTAACCTAATAAAAATTAATAATAAAATTTGTATGAAGAGTGTGCACACATACTGACTACACGTGCACGTGTTTCTCACCATGGTTGAGAATGAGGGAGAGTGGTGTGAGTTAGTGGGAAGTGGAGAATTATCTTCGAAAGTGGGGAGCTATTTTGACCACACAATTTTGCTATAAATAGTCCCTACTTTTGTCATGAACAACACAACTCAAAACGAAAACAAAAGACACAAAGAGGGAGAAGAGCTTGCGGGTGGTGCTAGAAAGAGGCCGGCCATTTTTTATGGAGCTTGGTGTTCTGGAGCATTATTTTCTAAGAGTTATACTACTAGGAATTCTACATTTGAGGTCGGTATTTCTTCAACTTTCTAATATAGTTTTATTAGTAGAATGCTTGACATGTATAAATTGTTAGATGCATGATAACTTATAAAGATTGAACATTCAAGTTTAGATTATTTTTTGTTGATTGAATGTGTGCAAGTATGATATGCTTGATTTGGGGGCATTTTTATAAGGTTCTATTTTGAGTTTTAGTTGCACTTCAAAAAATCATAACTATTAAACTAGATGGAATCTAGAGCTAAAACTTTTATAGGAGTATCTCGTATATGTCAAGAACATCTCTTTAAAATTTTATAATATTTGGATGTCATTTAATATTTTAATAAAATCCAAACTTAGGACTGGTTGGCAGTTGGCAAGTTGCTGGAAATTTGTACACATTTCGGATTTTGATCATTTCAGCATTCTAGATGAAGTATTTTGAGAAAAGTCAAAACTAAGAACTTGAAGTCTAATCGTTAACTTTCTATAGAGTCTATGAAATCAACTTTCTATGAAGAACTGAATTCATAATGAATTTTATAGGATTGAATAAGTGGCAGTATTTTAATTGCAGTATAACATTTCGACCCTACTGTAGATTTCGAAGAATTCAGGGTTATAGATATAATAATTTGGGGAAACTTATAACTAAAAAGTCTAGTAGACTTTTATACCTTTAATTTGATCTAAAGAGCACAAAGTTTCATGAAGTATATAATTTCTATGATTTTACAGGTAGCATGAGCTGCAGTTTTTTTGGATTTTAAACCTACTGTTTTGTAAATGAATTTAGACAAAATAATTGAGGATGATTTTAGATGATCTTAACTACAAAGTTTTAGTAGACTCATTTATGATTCCTATGAAACTAATAAATCTATTTTTGGAGTAGTATTAAAATTTATATGAATTTTACAATACCATCGGGTTGATGTCTTTCATCTAGTTGTCCTAAAACTTTTACAATGTGTAAGATTGGATTTAAAATTGGAATATTATTAAGATTTACCTTATGAGAAATTAAGAGATAATTAAATGATAAAGTTGGAATGTTAAATATGTGATGTTTATGAGGGATTTAACTCATCAAGTGTTATTGAATGTTGCTATGAGAAGTTGGTTACTTCATGATTGATAAATAAGAGAATGGGTAAAAGAAATTAAAAGATGTGAATGAATAAAATTTGAACATGTGAATAATGATGGTATGAATAACCCATGATGTTGAACATGAGATGTGTTAATTCTAGAGGCTAAGTGAGACCCAAAGTACCGACAAGTGATGAAAGAGATTATTGAAATTTGAGAAGCGGCCAAATAGGCTATCATTCTCGGTATATTGTTTAAGACTAGTAGGAGGGTAAACTAGCTCTAGATGCTAATATTATTCATGTTTAAAAACTTAAGGACAGGCACTAAAAGAAGATATGATCCAAACAACGGTGAACATGTTCGATAAAGAATGTGCTCCTCCTAGGGGTTCGAGATCCAGGAGTACGCCCGGTAAATCTGCATGTGTGGGCTATGGGTAGGCCGGTGAGGTCGATGAAATGGCCGGTAAAGAACTGCGGTCCATAGGAATGTTCACGACTGAGGATACGTCTGGTAAATCTACATGTGTGGGCTAGGGGTATGTCTTTCTATCATCGAAAAGGTCGGTAAAAAGTCTGTAGTTCCTAGGAATGGTCGAGAGTGAAGATACGCCCGGTAAATCCACGGTGTGTGGGCTAGGGGTGTATGCCGGTAAGGTCCGTAGTTGCGGGAGATCAACTTGCTAGGGTTCGTGGCTGAGGATGCGCCCGATAAATCCACTATATGTGGGATAAGGGTAGGCCAGTAAGGTCCAATATTCTGGGGGTGCGACTCCTCGGTGACTAAGCTTTGGAGTATATTCATTGGGTTAGGTTGCATGGAGTGGTATGCAAACCCTATAATGAGAAGTACGATAAGGGTTTGCCCTCGGACCTATGTAGTATGGGATGATAGAATCCAAACAAGTATACATTAGTATCATCATAGTGTAAATATTTGCAATAGGCATTAAGTCATATCATACACTGACACTACCGGGTAGTCACTTTTCCTGTTTGCATTCAAGTTTGTGATTGTTAAAGTAGAAGTATCGTTATATTATAGCATTGCGTCAGTTGTATGACGTGCCCACAGTTTCTCAGATGCAGGATTGGACTTGGCATGAACTTGAAGTCACTATGATGAGTTGCTACAAGATTGAAGGAATTTCATTATTGTAGATTATATTGTATTCATCTAATTCCATTGTATTGTTGTAAAGAACATATTGTAAATACAAGTTTTAAATTCCTTATACTATTAATTTACTTTGATATTTATTATTTTATCTACAACCCTTAGTCTTAATCTTTTAAGTTTGACTTACTCATTTTCATTCTTGAAGTTTTATCCTTCTTACTTTTATGCACTTTTACGTTACTTATTTATTTTGGAATTATTTTTACGTATTCGATTAAGTTTTGAATTACTACTTCTTAAATCATTATTAAGACTATCATCTTCCTTGTTATTATTTCTATTAGATTTTGAATTTTGATTTTTGTATATTTACATTCACTTTACAAATATTTTGATTTCACTATACTATATTTTTTTCAATATTTTATATTGTATTGTTTATTTCAATATATTTTAACATGATGTAATATTTTTACTTATATAAAAGAAATATACCTCTACACAATAAGATTCCATTTTATTACTATTTTGTTATTACTTTTTATTTTCTACCTTTTGTTATATTTACTTGTCACTATTAATAGCTACTTATTAATTTTGTATCTTTATACTTCTCTAATATAATACATACACTGACTATTTATATTTTATCTTTATTTCAATTTGTATTATCTTTACATTCTTGGTTACTGCATATACTTTTCACTGAATTCTATATACATATCATATATTTCAACATATTTAGTATACATATCATTTTACACTTATCCAATAACCACATTACTATATTTTATTTTTGTGTTTATTATCCTAATTTACTACACTACATAATTATTGCTCTCATTTGTATTTTCAGATCATGCATATACTTTATACTATTTTTTTCTTAATGTTATAAATCCTTTTCATTACTACTAATTTTATATATTCGATATTTAAAATCTATACTTATATTTTAATATTTTATCGTTGTAATTTTTTACTTCATTTACTCCTCGTACTATCCCAACTTTTACACCTATTTTTATATCACAAATTTCAAAAGAAAATGTGACATCATACTTAAATAAGCATTCTATACCCAACTACATATGAAAGATTACATCATTCCATTCACCATTATAGTGCAACCTGATGTCGAGAGGGCAAATCTGCAACTAGAAATCAATTGAGGCAAACTGCAACTGGACGTCGGGAAGGAAACATCTGCAACCGAATGTCTAGAAGGCAAACTGCAACCGGATGTTGTGGAAGCAAAACTGTAACTTGATGTCAAGGAGGCAAGCCTGCAGTTGGACACCAACGTGGTGAACCCACAACAAAAGAGATTTTTCTACTTTAATAAACCCACTTTTATTTCTTTTTATATATTACCTTCCATTGTTCTATTTTTGTACTTGTTTATACCATTTTATAATGTTTTACAACTTAGCCTATACTACTTCAATTTTATTATTTATAATACGGATATACTTATATACACATTTAATTAATTACCTTATTATTTATATTTGCTTATATATCTATCATGTGTTATTATTATTCTATTTGTTTTTAATCTATATTACTGGTTACTGCTAATTATTTTATTACTTTGTATTTTTATAGAATTCCATTTTTATATTTTATTGCTAACCATCTTCGATATGTTTGCTACTCATATAATATGATTTTTATTATTTATACTTTTGTTACTATCTACATTTTATTTCTATCCCAATTAATATTATATATTATTTCAATTATATATTGCTACTTTTACTATTATTTTATTTTGTTTCTCCAATTGCTCATAACATTCGTATTATAGTATTGGTTGTTTCATCATATATTTTTACGCCTACATACGTGTATAATTTTGTATGTTGGCTTTCTTGCTATACTTGACAACTTATAGATATTTTAATCACTATTTTAGGTATTTAATTTTGAATCGTATATATAGTTATTATATTTACCTTACAATTTATTTTTTTTCGTGATATTAATTTGATATGCATAATTATATATATCTTATATTGTTTGTACATTTAGCTAAAATCTAACACTTATATATTTTCAGACTTTTCATAAGACAGTTGCCTATTAAATGGCTACCTTCTTTTATCTGTTAACATATATTCTTAGTTTACGATTTTAATCATTCATTTTTTCCATTTCCTTTTAGTTAATTTCTCTTTCCTTAAAATTTCAAAATTTTATTAGCCAGTGCTAACTGTTTTTTAATTATTATGCTCTTCCAATTATTTATCGATTTGCTTTATATTTTTATACTTTCCCTTATTTTGTTTTTACTATTTATTTCTTTATCAAAAAATAAATATATATCCTTTTTATCTCAGTAAATTTTTGAGCTACTTAATGATTTTTTACATTCTTAGTCAATTTTTAAAAAAAAATCTACTGAATTATAATTTGTCTATACCATTTCACCGCTTTTATTCTGTGCACTTACATTTCTCATCCTTCTTACTTATTTTTATACTTCTAATTTTTTTTTACTCTTTTCGTACTACTTCTTACTACTTACTTTTGTTTACTATACTTGTTTTTAAAGCATTTTTTTCTCTCTATGATTTCCTTATTTCTTTCTAATTGTTTTGTTTTCCAAATTCTTTCACGATTAATGACTTAATTTATATTTTCCTTTTTATCTAGTACTTTAACAAATATTATTTTTTGTATGAAAATTTCTTTCAATCTATACTATCTTTTATTGTCACGTTTCTTTTTATGCTATTTTTCTAGTTTTTCTTGTTCGTTCTTATTAATTTTGATACTCATAGTTTTCTTATATAAGTTTACTTTGTTTTCCACATTACATACTATATTTCTTTTTTTGTATTGACAGTTTTTCTATATACAATAAAGATTTTTCCTTTAGTGTGTACAAGATACAACTCTTATCCTAATAAGTTCTGCGGACAGAACTGTTATAAGGGGGGAGACTGTAACACCCCACAAAATTGAGTTATGAGAATTTTGCCCACGAGTGTTACGCACATGTATTTTGTACCGCTACGGGTAATATCCGTAGCGTATTTTAATATGAATATCCTACATATTTTATATTCCGATTATTTATATATTTTCCATTCTCTCAAAATTCATTTTTATCCTATTTTGAACCAACTCAAATATTAATTTTAATCTTTGTATTTTTACGTGTATTGCACGTGTTTTCAATACACGTGTCGATTACGTAAGTTTTATCGTTACATGAAATATAAGTAACATTAGTAATATACATGTTCTATGTATTTTATATTTTGACTGTTTTTTGTTCTCTCAAATTTATTTTGTATTGATACGTGCAACACACGTGTTTGCAGTGCATATGTTGGTTCCTAAAATTTTCTTGAGTCATGAATATTTTTCCTCATTTTTCTAGTCACAATTGTGTGATTTATTTTTAATTAAAATCCATTAGGCCTAAATCCATTTTGTAGCACACTAAAATTAATTTAAAGCCCATGAATAATTTTGTGTGTACTAAAGTGTACATTTAAAATATAGTTTATTTGGTACATTTGCCATGTGTAACACACACATCTAACCTAATAAAAATTAATAATAAAATTTGTATGAAGAGTGTGCACACAAATTGACAACACGTGCACATGTTTTTCACCATGGTTGAGAATGAGGGAAAGTGGTGTGAGTTATTTTAGGAAGTGGAGAGTTATTTTAGGAAGTGGAGAGTTATTTTGGGAAGTGGGGAGCTATTTTGACTACACAATTTTCCTATAAATAGTCCCTAGTTTTGTCATGACCAATACAACTCAAAACAAAAACAAACAAGAGAAAGAGGGAGAAGAGCTTGCGGATTGTGCTAGGAAGGGGCCGGCCATTTTTTAGGGAGCTTGGAGTTTTTGAGCATTATTTTCAAGGAGTTCTACTACTAGAAATTCTGCATTTGATGTGAATGTTTCTTGAACTTTCTAATATAGTTTTATTAGTAGAATGTTTGACATGTGTGAATTGTTAGATGCATGATAACTTATATAGATTAAATATTCATGTTTAGATTATTTGTTGTTGAATGAATGTGTGAAACTATGATATGTTTGATTTGAGGTCATTTTTATAAGGTTCGGTTTTGAGTTTTAGTTTCACTTCAGAAAATCATAACTATTAAACTAGATGGAATCAAGAGCTAAAATTTTTATAGGAGCATCTCGTATATGTCAAAAATATCTCTTTAAGATTTCATAATATGTGGATGTCGTTTACTATTTTAATAAAATCCAAACTTAGGACTGGTTGGCAGTTGGCTAGTTACTGAAAATTTGTACACATTTCGGATTGTGTTCATTTCAGCATTCTACATGAAGTATTTTGAGAAAAGTCAAAATTAAGAACTTGAAGTAGATTTGTTAACCTTTCTTTAGAGTCTAAGAAATTAATTTTCTATGAAGAATTAAATTTATAATGTATTTTACAAGATTGAATAAGTGGCAGTATTTTAACTGCAGTAACATTTCGACCCTAGTGTAGATTTCGAAGAATTCAGGGTTATAGATATAATATTTTGGCGAAACTTGTAACTACAAAGTTATAGTAGACTTGTATTCCTTTAATTTGATCTAAAGAGCACAAAGTTTTATGAAGTATATAATTTTCTATGATTTTTACAGATAGCATGAGCTACAGTTTTTTTGGATTTTTAACCTATTGTTTTGCAAATGAATTTAGACGAAGTAATTGAGGATGATTTTAGATGATCTTAACTACAAAGTTTTAGTAGACTCATTTATGATTCATATGAAACTAATAAATCTATTTTTGGAGTAGTACTGGAATTTATATAATTTTTACAATACCATCGGGTTGATGTCTTTTATCTACTTGTCCTAAAACTTTTACAACGTGTAAGATTGGATTTAAAATTGGAATATTAGTATGATGTACCTTATAAGAAATTAAGAGAACTAAAGGATGAAATTGGTATGTTAAATATGTGATGTTTATAAGGGTTTTATCAAGTGTTATTGAATGTTGCTATGAGAAGTTGGTTTCTTCATGATTGATAAATAATAGAATGGATAAAAAAAATTAAAAGATGTGAATGAATGAAATTTGAACATGTGAATAATGAGGGTATAAATAACCCATGATGTTGAACATGAAATGTATTGATTCTAGAGGCTATGTGAGACCCAAAGTACCGGCAAGTGATGAAAGAGATTATTGAAATTTGAAAAGTGGCCAAGTGGGCTATCATTCTCGGTATATTGTTTAAGACCGGTAGGAGGGTAAACTAGCTCTAGATGGTAATATTATTCATGTTAAAATACTTAAGGATAGGCACTATAAGAAGATATGATAGAAACAATGGCGAACATGTCCAGTAAAGAATGTGCAGCTCCTAGGGGTTCGAGATCGAGGAGTACGCCCGGTAAATCTACATGTGTGAGCTAGGGGTAGGCCGGTGAGGTCGATGAAATGACCGGTAAAGGACTGCGGTCCCTAGGAATGTTCACGACTTAGGATATGTCTGGTAAATCTACATGTGTGGGCTAGGGGTATGTCTATCTATCATCAAAAAGGCCGGTAAAGAGTCTACATTTCCTAGGAATGGTCAAGACTGAGGATATGCCTGGTAAATCCACGGTGTGTGGGCTAGGGGTGTTTGCCGATAAGGTCCGTAGTTGCGGGAGATCGACTTGCTAGGGTTCGTGGCTGAGGATGAGTCTGGCAAATTCACTATATGTGGGCTAGGGGTAGGCAGGTAAGGTCCAATATCATGGGGGTGCGACTCCTTGGTGACTAAGCTTTGGAGTATATTCATTGGGTTAGGTTGCATGGCGTGAGATGTAAACCCTATAATGAGAGGTACGATAAGGGCTTCCCCTCGGGCCTATATAGTATGGGATGCATTGAATCCGAACAAGTATGCATTAGTGTCATCGTGGTATAAATATCTACATTTGCATTAAGTCATACCATACACCGACACTACTAGGATAGTCACTTTTTCTGTTTGCATTCAAGTTTGTGATTGTTAAAATAGAAGAATCGCTGTATTATAGCATTGCGTTAGTTGTATGCAACTGACCTGCCCACAGTTTCTCAGATGCAGGATTGAACTTGGCATGAACTTGAAGTCACTATGATGAGGTTGTACAAGATTGAAGGATTTTCATTATTATAGATTATATTGTATTCATTTAATTCCGTTGTGCTGTTGTAAAGAACATATTGTAAATAAAAGTTTTAAATTACTTGTAAATTTTTGCGAATTTGAAGTAAAATATCCTGTTGTGCTACGAATTACATGCGTTTTGAATTCGGGGCGTTACATGCTCCCTTTGGCGACGATCTGTTCCACACCCTCCTTCTCCACCTTCGTAAATTCTTTCTCCTTAGGGCTTTGTGGTTGGGTTTGTAAAAGGACCAGTTCGTCGGGATCTCCCAGGTTACCTAGTTCCAAACGATGAGATACTTCTTTTTCCATTCCCTGATAGAGTCCGGGTGATCGTGGACTACTTTTCTATTAAGACGAGGAGAGAATAGACCCCCTCATACGTCCCTGCTGACTGGATCCCCACGCAGGCTTGGAAATACTTAAACTTTAAGGGAACATCCCTCTTTTCGCAAAGCAGCATGAAGCAGACGATCTGCTTCTACGAGTTGGGATCGTACTGCATCGGACTCAGCTCTGCCCAGTTCAATCCTCCTTCATGAATGAGTGCATGGGAAACCTCAACCCCAAGATGGAGGCATCGAGCAGAAACATATAGAACCAAGGGGCCAGGTTGTCCGTTGGTCGTAGCCCCGGGTTCGGCACCATCAACTCATATTCCAAGGGAATGAAGTAGCTCGTCCATATCGAAGGAAGGTTAGTGCTTGTCAGCATGCTCTGGATGTCGTCTGCCTTAATCCTCTGACGGCTCGGTGAGGAAGGTTACACCCTGTACCGAACCAAACCAAATCCTCAAGGTCGTCCGGGTACATTCTGATCGAGCTCGGTGCTGAAGATAGGGGACGTGAAGCCTGCCCTTCGGTTGGAACTCAATGGACAATCCAGGGCTGCGAGGAAGAGTCCACTTCAGCCTCCTCCCTCGAATACGAGGTACCCTCGGGGGAAAGGCCATCGCCAATTGTTCTAAACCTACGGTCCCTTCCATCGAGGCGACCTCGCTGGCTCTGCCCTCTTCCTCTTCCCCCATCGCCAAATTTAGCTCAACTTTCTCCTTCTCCTTTTCCTTATCTCCGTTTGAATCCACTGGTTCATCCTCGCCGACCACGTCCATCCCTTTGACCTCTTCCTATGAATCACTTAACTCAACTACAAAGGGTCTTCGGCTTCGAATAGGCTGGACCTTGTGGACCTTCTGGAGTTCTTCTCAGTATGTAGACTCATAAGAAGAACTGATGTCACCTTGTCCAGACGTAGAGGCGAAACCCTCACTATAAAATAAAATACTAACCTGGTTGCCGAAAAGGATGTCGAAAAGCTTGTCGCCGGTGCCGGAATAGAAACTAGAGTGAGAAGCTCTGGAGCAAGTGAAAGAAAGTAAAAATGAGAATAACAAGGGGGGAGGAGTACATATAAACGACTCAGGGACGCATCAATTCCCATAACCAATCTTGACCATCCGATTTGATCAAACGGTGGATAATGATATGGCTAAAATAGGATTAAATCGGGACCGTTCAAATCGGGTGCGAATCTTAAAGCTCTCAAGGGTAATTTGGTAATTTAACCTACAAATGGATTTGAATTGGGAACTGGGTCTTTCTTCAAAGCCCAATAACCCATAAACGGATATGTCCTACTGGGCATGGGTAGCAACCCGTTACAAACCAGTCCAGATGGATAAAGAGTAATTCAAATTCATGGTTATCTCTATGAAACGATTTAAAATCTACATCTTACCCAAAAACACCGGGAAGTAGAGACTTATCCTCATCTCGAAATGGGTACCTAAGGCGACTATAAATATCCCTCTCCCCCAACCGTAACAAAGTAATCAATCTTTTTCTACCAAAAGCTCTTTCTTAATCTTTCTTATTACTGACAAGAGCGTCGGAGGGTACGTCGCCGGGATCCATCCCGGTGTATCGAAATTTTTTGCAGGTCAACGACAGCGGCAAGAAACCAGTCAAACATTAGTGAAGGTCAACAAGTTTGCTTTATTGTTTCCAAAAAGAATCCACAAATTCATCTGTTTTCTTCCACACCAGAAATCAGCAGCTACGGATTGGTGCTGTCTATGGGAAACTAGTCAAACGTTGGTGAAGATCAACAGGTTTGCTTTATTGTTTCCAAAACGAACCCACAAGTTCATCTGTTTGCTCCCACACCAGAAATCAGCAGCAACAGATTGGCACCGTCTGTGGAAACCAAAAAAGCAATCCAACCTAACTTCATTAGTGAGAGTAGTTTCAAGCCATGCATCCGAAAGAGAAGGGGAAGGCAGCGGCCCCCATCCGAAGAGCCACTCCTCTTCCTCCTCCTCCTCCAGTCCAAGATGTTCTTCCTCAACAGCCTCCTGATAAATCCATTAATGTCCACATTTTGGATCAATAATCTGAATGGAATTAGATAATTAAACTCTCTAGATTTGGTAATTTATTCTTCTTTTCTCTTTTCCATAGGAAACAGCCTAAAAGCAACTAAATGAAGCGGATTCAATGATTTACTCAAGACTAATCCATCACTGTGAGGATGATACACTGGAATGAAGAATCCTAATTTTGCATCAAAACATTTGTTAGAAGCTGCGGAATACAGTCGACTGATTCCTTAACGACAGTCGACTTCTCTGACTAGTTTGAGTTTCCAAAAGTTCACGGAGCAGTCGACTGATTCTTAGCCAATAGTCGACTGAACTGGCATTCAACGGGAATTAGAGATAAGCACAGTTAAGAAACACCCTCATCCAAATCCGCAAAACAATTCAGATTGAGCTGACAAAATCAGGGAAACAAATATTATACAACTGAAAATAACAACTTCCCAAAAATTAAGCTAGAGATCTGGTATGGTAGTTAATGAAGAGGATTTGACTCAATCCATATCCGGTATTTGAGGAGATTGAAATCTGGGCTGGAGATCTGCAGATGAGGGCAAAAGAAGCTATATCAAGGGATCGAAAAACCAAGAAGGGATATCGAACAAGAGAGGAGATCAAGAGAATTTAAGGAAAAAGGAGGGATCAAGTACAAAAACTCGGTATTGAGGGGGAGGAGAACAAGTCGACTTCAGGCTGATTGGTTTCAAGCTGATCATCATCCAAATCTGTGTTTCTTCTTCTCTCTTTAATTTTTGTTCTTGTTAAATTCATTAGAGTCATGTATTCAAAACTGTTAGTCAATAAAAGTTGGATTATGTGCAACTAAATTCATTTTGGGCAGATTGAAACCTTAGTCATGTAATAAATCTTTTTTTGCATTACTCCGATCATTTATTGATTAAACCTGGTTGTTCTTGATCAAATTTATAATAAGCAGTATTATAAAATTGAATCTATTATATGAGTAATTGAAATAATCAAGTTTTATGCTCGTAATTAGAAACACAAGAATCTATTAGGTTCTTTGGTTTAATCAACTTGGAGGATCTAGATTTGATACCAACTTCTAGAGCTTTGAGTGTTTGTTAATTTCCACAGTTTCTATGCTTTCTTCAAGTGTAACTTAGTAGATATCATGCTAAAACACTTAAGGAGAGAAAGGAATTAGAGTAGATACCATGCCTAATTTCTTAGCCCAGGGAAATCTTTAATTTAAGAAGTAGATACCATGCTCTTAAATGAACAAACATGAGTGATCAGAGTAGTGTAGAAGTTGATCGAACATTCTTGGCTATAGGTGGAAATCGAGCCCAACTAATTCAATAGATATTTTTGTGGTTCAAATTAACCAAATTGAGAACTACTTGATCTAGATGTTAATCTCTCTCTTCCCTTCAGACAAAACTTTATAACAAGCATTTCTGTTTTATTGATTAGTAAGTTATTTACTACAATCTCTGTGGGATCGACCCTTACTTTTCACTACGCTTCTGAAAACGATTAGTACACTTGCGAGGTTTTTTTTTAATTTGTGTTTAGATTATCTATTCATTTAGATAACTGAGCTCTCAACAAGTTTTTGGCACCGTTGCCGGGGATTGTTTAGTACTTTAACTTGCAAATCAATAAAAAGTTGACTGAACCCAAATTTCAGTCGCCTGTCCAGAGGTTTTGAGTCTTATTCAAAGAAACAGATAAGTCGACCTATTTAATCTCCCAGTCGACTGGCTTCTAGTAACAGTCGACTGAAAGGTTCGATAAAGTCGACTGGACAGAACAAAAACATTTGAATTGCTTATTTACTGTAAACTATGAATATTTTCTTTTAGGTACATTCCAATTCGAGGCTACATGACTTTGGTGTATGCACGGGAGACGATCACTTCATCCCAAGCTACTACCTATTGACCAAGAGATAGAACACACTCTGCACAAACTAAGTCAGTCCAGTCGACTATCTTTAAGGTGTAAGTCGACTGTACCACTATCCATTCCAAAAGCAACAATGGGTGAGGAAGTACCAAATCGAGTACCAATGCAGGACAAATTCACTCCGAAGAATATTGAGCAACCTTCTTGCATAGCTTATCAACCTAATATCATAGGGAATATGCACCTATCACCTCAGTTACTCAGCATGGTTCCCCACTTTAGTGGAAAACTAGATGAGGATCCTCATCTCCACTTGCAAGATTTCTTTGATCTTTGCAGAACGCAAAGCGTCCAAGGGCTTACCCCTGAACAAATCAGGTTAATTTTGTTTCCATTTTCATTAAAACTTAATGCTAAATTGTGGTATAATTCTTTGGAACCAGGATCAATTCAATCATGGGAGCAATTGGCAACAAGGTTCTTGAAGGAATTTTTCCCAGCTCAGAAAACCAAACAACTAAAAAGGGAAATTCAACTCTTCCAACAAAAAGATGGCGATTTATTCTTCGAGGCATGGAAGGACTTTAAGAACAAACTTTTCAAGTGTCCTTCGCACAACATGCCTAAGGATGATCAGGTACAAGCATTCTATGAGGGCTTAAATGACACTAACAAAGCAATTGTAGATTCAGCTTGCAATGGAATCTTGGTGAGAAAGAGTGGTGAGGAGGCCATCGAGCTATTCGAAGAACTCAGCGAGAACTCACAACAATTCTCAACAAGGGGAAGGGTTTTTTTCGAAAAAACAGGGAGTTTACGAAATTTCTAGTGGTAACAACATGGAATTAGAAATGGTAACCATGAACAAAAAAAATGATATGCTTGTTAATGCAATTTCGACGCTAGGTGGCGTAAAAACAAAGCAAAAGAAATTTGTGCAATTTGTTCTCATTCTGATCATACAACTGATGCATGTCCCATATCTTCTTTCACAGATCAGGAGCACGCAAACTACGTAAGACAGGGAGTGTTTCCACCCAAGAACAACCCCTTCTCGAACACGTACAACCCAGGGTGGAGAAACCATCCAAATTTCTCATGGAACAATAATCAAAACAATCAAGGCACTCAAATCGCACAAGGGCATGCGCGGAACTTCCAGATCGGGAATGGATTTGATCGGCCAGTTCAAGAACAGAAGAAGTTGGATTTTGAATCCACTGTTCTTCAATTGCTCCAACAGCAACATCAAACAAGCAACCAACAAGGGCAGACCATTCAGAAATTGGAGACCCAAATTGGTCAAATTGCTAAGGGGTTAAGTGAAAGAAAGGCAGGAGAACTCCCATCACAAACTATACCAAACCCTAGAGGACAAGAACAGCTCAAATCGGTGACAAAACCCTAAGAAGTGGTAAGATAATCGACAGCAAAGTTGGAACAAACACGGACGAATCAGACACACAACCAGCAAAATCTTTGGGTTTCAACAAGGTAAGTGACAAAGAAAGGATAGTATTGCCACCATTCCCTCAAAGGTTAGTCAAGCAAAAGAAAGAACAACATTTACTTGATATTTTTGAAACTCTCAGGAAGGTAGAAATCAATATTCCCCTACTTGATGCTATTAAACAAATTCCTTCTTATGCCAAATTTTTGAAAGAATGATATACTCACAAGAGAACGTTTCAGGTTCGGGATAATGTGGCTTTAACAGAGGAAGTGAGTGCGGTATTGTTGAGGAAATTACCTCCTAAGTTGAAGGATCCAGGTAGTTTTACCATTCCTTGCAGGGTTGGTGAGTATTTCTTTGAAAAGGCACTGTTAGATTTGGGGGCAAGCACCAATCTTCTTCCATACTCTGTTTACGAAGAACTAGGATTGGGGGAACTCAAACCAACATCAATCACCTTGCAATTGGCTGATCGGAGCGTCAAGAGACCTAGAGGTATTTTGGAAGATGTCTTGGTTCAGGTAAATGATTTCATTTTGCCAGCAGATTTTGTTGTTTTAGATATGGAAGACGCTTCAATGCCATCTTCTTTACCGATCATCTTAGGTAGACCCTTTATGAGTACTGCTGATATAAAAATTTGTGTTAAAAAGGGCACTATAAGTATGAAAATAAATGATGAAAAGATTGAGTTTAAAATGTTTGATGCACTAAAATTACCACACGATGATCATGAATGTTATAATATTGATGTGGTTCAGGAGATTGTTGACCAAACATTTCAGGTACATAGCGTCGATCCACTACAGGCCGCAATTACACATTCTCTAACACTATCTCGAGTTGAACAGGAATTTGATGATACTGATTGGAGGATTACAGAGACAGTACACTACCTTGAAAATCAAAAATCATATTCAGGTAAGTTTGCACCTGTGTTTGAAAATCTTGTGTCTGATAATACTTTTGTTTCTTCTGTTACCAGGACACCAGACGTGGAGCTAAAGCCGCTACCTGAACACTTGAAGTATGCATACTTGGGTGAAAACCAGACGTTACCTATGATAATTGCTGCAAACTTGAGTATGCAGGAAGATGAGAAGCTTTTGAGAGTATTGCGAGAACACAAGGGTGCATTAGGGTGGACCATTGCAGATATCAAGGGAATAAATCCATCCAAGTGCATGCATAAAATACTTCTTGAAGACAATGCAAAACCTAGCAGGAAAGCACAAAGAAGGCTTAATCCACACATGAAGGAAGTGGTGAGAACAGAGGTCCTTAAGCTACTAGATATTGGCATCATCTACCCTATCTCAGATAGCAAATGGGTGAGTCATATACATGTAGTGCCTAAGAAAAGTGGAGTCACAGTGGTGAAGAATGATGAGAATGAGTTTATCCCTACGAGGATGACCACAGGTTGGAGGGTATGCATTGACTACAGGAAGCAGAATAACAAAACCAGGAAAGATCACTTCCCTCTTCCTTTTATTGATCAAATATTAGAAAGATTAGAAGGATATAGTCATTATTGTTTTTTAGATGGTTATAGTGGCTATAATCAAATTGCTATTTCTCCAGAAGATCAAGAAAAAACCACTTTTACATGCCCTTTTGGTACTTTTGCATACAGGAGGATGCCTTTTGTATTGTGCAACGCACCAGCTACATTTCAGAGATGCATGATGAGTATATTTTCAGACATGGTGGAGAGGTTCATCGAGGTATTTATGGATGATTTCAATATTTTTGGATCTTGTTTTGATGAATGCCTTAACCATTTGCAGCTTGTGCTTAAGAGATGTGAAGAATGCAATTTAGTGCTAAATTGGGAAAAGTGCCATTTTATGGTACAACAAGGCATTGTCTTAGGTCATGTGGTGTCCAAGAAAGGCATCAAGGTGGACAAGGCAAAAATTGACATCATATCGAAGCTACCCCCTCCTACTACAGTCAAGGGTGTAAGGAGTTTTCTTGTACATGCAGGGTTCTATAGAAGATTTATAAAAGATTTTTTTCAAAATCTCCAGACCCCTTTGTGGATTGTTAGCTAAGGATGTTGAGTTTGCATGGACAGAAGAGTGCACGAATGCTTTTATTACATTGAAAAATTTTCTCATTTCCGCACCCATCATCATGGCACCAGATTGGACCCGTCCTTTCAAGCTTATGTGTGATGCAAGTGATTATGCTTTGGGAGCTGTTTTAGTTCAAAAAATAAATAAGGTACCTCATGCTATTTACTATGCTTCTCGAATTTTAAATGATGCACAGCTTAATTATTCCACAACTGAAAAAGAAATGTTAGCTGTCATTTTTGTTGTAGAGAAGTTTAGATCATATTTGATTGGATCTAAAGTCATTGTTTTCACTGACCATGCTGCTTTGAGATATTTGTTTGCAAAAAAGGATGCTAAGCCTAGGTTGATCAGATGGGTGCTTTTGCTCCAAGAGTTCGATCTTGAAATTAGAGATAAGAAAGGAAGTGACAATGTTGTTGCAGATCACTTGTCCAGGATACTGCTTGATGAAGAGAGAAATATGCCCCCACTGAATGAAAACTTTCCAGATGAACACTTATTTGAAATAAATTTATAGCTTCCATGGTATGCAGATATTGTTAATTATCTCACTGCTCATGTTTTTCCTCCAGGTATGACGAGTCAAGAAAGAAAGAGGTTAGTGGCCATGTGCAAGCACTATTATTGGGATGATCCTTACTTGTTTAAATTCTGTCCTGATCAAATTGTAAGAAGATGCGTGTCAGAAGAAGAGCAAATGAGTATTCTGCAACATTGCCACCAATATGCATGTGGAGGACACTTTGGGACAAAAAGGACAGCACTTAAGGTATTACAATCTGGTTTTTATTGGCCTAATGTATTCAAAGATGCTTTTTCTTTTTGCAAGACTTGTGATAGATGCCAAAGGACAGGCAACATCTCTTCCAGAAATCAAATGCCACTGAAAAACATTCAAGTAATTGAGCTTTTTGATGTATGGGGAATCGACTTCATGGGTCCTTTTCCTAACTCACTTGGTTATTTATATATTCTTGTAGGTGTGGATTATGTGTCTAAATGGATCGAGGCTGTCCCCTAAAAAACTAATGATCACAAAGTTGTTGTCAAGTTTTTACAGGATAACATCTTCACCAGGTTCGGTACACCAAGAGCAATAATTAGTGATGGAGGTAGTCACTTCAATAATTTTTCATTTGCTTCTTTGATGAAGAAGTATGAGATTACACATAAAGTGGGTACTCCATACCATCCTCAAACCAGTGGGCAAGTGGAGATTAGCAACAGAGAAATCAAGAGCATTTTGGAAAAGACCGTAAATACAAGCAGAAGGGATTGGTCGCTACGCTTGAATGATGCATTGTGGGCATATAGAACTGCATACAAGACGCCTATTGGCATGTCACCATATCGTCTGGTCTTTGGAAAAGCATGTCATCTTCCGGTGGAATTGGAACACAAAGCTTATTGGGCTATTAAAAAGTTCAATTTTGATATGAAACAAGCAGGTGACAAAAGAAGATTGCAGCTGAATGAGCTCGAAGAATTGAGGCATGATGCATATGAGAATGCAAAGTTGTACAAAGAAAGGACCAAGATATACCATGATAAATAGCTAGCAAGGAAGGAGTTTCATGAGGGATAGAAGGTATTGATATACAACTCGAAATTACGACTTTTTCCAGGCAAGCTTATGTCAAGATGGTATGGTCCGTACATTGTTACAAAGTTTTTCCCACGTGGAGATTTGGAGGTTCATAGCAAAGAGAAAAATCAAACATTCAAGATGAACGGGTATAGGGCGAAGCCTTACATTGAGATGAGGTTTTTGCCGCAAGAGGAAGATATAACTCTTCAAACTATTCAATACATTGCATAAACTCGTCAAGTCTAGCTAAAGATAAGAAACGCAGTGCTTATTGGGAGGCAACCCAATTGTCAGGGAAGTTCTTATACTTTTCTCTTTACTTATTTCTCTTTATTCATTTCTTTATTCATTTTCTTTCCTTCAAACTGGATGGTGACACATGCCTATTTTAGTTTCAAACATTGAGGACAATGTTCCATCTAAGTTTGGGGGTATTTATTCACATTTGGAGTCTTGAATTTTTCTTTTGTATTCAAAAAAAATAAAAAAATAAAAAATAAATAAATAAAAAAAAATAAAAAAAACCTTTCTAACAACAATGATGAGAACATGAGCTCAGTTACTATAGGTAGAGAGTGGAGAACAAGTATTAATTGTGGTCTTTATCTTTAAAAATGTTAATAACTTATCATATGGATCATGCTTGAAACTTTTATTCATTTGGCCGGCCATGTCAATTCGACGAATTTTGAAAGAGAATAGTGAGTTCAACTATAAGTAAACTTAAATACACAAATTGTGAGTTTTGAGCCTAACACATATATTTTATTTTTTTTGAGAGTCATACACTTGAAGATCTTAGTATTCATGATTTAGTTGACTGCATATATCTACATTCTTGAGATGAACTAGAACTTGTTCTTGTTACTTTTCGAAACATATTTTGGATTTTGCATGAAAACTTGGAAGTGATTAAGGCAACTAAGAATCTATCACCAAAGACAAATAGCCTACCTAATATTAATTATTCACTAGTTGCCCCTTTGAAGCCTATAAAAGCTTTCTTTTTGTAAGACACATCATCCTTAACCATGCCTAGATAAATAGGTTACCTTACCTATATCTATTGAGTTAGTAGAGAAAAAATTGTAAAAGAGATGTGGCACGTCAAGGTGGGGTTGAAATATAAATAAAATGGAAAGAAGAGTTGGAGGATTTGTCATAAGAAATATGAAAAGTTGTTCATCAATTGTAAATTACTGAGTTGTGGGTGGTTGAGAGGTGTTGGTAGAAATAAAGTGTAGGCCTTTGATATATGACCTCATGATTAGGCAAAAAATAAATAAATAAATAAATAAATAAATAAATGATTTTGGTAGAAATATAATCTCTTAGAACAATATAAGTTGCTCTACTAATTCTTTAGAAATTTTGTATTCCTTTTTTTCCCCTCATTGGTTTAAACCTCACCCATGGCCCCATTACAACCTATAAAGACCTTTTGATCCAAGTATTGTGCAAATCAATGGTGTGAAGATGTAGTAGCAAGATCGAGCATATGGTTTCATTTCACTCAAGTCAAGAGATCTAATTTGAACTTCCCATGTTAATGTGGGCTATTATTTTTTTTGGGAGTGTATGCCATGGTGAGATTTTGGAGTTGAAATACAGTTGAACTTGCTAACCTTAATCATGATTATGTTGCATAAGCATTCGTCACCCTACTTATTGATGTTCAAGTTGAGTATTCTTGTGAATAAGTGATTAACATTTGAACTAATTTTTTTAGGCCTATCTTAATGCTTGTTCTAATCTTGACACTAAAAGTAGCAAGTTCTCTGAGGTAAATGTTGGAAGGGTCAAGTGAGTCTTGCGATGCTTGTAGTTTTAGTTTCTTATTTTTACTTGAGGACAAGCAAAAGCTAAGTTTGGGGGTATTTGATAAATCCATTAATGTCCACATTTTGGATCAATAATCTGAATGGAATTAGATAATTAAACTCTCTAGCTTTGGTAATTTATTCTTCTTTTCTCTTTTCCATAGGAAATAGCCTAAAAGCAACTAAATGAAGTAGATTCAATGATTTACTCAAGACTAATCCATCACTGTGAGGATGATACACTGGAATGAAGAATCCTAATTTTGCATCAAAACATTTGTTAGAAGCTGCGGAATACAGTCGACTGATTCCTTAACGACAGTCGACTGAATAGAGTGGGATGAGTTTCCGAAGCTTCGCGGAACAGTCGACTGACTCTTAGTCAACAGTCGACTTCTCTGACTGCTTTGAGTTTCCAAAAGTTCGTGGAACAGTCGACTGATTCTTAGCCAATAGTCGATTGAACTGGCATTCAACGGGAATTAGAGATAAGCACAGTTGAGAAACACCCTCATCCAAATCCGCAAAATAAATCAGATTGAGCTATCAAAATCAGGGAAACAAATATTGTATAACTAAAAATAACAACTTCCCAAAAATTAAGCTAGAGATCTGGTATGCTAGTTAATGAAGAGGATTTGACTCAATCCATATCTGGTATTTGAGGAGATTGAAATCTGGGCTGGAGATCTGCAGATGAGGGCAAAAGAAGCTATAAAAAGGGATCGAAAAACCAAGAAGGGATAATGAACAAGAGAGGAGATCAAGATAATTTAAGGAAAAAGGAGGGATCAAGTACAAAAACTCAGTATTGAGGGGGAGGAGAACAAGTCAACTTCAGAGGAGATCAAGTCGACTTCAGGCTGATTGGTTTCAAGCTGATCATCATCCAAATCAGTGTTTCTTCTTCTCTCTTTAATTTTTGTTCTTGTTAAATTCATTAGAGTCATGTATTCAAAACTGTTAGTCAATAAAAGTTGGATTATGTGCAACTAAATTCATTTTGGGCAGATTGAAACCTTAGTCATGTAATAAATCTTCTTTTGCATTACTCCGATCATTTATTGATTAAACCTGGTTGTTCTTGATCAAATTTATAATAAGCAGTATTATAAAATTGAATCTATTATATGAGTAATTGAAATAATCAAGTTTTATGCTCGTAATTAGAAACACAAGAATCTATTAGGTTCTTTGGTTTAATCAACTTGGAGGATCTAGATTTGATACCAACTTCTAGAGCTTTGAGTGTTTGTTAATTTCCACAGTTTCTATGCTTTCTTCAAGTGTAACTTAGTAGATATCATGCTAAAACACTTAAGGAGAGAAAGGAATTAGAGTAGATACCATGCCTAATTTCTTAGCCCAGGGAAATCTTTAATTTAAGAAGTAGATACCATGCTCTTAAATGAACAAACATGAGTGATCAGAGTAGTGTAGAAGTTGATCGAACATTCTTGGCTATAGGTGGAAATCGAGCCCAACTAATTCAATAGATATTTTTGTGGTTCAAATTAACCAAATTGAGAACTACTTGATCTAGATGTTAATCTCTCTCTTCCCTTCAGACAAAACTTTATAACAAGCATTTCTGTTTTATTGATTAGTAAGTTATTTACTACAATCTCTGTGGGATCGACCCTTGCTTTTCACTACGCTTCTGAAAACGATTCGTACACTTGCGAGGTTTTTTTTTTAATTTGTGTTTAGATTATCTATTCATTTAGATAACTGAGCTCTCAACACCTCCTCCTCAATAGGCCCCTCTAGGGTCTCGGGGGCTGCCTAGGTGGGCTCTCGTCGGAGTCGTCCAAAGCAACATCCTCTTCATGACCATGTCGCGGTCCCCAATCATTCAGTTGACTCTATGGCTTCTCAAAGCCCTCCCGAGCAGGATCTCCATCAAGTGATTGTCAACCGCCAACAGGGGATCGACCTCTGAACCCGCTTGAATGGATGGCGAGCCCTTGAGGGAGTCCATCAACCTGAGCACCCAGGGGTCTCGAGAGTCCAGACCCCCCACAGACTGAGGACCAGAAGATCCCCTCCCGTGAGGAGGCAAAGAGAGTCCCCTCAACGTCATCGGCAGAGAAGTCATACTCCAGTAAGCCGAGCCACACATAGGTCCCGCCAAGCTGGAGGGGCACCAGTCACAAGGATAGAGTTCCATGATTTTCAAGAAGCCGTTCTGCGGGCCCTCAACGTCGCTCCCAACCAGAAGCAACGGGCACCTAGTCCTCAACCTGCCCCAAGCCATCACCACCGCACTCCCAGTCCCCTTTCGCATGAGAAAGAGTCTCAGGGCTCGGCAAGATATGACCGAAGGGAAGACACGGTCTACCACCGTCTCCACGAGATGGAGAGGCGCCTTGGCCGACTTGACAGAGAAGAGGAATAATGGGCGAGGAATTTCCGCCCGAGAAGGCCTCCGTTCTCCCGGGCCATCATGGAAGCCCCGGTCCCGAAAAACTTCAAGCCCCCTAACTTTGAGTCATACAACGGGGAGTCAGACCCCGCCGACCACATCGAGAGTTTTAAATTCTCATGATGATCCACCAGGCTTCGGATGCGCTCATTTGCAAAACCTTCCCTGCCACGCTGAAGGGGACTGCGAGAGTGATACTCTCGACTTGCCCCGGCCTCCATCTTCTCCTTCGATCAGTTTCAATGGCTCTTCCTTACTCATTTCGTGAGTGGCCGCCGAGAAACAAGTGCATCTTTGGTGACCCTCAGCCAAAGTAAGGATGAACGCCTGAGAGAATACGTTCGGCGCTTCACCACGAAGCCCGGTCTATTGCCTCCCTCCACCAATCAATATCCTCGGCGGGATTCGGGGACAGCGTCACTAACTCCGACCTCAAGGCATCCCTTTCCAAGAAGCCTCCTCGGGACTTCTCAGAACTCCTGCTCATGAGTGAGAAGTAAATCCGAGTGGAAGAGGCTCTCAACCCCCCCCCCCCCACTCTCGAGGAATCATTTTCCGGGAACAAACGAAAGAATGCGAGCGAAGAAGGGTCCCAGAAATTTCAGAGGGACGACAATGGCCAACGCCACCCAGCTCCTCGTTTTGAGAAGTTCACCCCCATCAATGCTAGTATATCAGCAGTTCTTATAGAGGTGGATAAGGAAGGGCTACTCCGTGCTCCCCTAGAATGAATACCCCTGGCAAGAAAAGAAACAGGAATAAATGGTGCCGCTTTCATAAGGAACACGGCCACGACACCGATGATTGTCGGGATCTCAAAGAGGAGATCGAAGAACTCATACAGCGGGGGCACCTGGCCAAGTTCATCCAAAAAGACGTGGATGATCTTCCACCCCGAGGAGCCAACACTCGAACCAAGAGGCACAACGAGATCCAAGATTCCGAACCTGGGGCCATCCTCCACCTTATCCATGGAGGTCCCTGGGGGGAGAACCAAACTCCTCCCAAGAGGCCTTCACCCTATCGTAGAAGTAGGTTCAGTTTTCAATAAGGCCGTTGCTTGTAACACGACCAAAAGCACGTAATAATGACTCGCCCTATTGAAGGGGCCACTTAGTTTGTTTCAATAAAACTTAGCTTTTTTATATTGAAAATTATTGCATTTGCCTCATTTCTATCTACGACTCGTTAAATGGTAAGTTCGGAGTCCAGCTTGTCCTACAGGGCTGCTCCCAAACCTTACCAAGCTCAAAAAACGAGTTGGGAGTCCAACACTTGGTTCGATGCCGCTTTAGCTACTCGCAAACGAGCAAGTGCAGAGCAGCTCACCATTCAGAATTGCTCCTACAACTCGTTAACCCATCAAACAATAAGTTCAAAGTCCAACACTTGGTTTGACATTGCTTTAGCCGCTCGCAAACAAGTAAGTGCGGGGTAGCTCACCTTTCGGAATTGCTCCTACAACTCGCTAACTCTCTTAACAACAAGTTCGAAGTCCAACGCTTGGTTCGATGCCGCTTTAGCTACTTGTAAACGAGCAAGTACGAAGTAGCTCACCATTTGAAATTGCTCCCACAACTGTTGAAACTCTTTTAAACAACAAGTTTGGAGCTCTACTCTCCCTAGAGTTGCTCCTCAAACTTGTCTCCCACACAGCTCTCTCCTAGAGCCTGGTGAAGCTCTTTACTCCGCTCGCCTCCAGTGCGGACCTCTTCTCAACATGTTCGGAGCTCAACTCTCCCCTAGAGTAGCTCCTCAAACTTGTCTCCCAAACGGCTCTCTACTAGAGCCTATCGAATCTCTTCGCTCCGCTCGCCTCTAGAGCAGACCTTCTTCTCAACGAGTTCGGAGCTCAAACTCTCCCCCAGAGTTGCTCCTCAAACTCGTTGTAACGCCCCGATTTCCATACACTGGGAAACCGTGACATAAGCCAGAATCTTTTTCTTCAATTAGCCACAATACACAGAAAAATAGTAAAATTTAAAACTTTTTATTCAACACAAATGTATTATAAGTCCGAATATTATGAAACTGCAATACATTACATCAGTGTTACAATAATGCCATACAAGCCCAAGTGTTACAAACTTTCAATAAAAATTATATCAGAGTACAATGAATAATATATAACACTTGGTACTTCACTTGGATGCTTCTCAATAGTTAATAAATTACAACATATTTTACAATTGAAATAAAATCAACACTTCGCTTCTTTTGCCTTGAGTCCTCCTGAATCCTGTACCTGTAGCTCTGCAATCTAGTACCTGTAATTTTGCAATCCATTACCTATTGAAATGGGGACATCAGTACATATACTGACGCTTTAAGGCTGATGACTAGCAGCGATTCTCAACTTTAAACAAATAGATTGATGAAAAGAGAAACGTGTATATATAATTGATGTGTCGGTGTATGCTATAACTTAGACTCTAATGCACGATTAACTAATGCAATGATGCTCTTATTCTAATGCAAGTAAGTCTCCGGAATAGTATGTGTCCCATACCACATACGCCCATAACAAGCCGTTTCTTCATATATAGGGAGTTGAACCCGCGCCATGAATTCTACACTTGTACTCAACATGTTTTTGAAGATACAGCGTGACTGATGAGGTTGCTCTGAAATGGTCTAATCTCACCATTCGCAATCAGCTCATGGTGTCTATGTTTGCCACTACTACCCGGCGTACCAGACCTCACTAAAAAATTTGACGAACGTAGCGTATTCGCAACGCAGGTTAGCTCGAAGCATCCCCTGTGGCCCCCTTAGCAGATAAACCGTAGTCTATGGCTTGTTCGCCCTTCTTGATATAGAGCATGATGGAGTTCCGAGGGTCCATACCCTAGCTTCGACAGGAATCTTTCCCGCCCTTATCATGACACTTCAGAAATTAACAGACGAGATACGGATCTCGTGCTCCCAACTCGTGAGAAGACACAGACCGTATCCATTTGACAAGAAGGGTACAACCAATAACACCGCCTAGTGTTGGCCTATAGGACGAGTTGGATCATAGGGTATCAGCCTTAATACCAACCCTTCCCTTTTGGCAAAAATAGTTAAGTAATGATCTTTATAAGTTACAACCCTAATGATGTCACTAAACCTAAACAATCTTACGGGGTTTTCAATTTGTACTTTCTTAAGATTATCATGGTCCAACTCATGGCCTATCGATCCAAGACACCGGTGACGGAATCTCCCTCTCTCATCACTACCCCTAACTCGGATCTCGTCAACATTCTCGGCCCGCGATCAACCCACACCGACTAAGATCCGTCGGCGCACGAGGTGTGATTTATCAATAGTTTCCAAGGTGGTAAGATATGAGTCTTGATGGTCGATGACCCCTAGAGTAACTATAAGACCCTAGACGAGCTTCTATCAAGCTAACAATAATAGTGACTTTCCCAACCATTATCACCCCATACATTGAAGATGAAGAATGTTCACATGATATGGTCCAAATTTAATTAGAACCACCTACAACTAGAATTCATGCGTTCTCTTTCCCAAATTGAACTAGAGCAACATGAAACTAGGTTCATGGGTTCTTTCCCAAATTTAAGCTAGAACACATGCCACTTGGTTCATGGGTTCTTTCTCAAATTTAAGCTAGAATCACCTAGAAACTAAATGCATGGGTTCTTCATCGAATTGAGTTAGAACTACCATGGAACTAATTTCATGGGTTTCTTTTAGGATTTGAACTAGAACAATCATGGAACTCTAACATTCATGGATTCTTTTTAATGGTTTAACTAGATTAGCATGCAACTATAACATACAACTTAAACACGCATGGGTTCTTTTAGCAACCTAGAGTAATTTAGAGCATGCTACTACAACATACAATTCAAGCATGCATGGGTTCTTTACTAGAACAACTACAACTCAAGCATGGATTCTTTACTAGAACAACTACAACTCAAGCATGGGTTCATTTTGAAATCTTTACTAGAACAACTACAACTCAAGCATGGGTTCCTTTTGAAATCTTTACTAGAACAACTACAACTGAAGCATGGGTTCTTTACTAGAACAACTACAACTTAAGCATGGGTTCCTTTTGAAATCTTTACTAGAACAACTACAACTCAAGCATGGGTTCCTTTTTGAAATCTTTACTAGAACAACTACAACTCAAGCATGGGTTCCTTTTGAAATCTTTACTAGAACAACTACAACTAAAGCATGAGTTCTTTACAAGAACAACTACAACTCAAGCTTGAGTTCCTTTTTGAAATCTTTACTAGAACAACTACAACTCAAGCATGGGTTCCTTTTGAAATCTTTACTAGAACATCTACAACTCAAGCATGGGTTCATTTTGAAATCTTTATTATAACAACTACAACTCAAGCATGGGTTCTTTACTAGAACAACTACAACTCAAGCATGCATGGGTTCTTTACTAGAACAACTACAACTCAAGCATGAGTTCCTTTTGAAATATTTACTAGAACAACTACAACTCAAGCATGGGTTCTTTACTAGAACAACTACAACTCAAGCATGGGTTCCTTTTTGAAATCTTTACTAGAACAACTACAACTCAAGCATGGGTTCCTTTTGAAATCTTTACTATGACAACTACAACTCAAGCATGGGTTCTTTACCAGAACAACTACAACTTTAGCATGGGTTCTTTACTAGAACAACTACAACTCAAGCATGCATAGGTTCTTTACTAGAACAACTACAACTCAAGTATGGGTTCCTTTTGAAATCTTTTCTAGAACAACTACAACTCAAGCATGCATAGGTTCTTTACTCGAACAACTACAACTCAAGCATGGGTTCCTTTTTGAAATCTTTACTTGAACAACTACAACACAAGCATGGGTTCCTTTTGAAATCTTTACTAGAACAACTACAACTCAAGCATGAATTCTTTACTAGAACAACTACAACTCAAGCATGGGTTCCTTTTTGAAATCTTTACTAGAACAACTATAACTCAAGCATGGGTTCCTTTTGAAATCTTTACTAGAACAACTACAACTCAAGCATGGGTTCATTTTCAAATCTTTATTAGAACAAATACAACTCAAGCATGGGTTCTTTACTAGAACAACTACAACTCAAGCATGTATGGGTTCTTTACTAGAACAACTACAACTCAAGCCTGGATTCCTTTTGAAATATTTACTATAATAACTACAACTCAAGCATGGGTTCTTTACTAGAACAACTACAACTCAAGCATGGGTTCCTTTTTGAAATCTTAACTAGAACAACTACAACTCAAGCATGGGTTCTTTACTAGAACAACTACAACTCAAGCATGGGTTTCTTTTGAAATCTTTACTAGAACAACTACAACTTAAGCATGGGTTTCTTTTGAAATCTTTACTAGAACAACTACAACTCAAGCATGGGTTATTTACTAGACAACTACAACTACTCAAGCATGCAATATGGGTTCATGGGTCTTCTAGCAACCTATGATTACCCAAATTTTATTCTTCACAAGCATGGAAGTGAAATCATAACCATTATCAAGTACTTTACCTATATATTACAAGACTACTTTCTTAGGAATTTCTACATATTAAAAAGACTACTTCTTTCATGAATTACAAGTCTTACATATTACAAAAATCTAATTTTATTGAATCTACAAATCCTATATATTACAAAACTTGCTTTCCTTTAATCTACAAGTTTCTACATATAACAAAACCTACTTTTCTTTAATCTACAAGTTCCTACATATAACAAGGTCCAATTTTAATGAACTAGGGTTAGTAAAGACTTGATCTTTAACATGGTAGAAAGCAACATACAACCAAAAAAATTCATCTTTTATTAGCTTGTTGAGTTCTACAACCCCAAATTGGGTATGTAAGTATTCTCACTTCACTAATCTTATATGCTCATAGTTTAGGTCCAAGTTGTATAGTTTTGTGTTAACAAAAATAACAATAATAACAACAATAATCATATCAAGCTAAGGATTCCATCTTTATGGGTTTTTAGTGAGTTCTCCCCTTCAAAACTTCTCATGTGATCAATCTTGATCCCCACTACTCATATGCACAAATCAATTAGTCCAAGTTTTTAGTTTAGCAAAAATAACCATAACAACAACCATAACCATAACAAGTTCTTAAAGACTCAACATTTATGTTTTTGTTTAAGTTCTCTCATCCTTCTTTTCATGTGATCACTTTGACCCATACAACCATTTATATGCTTAAGTTTTTTCCAAGTTGTTATAGAACACACCACAAACAACATACAACAAAAGAGGACAAAATCAATAATAAAAAATAATAATAAGTAGAGAAACCCCCACATTGATTTCTTTGTAGGAAGAACTAGACAAGATCCTTCTCCTTCCTCCTTGCTCCTATAGAGAACCTACAAATGAAGAACTCTCTAGTTAGGGTTTCTTTCTCTCTTTCTTTTCCTCTCTATTTTTTTTCTTTTGGAAAATGAGGCAAGAGGTGGGGGGGGGGGGTATTTATAGGAGGAATGAGAGGGGGAGGGTGCAAAATGTACTAGGGTTTTTGCAAAAACCCCCTTGGGATCTTTGTGGCCGGCCAAGGTAGTGAGGTGGAGGAGGGTTCTAGTAGAAACACACCTATTAATCCTCATTTGTATTTCCATTAATCCTAAATCCTGAGTTTAACCCAAAAAAAAATACTTGCCATCTATTTTTGATTAACCATGACAAAAATAAGATATTTTTATCCAAAACACATACTACACGATTTATACAGACATACGAAATCGATACAATACACATACGTATATATTAATATATGTACCGCTAACTTTTGTTTGTTAAACCGCACAATCCATATAAAAATAAATTTTATTATCGGCTCGGAAGATTTCAGGTACTAATTTGATACAATACAGATGTATACAGACTAGTATATATATATATATATATATATATATATATATATATATATATATATATATATATATATATAATGTTTATTAACAAAACTGGTAATATCCACCAAAAATATTTCAATTCTGAAAATAATAATTTTTAATACCAGCCCGAGATTTTACAGATATTTTCTCAAAAATGCATTTTACAGGATTTTGTACAAGTGCACAAAACCGATACAATACATATATATACTTACTAGTATATATATACAGATAAGTTTTAATTAGTAAAACCAAGAAATTTTCATAAAAATATTTTAATTTTAAAAATAATTATAATATAAATATAATATCTAGCCGGGATATTACACTCGTCTCCCGAATGGCTCTCTCCTAGAGCCTGGAGATGATTCTTCTTCCCACTCGCTTCCTGAGTGGTCCTCTTCTAAGCGAGTTCGGAGCTCAAAACTCTCCCCTAGAGTTGCTCATCAAACTCGTCTCCTGAATGGCTCTCTCCTAGAGCCTTGTGATACTCTTCACTCTGCTCGCCTCACGAGCGCCCTTCTTCTCAATGGGCTCGGAGCTCAAACTCTCCCCTAGAGTTGCTCCTCGCACTAGCTTTTTAAGAACGGATCTTCCCATGGGTCTTACGAGGATCTTCCTAGATCATCTTCTTAGCCCACATGAGTGGAGCTCCTTTTCGAAGATTCCGGAGACTGAAGCTTTTCTCAACTTGACAGAAATGAAGATATTATAGGCCTATTCTGACCCTAAATACGGGTGATTATTCAACTAGCCTCCAAAGAGAATTTGTAGATCTTTGAGTCAGTTCGAAACAAGGGGTCACATGCCCCGATCGGACCTCCGTAGCACCGGAAAAGTGGGTCACAACACAGCTATGCCGAGCGTGAAAATAGGAAAAATCACCGCCTCAAACTTCGCGCTTGATCCTCATCGAAGGCTCTGATCTCGCTCGGTAGCTCGAATCTGAAATCCGAGCTACCGAGCTACCGAGCTGCGAATTGGCGAAAACTACCGCCTCAAAATTCGTGCATGATCTTGATCAATCGTCCAGATCGTGCCACGTAGCTCAGATATATAATCCAAGCTACCAAGCTACTGAGCTGCGAATTGGAGAAAACTATCGCCTCACGATTCGTGCCAGATCTTCATCAAGAGGTCTAGATCGTGCCACGTAGCTCGGAATTACAATCCGAGCTACCGAGCTGCAAAATGGCAAAAAAATCTGCCTCAAAATTCGTGCTCAATCACGATCAACGAGTCAAATTCGCCATAGAAAGAAGAACAGAGGTCAGGAAAAAAAAAAAAAAAAAAAAACAGGGTTAACGGGTCAAGTTTGAACTCGTTATAGGCCCAAACCCATCAACCCTTCTCTTCTTCTCCTCCAAATTTCCCGCCAAAACCAAAAGCAGATTGGAGCTCCTTCTTCAACCTCCGACGCTCTGTCAGCTCCTTCCCCAAGAGCTCGGCCATGGCCGAGTGTCAACTCCCCCTTGCGAGATCTTCTCCTCGCCGAGCTCCCACGACCAGCCGAACTTCGAGCTCTCCGCGACTGAGCATCGAACCCACCAGTGTCGAGCTCTGCCTCCACTACTATAGCCAAGCTCCGATCTAGTATAGCCTCTCCAAACTCCTCGTCGAGTTCCCTCGAAAGAGCTCTACGAACTCTCCTCCGTCGTCGTCAGAAGCTCTTTCCAGCGTCGAGCTCCACGCCGCTGTCGCCGAGCTCTGATGAGCTCCTCTCCGCTGAGCTCCTCTCCAAGGCCGAGCTACCTCGTCGCGAGAACCCATTGCCATCAAGCTCCAATGCGGAGCTCGAGCATCGTGAGCTCTCGAGCTCCGCCACCGCCCTCAAGAGAGCTCCGTCGAGCTCTCCTCCTCGCATCTCCACACCGTCGAAGCTCTCCTCCCAAAGCGCCGAGCTAAAGGGATCCGCTACCGAACTTCTCCTTCGCCCGAAGAAGCGCCGAGCCCTGCTCCTCGAGCTCCGTCGTCACCGAGCTCCAATGGCAAGCTCCTAATTCCGATGAGCTCAGTCGTCACCAAGCCCCTCACCCTCGCCGACCTTCTCCATCTCCTCGTCAAGCTCTCCTCTGTTTCAAGCTTCCTCGAAGAAGCACTTATCCTCGCCAGGTCGTCGAGCTTGCCAAAGTCGAGGCTCTCGCTAACCTCCAATATCGAAGCTCGAACCTCCTCGTCAAAGCTCCGCCGAGCTCTTTGCCAGACGAGGTCGGAGAGGAGGCAAGGTCAGGGGCGAGGGCAGATCTGAGGACGGGGTGAGGGGTGGGGTCGGAAGCCAGGGTCGAAGCCCCAAGTCAAAAATGGGGAAGGAAGAAAGAACAGAGCAAGCAAAAAAAATGAGGGATCCGAGGACAGTTCCGAGCTACCTAGCTAACAGGCAGACCAGGCTCGACCAATTCGAGGACAGTCCAAGCTACCGAGCTACCGACCCTGTAATAAGGGGAAAACACCCGCTTTGCAATGTGCGCTGGCCTGATCATGATCAACGTCCTTGATGTTACCACGTGTACAGGTATTTATTTATTTATTTATTTGAATTAATTATTTAAAAAATCGAAAAAATTAAAAAATTCTAAAAATAATTATTAATTCAGAAAATAATTTTGAAATCCTGAACATATAATTATTAAATTAGAATAATTAATTCATATTTTCGAAAATTAATTATTTAAATTTGGAAATTGAATAAAAAATTCGAAAAAATTCAGAAAAATCTAGAAAAGTCACAAAAAATCCAAAAAAATCTGAAAATAATTTTGGGAATTTTACAAGCTCATATTGACACCGTTACACCTCGAGCAAGATCCAAACTCCCTTAACAACTCCGATAAACACCCGTACGCCATTAGAACAACAAAACTACTCCTTAAAGGCCGTTAAACTCAGTCTTCGGGAGTGGGGGCTTGTGATATGGCTAAAAATAGGATTAAATCGGGACCATTCAAATCGGGCGCGAATCTTAAAGATCTCAGGGGTAAAACGGTAATTTCACCTACAAACAGGTCTGAAATGAGAACTGGGTCTTTCTTCAAAGCCCAATAACCCATAAACGGGTCTGTCCTACTGGGTATGGGTAGCGACCCATTACAAACCAACCCAGATGGATAAAGAGTAATTCAAATTCATGATTATCTCTATGAAACGATTTAAACTCTACATCTTATCCAAAATCACCGGAAAGTAAAGATTTATCCTTATCTCGAAACGGGTCCCTAAGGCGACTATAAATACCCCTCTCCTCCCATCTTAACAAGGTAATCAATCTTTTTCTACCAAAAGCTCTTTCTTAATCTTTCTGATTACTGACAAGAGCGTCGGAGGGTTCGTCGCCGGAATCCATCCCGGTGTATCGAACTTTTTGCAGGTCAACAGCAGCAGTTAGAAACCAGTAAAATATTGGTGAAGGTCAACAAGTTTGCTTTATTTTTTTTAAAAAGAATCCACAAATTCATCTGTTTGCTTCCACACCAGAAATCAGCGGCAACAGATAACATAAAGACTCCTCAATTTCCGAAACCGTGATGTCAGCCGAATCACGTGTAGCACATGTGCCTTTACCATGGCCTCCATGAGCACAAAGTGGTTTTCTAAAAAGTCTCCAAGTGTGAAACGCCCGGCACTCGACAGTAACTTCGAGCCAGCTAGAAGGTTCCCTACAACCCTATTATCGCTTGGCGTTCGACAATGACCTCGAGCTACCCACAAGATTTCACATAGCCTCGCTACTGCTCGATGCTCAGCAGTGACTTCGAGCCACCCACAAGGTTTCACACAGCCTTGCTATCGCTCGGTGCTCGACAATGACTTCAAGACACCCACAAGGTTTCACACAGCCTTACTACTACTCGACGCTCGGCAGTGACCTCGAGCCACCCACAAGGTTTCCTATAGCCTTGCTATTGCTCGACGCTCGATAGTGACCTCGAGCCACCTAAAAGCTTTCACACAACCTCGCTGTCGCTCGACACTCGGCAATGACTTCGAGCCACCCACAAGGTTTCACACAGCCTTACTACCGCTCGACGCTCGACAGTGAATTCGAGCCACGCTCAAGGTTTCACACAGCCTTGCTATCGCTCGACACTCGGTAGTGACCTCGAGCCACCCACAAGGTTCCCTAAAACCTTATTATTGCTCGATGCTCGGCAGTGACCTCGAGCCACCTACAATATTTCACACAGCCTCGCTACCGATCGATGCTCGGCAGTGACTTTGAGCCGCCCACAAGGTTTCACACAGCCTTGCTACCGCTCGACCCTTGACAGTGACTTCGAGTCACCCACAAGGTTTTACAAAGCCTTGCTACCGCTCGGTGCTCGATAGTGACTTCAAGCCACCCACAAGGTTTCACAATGCCCTGCTACCGCTCGACGCTCGGCAGTGACCTCGAGCTACCCTTAAGGTTTCCTACAGCCTTGCTATTGTTGGCAGTGACCTCGACCTACGCACAAGCTTTCACCCAGCCTCACTACCTTTCGATGCTCGGTAGTGACCTCGAGCCACCCACAAGGTTACACATAGCCTTGCTACCGCCCAACGCTCGACATTGACCTCAAGCCACCCACAAGGTTTCACACAGCCTCGCTACCGCTCAATGCTCGGCAGTGTCCTCGAGCCAGTCACAAGGTTCCCACAGCCTTGTTATCGTTCGACGCTAAGAAGTGACCTCGAGCCACCTACAAGCTTTTACACATCCTTACTACCGCTCGACGCTCGGTAGTGATCTCGAGCCATAACAACAACGTGATCTCGTGCTTAATGCTCGGAGCTCAGTGACCACCTCATCTAACACGACCTGAAGTGTGATGCTCGGAGCTCGGTGGTGCTCGAAACTCGGTGCCGATCCAGAGCCAAAATCTAGCCGCGTTCGAGCAAACCAATCATTCTGCCCCGGTCGCACTATCGAATGATTTTTCCCACGGGATTGAACTACTCCTCGGCGGCTGAAATGCCGAACCCTCTAGGAGTGGGGAGCCTATGATGTGGGTAAAAATCTGGCCTCATCTGAACCGTCTGATCTCATCAAGATCCTGAACAGCATGCATACTCCATGAGCCGTTTACCAGCCCGCAGTCGTCAAACACCCCACGAGCGTAGCCACCGGGACAGTACTCTGGAGCAGTATCCACGCCCTATCATGACTCATCATGGGACATCCTGTGAATACTCTCATGCTACCAATCCAATGGCCCTCATACTCAATGTTTTTCTCTTACTTTCATCACATCTTCACTATGTATCTAATCCTTAGTTTAATTGAATCATGAATAAAAATCAATTCTTAGAATGTAGCACTTCCACTATACCGGACTTATTCATTTAATTCACATGATCCAACCTCGGTCTTCTCATTTCAAATATCATTTAACAATCCTTTCATCTCCGGTATAAGGCTTGGCTATATCCTAATTCTCAATTTCAACTCATAATTACAACATCGAGTTTTCATACTCATATTTTTTTTTTCATGACTAATCGTAATTCACATTTCATGTTCACAACATTCATGCAATCATATTCATAATTCATCATAAATCATCATGTCTTTAAATTCCAATTTCATATACCATGTCAATCTCAATTTATTCAAACACATGAGTTTCAATAATCTCATTTAATCCTCGTGCTATCGCTCATTTCCTTTAATCTACTTAAAATGTCACAAGTCGTATTTTCATTCACAACCAACACTCAATTTAACAATGAAAGCCCATAGATGCCACATTTAATTTTTCTTTTATTCAAAACTTCTCTTTTATCATTACATAATTTTTCTTATGTAAATAAATACTTTTTATAATTTTCCCAAAGTAAAACTCCATAGGATTCTACCCAAATTTTCACTTCTAAATCACTTTTATTTAGTCAAAATAGTACCCCAAATATTTTTCATAACATCTACAATTTTTTAGAATAATTTACATATTTTTTCCAGATTTTTTAAGTCAAAAATTTAATTAAAAACCTCAAAAAATCAAATTTTCTCAAAACTGCCGAATATAGGCTTCGAACCCGAGACCTAAGAGAAACCAACCACAACCGCAAGCCAACTAGACTAGGGTGCAACCACGCTAAGAGAAGGGAATAATAAGGTTAAATGTTTTGGGTTTCGGGTTTTGGATTTTTTGTTCAAAACGAAAAATAAAAAGGCAGAGCCGAGGTTTCGAACTCGAGACCACAGGGTTGCCGACCCGTTATTGTAGCGCCCAGGCACCCCACAACTACTTGGTCTAAGTGACCAGGTTGTCACAAAAAGATTGGGATCATTTTAATTCGATTCTTGCCCTCTACTAATTATTAAAAATTCCCAAAACGATTTTTGTTCTTTTTCTTCCCTTTTTGAAACATAACTATCCAGATTTTGAAACATATATAAATACAGTAAACCAGTAATTTTAAACTCGTTATTTGCCTATAAAACATGCATTTTTGGTCTTATTTTAAGTTGTAGGTCCATAGTGTCGACATTGAGATCAAATCATAGTTGCACACAATTGAATATAATTTTCTACAAAATACTTCATTCATTCATCCCTTTATTTACTAGCAATCTACAATCTTTTGAAAACACAACTTTCTCCTTTTACTACAATAGAGTTATTTTAATTAAAACAATCACTTCCACAAGATGCATTCAACTTGTCTCAAATGTATGGATTTTCTTAACACAAAATGGTTCTTAAATATATAGCATGGCAAAATATGACATCTTCTAGCAATTTAATTCATAATTTATCAACTAGCAATCATTTCAACAAACATCTTCTAAATTATCAATTCATCTCTACATGAGCAAACATGGAGTCAATTTCACTTAAGTTTTCATTGATAATTCTACCAAAACATTCCTGGCATGGTAATTAGAATTAGAAGTATAAGAAACACCCACCTAGTTTGAGAAAAACAAATAGAAAGCTCCTAGAAATCTCCTAGAATGCACGAATGGACCCTTTTCCTCCTAAGTTGTGCCTGAAAATATGCCTCCTCCTCCTTGGATGTAGCAACCCGAGCTCCCCCCTATTGCACTTCCGGCCTCTCCTTGGTTGAGCACACACAAAATATCCCCTCAATCTTTTACTCACCAAAACTCTCAATCTTTTCTCACTCTAATCCTTTCTTTCTTTAATAAATTTCTTAGTGTACTAAATGAGAAGAACTAGGGGGTATTTATATATTTTTTTGTGAGAATAGATGGCTAGGATTAAATTAAATGGTTAGAGATCAAAGGCTAGGATGAGTTAGGGAGTTGTAGTAACTACCCATGATCACATAACCACCTCAATCCACAACTCCACTCTCTCCATCTCTCCTTGCTCCATCCGGCCTAGGGTGGGTGTGCAATGCACACTCTAGTGCTTGCACATGCCAACTAGTACCCCCTCCTTATAAGTGTACATGTGCATCAAAATTTTATTTGTACATGAAAAAGTCTACAATACAAGTTCAATTGTTTTAAAAAAGAAATAAGTTAAATGGGCTCATTAATGGGCCAATTTAACTATGAGTTTAAATAATTAAAATAGTTAATTAATAAAGTGGGCTAAAAGGATAATTTGGGCTTTAGATTTTAATTAGGCTTTAAAAGAAAAGTACTTTTTGAAAAATAAAGGATAACAAATACTATAAAAATATTTCATACGAAAAGTTTATACAAATGAGATCACACGTGCAAAACACGTAAAATCACAAAAAATCTCATAAATGAAACTAGGATGTTACACGACCAGCGGGTTAAACGATCACCCTGCGCGGGTCGAACGCTGGACCCTTGCATGTTTGTCGGCTATTTGTTTTGGAATTTTTTGGTTGGGGGGGGGGGGGGGGGGGGGAATTTCCTTATAAAAACCTCCTTAATTCAATCTAAATTTTTTCACACCTTACACACTTACTCTCTCTACTACTACTAGTCAATTCAATCTCAATTCAATCAAGTTTTCTCAAAAAAGAAGCAAGCAACAAAGAAGTAAAAAATTTCGATCGTATCGAATTGTGTTGATTCAACTCTCAACTACGTCTACTTCAATTCCTTCAACAAAGATGCTATCTCTCTCTTTCGACAATTACCGGACTACGTAACTACGTCTACTACATTTCTCAATCGACTATGTCACGCCCTGCTTCCCAAAATACGGAACACGAGTACGTAACATAGGCCCAGCGAATGATGTAAACACCATCCATAAGCTGTACCAGACTAAATCAGCAATAAGAACAAAAAAAATACAACCATGCAAGTAAAATAACCACATGAATCAATGATACAGTCACAATAATAATAAAATAAACCAACAATATAAATATCCAACATCCGGGATCAAAACAAAACTACGGGTCATATAGACCAAAACAGAGTACAAGAGATAACAATGTTCAGAAAATAAATCTAGCAGCAGTTAATAAACTACGCAGCGGAGACTAGATCCAACACTAGAAACGTTGCTCACCAATTCCTTTCCTTCGGGAGCAGATCCCTCAGTACCTGTAAAATCTTGATCTAAAAAGAACAAAAGAGTGCCCTTAGAGCAAGTCGTGGGCGGCAAGTAGAGAAAACAAGGATAATAGGAAAGCATGAATATCAAAGGAAAGGAACACAGTCAAAGACAAAGAACAAAACAAAGAGTAAGCAATATCAAAGGTGTACAATAATCACACATGAAATGTGTGATATCTAGTCAAGTTAAATACAAGATCAAGTATGCAGGTTGTTAAGTATTTTATTAACCTATCTAGTGCACGTACTGCTGCATCCCATTCCACAGGTTCTGTGCAAGCACAGTGATCATTTTAGACCGATGGTAAATTCACGGTTCATGTATTCGGCATTGATAACAAGAATTTACGTGTAAGAATCATCATTCAATTATTGCAATCAATGTTCCTCCTTCTATATCAAGTATACGTGCAAGCGAGAAGGCCTTACCGAGTACATTTCCCGATTGTTTACTACCAAGTCTACTCATAATATCCCGGCTTGTTAATAGTTTATTTTCATCCTATGCGAGCATACAAGAGGGTGTCATTGTTGTATGTTACTAAGTGTGACTAATTCTATGCGCTATAGACCAAGCATGAAGCAAACACATCATTTAACACATTTCACAAAATCAGGACAACATGACCTTGCTGTACTAAAACATGGATTCTGGTCACTACACAATAGTAAAACTGAATCCGCCAAAAGATCTGAAAAGTAGACTTCCACACGGTTCCAGCGAGTATAATTAAGATATATAAAAGACATAGGAACTAGGGTGAAAACTCTAATCTAATTAAGTTTTATATTCAGTCAGCATGCAGTAGGTTATGTTCCATTAATTATTTCGGGTCAGAGAACTCATTAATAAAATCTACAAAAATTTAGGGAAGTAGCTATACATCTAATTTAATTCAGATTTTTCTTTTACTGCTAACAGGGTCAAATAAAATAAACAACAATAGGATACGAATGAAATTATGAGTCTAAAAATTACTAACACAGTTGCAGTAAAGTGATGATATCTAATAGATGGCAAATTGGAATTTAAATCCAGGCCAAGGAAAAATTATCTAGACATCAAGGGCTACATTTTATGTTCAGTAAGTTTTCTCAAATTATGTCATTAGCATGGCTAAAAATCTGATTCAAGGTAAAACATACAGCAGTCCAGCAATCGACTTTACATAAAAAGATAACAAATAAATCATACGATCATATAGCATGCAAATTGGTAATCAAAACAATCCTAGGTGTCAACATGCAAATTTCTAAAGGTTAAGATACATTTATCACGGTCATGGTGTCAATTCATCAATTAAATTCAATCTAGCACGTTCAATTTATCATGTTCAAGTCATCAAGTAATCATATGCATGAATCTAGTTGTTTAATTGTGCAAATGCATGAAACATTGCGGACTGGGTTTAGATCGAAGAGATAGCACGATGTTAAGAGTATGTCGGGTTAGCTCGTGTAAACCCTCAATAATATTAACGGAATTGTCTAAAGCAGTTTTGATAGTAAAAGGACAGGATCTACTTGCAGGAGATCAAATAATCTTGAACACAAATATTAAAAATGGTTCAAGAAGAGACTTGCCTGTTATTGTAGATGTAATTAAAATAGAAATAACGGGATCAGAATCCTGGGAGAAATCTCCCAAAATATGTGCGAAGAATCAACAACAACAGCAAGATCCAAGAGCAATTCCTCACACCGGATCGGGACAGAACACAGAACACCGAAATAGGATCTAGTGTGCACAGAACACGGAACACCAAAACTGGCCAATAGGATCCTTTCCTTACACCGGATCAACACCGAATAGGGGATAGCGAAGAGCAGATCAGGGGCGGCCGAAAACGAAACAGTGAGATCGACCACTCGCTGATCATCTCCTTCCTCACGACAACGAGAGAGAGAAAGAGAGAGAGAGAGAGAGAGAGAGAGAGAGAGAGAGAGAGAATGGTGGATGGCGTGGTGCTGCAACTGCGATGGGCAGCTGCGGTAGCGGAGCGACGGCGCGACATCACTCACGGTGAAGGTGAGCTCTGCTCTCTCGGTCGAAAATAGGGGAACGACGGCGCGTGCGATCGGGGACACAAACGGCGACACAAGGGCACTTGGTGGAGCGGCGAGGGACGGCAAGTGCGATGGTGATGAGCACGACGATGGGTAGGGCGACGGTGAGGAGTTACGAAGATGGAAAACTTCGTTGGTTGGGTTTCTGCAGGTAATGGCGAGGGCAACGGAGAAGAAGATGACGACAAAGATGGAGAGGGGATGGAAACGGTGAAGATGGTGGTGACGGTGGTGAATGGCAATCGGAGAAGCGACGGGGATCGGAGGTGAGGTTCCGGTTGGTTTTGGGTTCAGCGAGAAACAGAGAGAGAAAGGGGGTAAGCGGGGAGAGAGAAATAGCGGAAAGAGAGAGAGATAGTTATTAGGGTTTAATTAATAAGGTATTTATAGGGATCAAGAAATTTGGGTTTTGGTTTGATATTATGTGGGTTCCGGTATCGGTTTTGGCTCCAAAAAGAGACATACAAATGCAATGAGATAAGACGAACACAAAGGAGAACAAATCAATTTCAAACTAGAAAACAGCCAAATTCGCAAAAGAACAGAATCCTATCAAATGAACACAGATTGATCGAGAGGGAACAAAAGAACCCAAGAAAAGGCAAAATGCATAATAACCAATGAGTTCAAATACAATAATCAAAAGAGTACAAAATACAATAAAATCTGAAAATAGGGCTTACAAATCCTACCCATCTTACAAGAAAATTTTCGTCCTCGAAATTCATACAAGTGGTATATAAGACAAACCCCGAACAAAGCAAAGTAAAACATAGCATAACAAACACTACTCAAACAAATGAGGGAACCTCTCCCGAATCTCTTCCTCTAACTCCCAAGTAGACTCCCCTGGCGAGCGAGGATACAAAGAAACTTAGACCAACTTGATGACTCTATTCTTCAGCACCTTCTTTCGACGGTCTAAGATAGAGACGAATCGAATTTCACAGGACAAATCCGACCTCACAGACAAGTCTGAGTAGTCAACCACATGACTATCATCTCTGATGTATTTCCTGAGCTGAGAAACATGGAATACATCATGGACAACTGCTAAAACTGACGGTAACGCGAGCCTGTAAGCTACCTTGCCCACACGTTCCACAATATCGAATGGATCGATGAATTGAGGACTCAACTTTCCTTCACCTCCGAAACGGATAACACCTTTCCAGGGCGATACCTTGAGGAACACATGCTCGCCTGCCTCAAACTCTAGAGGTCTCCGGTGACAATCAGCCTACCTCTTCTGTCGATCCTGAGCGGCCTGCAAATGCTTGTATTTCTGAGCCATGGCATCAACTATCTTTGTGATCAACTCAGGGCCTAAAAGCTTCCTCTTGCCGATATCATCCCAACAGACTGGTGATTTACACTTGCACCCATACAAAGCTTCGAATGGAGCAGCCTTAAGACTCGCCTGATAGTTGTTATTATAAGAGAATTCGACCAAGTGAAGATGATCTTCCCACAAACCTCCAAACTGAAGAACGCAGGATCTCAACATATCTTCTAAGGTCTGAATTTTCCTTTCTGACTGCCCATCCATCTTAAGATGGAACGCTGTACTGTAGCTCAGCTTAGTACCCAAGCTCCTCTGCAAACTCTCTCAGAACTGAGACATGAATCTCGTATCTCTATCTGATACGATGCTGAAAGAAACTCCATGCAGACGAAAAACCTCCTGAACGTACTGCTCAGTCAAACTCTCCGTGGACTGACCCACACGGAAAGGAATGAAGTGAGCACACTTCGTCAGCCGATCCACTATCACCCAGATGGCATTATGACCATTAGGACTCCTCGGCAAAGCTGTCACAAAGTCCATCGTGATATTCTCCCACTTCCATTCAGGGATAGGAAGGGGTTGCAAAAGTCATGCGGCCCTCTGATGCTCTGCCTTCACCTGCTGAAAGATTAGGCACTGGGCGACGAATCGAGCCACATCCTGCTTCATACCATGCCACCAGAAATGCTATTTCAAGTCCCTGTACATCTTGGTACCACCAGGATGGATAGAATACGGGGACCGATGAGCTTCCTCGAGCAACTTCTGCCTGACTTCTCCTCTAGGTACACACAACATAGAGCCAAACCGAAGCGACCCATCAGCATGGACAACCAAATCAGATCTCAAACTAGCATCAACCTTATTACGAAACTCCTGCAATTGCTGATCACTCTCTTGAGCTGCCTTGATCTGCTCTACTAAGGAAGACTGCAACTACAACAACATAAGCTTCCGATATGATCTGGGAAGCAACACATCCAACTCTAGCCTCCTCATGTCCTCCACTAGCTCCTTCTGCTGAGTGAGGAACATAGCAGCAGGCCTCCGATTCAAAGCATCTAGCACTGAATTAACCTTGCCCGGGTGATACTGCAAATTAATGTCAAAATCTGCCATTAATTCCAGTCATCTTCTCTGCCTCATATTCAACGCCTTCTGCGTGAACACATACTTGAGGCTCTTGTGATCTGTGAAAATCTCAACTCTATCTCCAAGCAAATAGTGCCTCCAGAACTTCAAGGCAAAGATCACAGCAACAAGCTCCAGATCATGCGTAGGACTGTTCTTCTCATGAGATCTCAACTGCCTTGATGCATAAGCGACAACCTTGTCTCGCTGCATCAGCACTGCTCCCAGACCTCTCCCCGAAGCATCACAAAAGATCACAAAACCACTTGAACTGTCGGGTATGGTCAGCACTGGTGCTGACGTCAACCGACGCTTCAACTCGGCGAAAGCTCCATCACAAGCTTCATCCCAGACGAACTTCTGCTCCTTCCTAGTCAAACTAGTCAAGGGTCCTGCGATCTTGGAGAAATCCTGAACGAACTTACGATAGTAACCAGCCAAACCAAGGAAACTCCGTACCACAGAAACAGACTTCGAAATAGGTCAATCCTTGACCGCAGAAACCTTCGACGGATCCACAGAAACACCAGCACCGGAGATAATGTGGCCAAGAAAAGCAACCTGATCCAACCAGAACTCGCACTTATCGAGCTTCCCATACAGCTAGTTCTCCCTCAAAGTCTGCAAAACCACCTTCAGATGCTCAACATGATCCTCCTTGTTTCGCGAGTACACTAATATGGCGTCGATGAAGACCACGAAAAACTGATCCAGGAATGGCGAAAACACACGGTTCATCAAACTCATGAATTCAGCCGGTGCATTAGTCACTCCGAAAAGGCATCACCAAGAACTCATAATACCATATCTCATTCGGAAAGCCATCTTCGGAATATCCTCGGACTTCACCCTAACTTGATAGTACCCGGAACGCAGATCCAACTTTGAGAACACCGAAGTGCCTCCCAGTTGGTCGAACAAATCGTCAATCCTCGGAATTGGATAACGATTCTTGACAGTAACATTGTTCAACTCGCTATAGTCAATGCAAAGCCCGCAGCTTCCATCCTTCTTACTGACAAACAGAACTGGGGCTCCCCATGGCAAAATACTAGGTCTGACAAAACCCTTATCAAGCAGCTCCTGAACTTGCACCTTCAGTTCTGCCAGTTCGAACGGCACCATACGATACGGACTCTTGCAAATAGGGGCCGTACCAGGCTGGACATCAATGCTAAATTGTCTGGAGAATAGCAGCATTGTCGGGCGACTGATCCCCCGAGTGAGAAGAAGAATTCCCACGAGCCATAGCCTGAAACACGATCAAAGATAGTCAGTACCCAGATTATATGTTGGTTATTATACAAGTATTCACGTGATTATCATGGTGTGCAAATTACTGAGTTAACCCGGCTAGAGCCAAACTCGACTATATACCAATCAAAGCCAACCCTCGTAAAGATAGTCATGTTTGATTGATATATTACTCAACCTTGTGCTCTGATACGACTAAAAACCCTATCACCCCCTGCTTCCCAAAATACAGAATATGAGTACGTAACGTAGGCCCAACGAATGATGTAAACACCATCCATAAGCTGTACCAGACTAACTCAGTAATAAGAATAATAAAATACAACCACGCAAGAAATATAACCACATGAATCAATGATAAGTTTCAATAATAATGAAATAAACCAACAGTATAAATATCCAATACACGGGATCAAAACAAAACTACGGGTCATATAGCCCAAAACAGAGTACAAGAGATAACAATGTTCAGAAAATAAATCTAGCAGCAATTGATAGACTACGCAGCGGAGACTAGATCCAACACTAGAAACGTTGCTCACCAATTCCTTCGGGAGAAGATTCTTCAGTACCTGTAAAATCTTGATCTAAAAAGAAAAGAGTGCCCTTAGAGCAAGTCGTGGGTGGCAGGTAGAGAAAACAAGGATAATAGGAAAGCATGAATATCAAAGGAAAGGAATATGGTCAAAGACAAAGAACAAAACAAAGAATAGGCAATATCAAAGGTGTACAATAATCACACATGAAATGAGTGATGTCAAGTCAAGTTCAATACAAGATCAAGTATGCAGGTTGTTAAGTATTTTATTAACCTATCTAGTGCACGTACTAGCTGCTGCATCCCATTCTACAGGTTCCATGCAAGCACAGTGATTGTTTTAAACCGATGGTGAATTCACGGTTCGTGTACTCGGCATTGATAACAAGAATTTACGTGCAAGAATCATCATTCAATTATTGCAATCAATGCTCCTCCTTCTATGTCAAGTATACGTGCAAGCGAGAAGGCCTTACCGAGTACATTTCCCGATTGTTCACTACCAAGTCTACCCATAATACCCCGACTTGTTAATAGTTTATTTTCATCCTATGTGAGCATACAAGAGGGTGTCAATGTTGTATGTTACTAAGTGTGACTAATTCTATGCGCTACAGACAAAGCATGAAGTAAACACATCATTTAACACATTTCACAAAATCAGGACAGCATGACCTTGCTGTACTAAAATATGGATTATGGTCACTACACAATAGTAAAACTGAATCCGCCGAAAGATCTGGAAAGTAGACTTCCACACGGTTCCAGCGAGTATAATTAAGGCATATAAAAGACATAGGAACTAGGGTGAAAACTCCAATCTAATCAGGTTTTATGTTCAGACAGCATGCAGTAGGTTATGTTCCATTAATTATTTCGGGTCAGCGAACTCATTAATAAAATCTACAAAAATTCAGGGAAGTAGATATACATGTCTAGTCCCAGCTTAATTTAATTCAGATTTTTCTTTTACTGTTAGCAGGGTCAAATAAACAACAGCAGGATACGCATGGAATTATGAGTCTAAAATTACTAACATAGTTGCAGTAAAGTGATGATATCTAACAGATGACAAATTGGAATTTAAATCCAGACCAGAGAAAAATTATCTAGACATCAAGGGCTATATTTTATGTTCAGTAAGTTTTCTCAAATTATATCATTAGCATGGTTAAAAATCTGATTCAAGGTGAAACATACAGCAGTCCAGCAATCGACTTTATATAAAAAGATAACAAATAAATCATACGATCATATAGCATGCAAATTGGTAATCAAAACAATCCTAGGTGTCAACATGCAAATTTCTAAGGGTTAAGATACATTTATCATGGTCATAGTGTCAATTCATCAATTAAATTCAATCTAGCATGTTCAATTTATCATGTTCAAGTCATCAAGTAATCCTATGCATGAATCTAGTTGTTTAATTGTGCAAATGCATGAAACATTGGGGACTGGGTTTAGATCGAAGAGATAGCACGATGTTAAGAGTATGTCGGGTTAGCTCGTGTAAACCCTCATAATCTTAACAGAATTGTCAAAAGCAGTTTTGATAGTAAAATGACTGGATATACTTGCAAGAGATCAAATAATCTTGAACACAAATAATAAAAAGGGTTCAAGAAGAGACTTGCATGTTATTGCAGATATAATTAAAATAGGAATAACGGGATCAGAATCCCGGGCGAAATCTCCTAAAATATGCGCGAAGAATCAACAGCAACATCAAGATCCAAGAGCAATTCCTCACACCGGATCGGGACAGAACACAGAACACCGAAATAGGATCTGGTGCACATAGAACACGGAACACCGAAAATGGCCAATAGGATCCTTTCCTCACATCGGATCCACACTGAATAGGGGACAGCGAAGAGTGGATCAGGGGCGGCCGAACACAAAACAGCGAGATCGGCCACTCGCTGATCGTCTCCTTCCTCACGACAGCGAGTGAGAAAGAGAGAGAGAACGGTGGACAGCGCGCTGCTACGACTGTGATGGGCGACTGCGGTGGCGGAGCGACGTCGGTACCACGGTCGGGAAGCGACGACAGCGATGACACTCACGGCGAAGGCGAGCTCTGCTCTCTCGGTCGAAAATAGGGGAACGACGGCGCGCGCGATCGGGGACACGAATGGCGATGCAAGGGCACTCGGTTGAGCGGTGAGGGATGGTGAGTGCGATGGTGATGAGCATGACGATGGGTAGGGCGACAGCGAGGAGTTACGGCGATGGAAAACTTTGGTGGTTGGGTTTCGGTGGGTAATGGTGAGGGCAACGGAGAAGACGATGATGACGAAGACGGAGAGGGGATGGAGATGGTGAAGATGGTGGTGACGGTGGTGAAGGGCAATCGGAGAAGCGATGAGGATCGGGGGTGGTGTTCCGGTTGGTTTTGGGTTCAGCGAGAAACAGAGAGAGAAAGAGGGTGAGCGGGGAGATAGAAATGGCAGAAAGAGAGAGAGATAGTTATTAGGGTTTAATTAACAGGGTATTTATAGGGATCAAAAAATTAGGATTTTGGGTTGATATTATGTGGGCTCTGGGTATCGGTTTTGGCTCCAAAAAGAGACAAACAAATACAATGAGATGAGACGAACACAAAGGAGAACAAATCATTTCAAAATAGAAAAGTGCCAAATTCGCAAAAGAACAGAATCCAATCAAATGAATATAGATTGATCGAGAGGGAACAAAAGAACCCAAGAAAAGGCAAAATGCACAATAACAAATGAGTTCAAATACAATAATCGAAAGAGTACAAAATACAATAAAATCTGAAAATAGGGCTTACAGACTACGTCTACTTCTACTATTATTTTCTCTCTTATTTCTATATACGATTATCTGCGAAGTACGACATCAAAATTTCACAACCCTCCCATTGTCTAGATTTTGTTGTAGTTCTAATTTTTTGTATCATATTTGTTTGTTGGTTTTCACTTTTCCCTCTCTCAACCCTCCTATTATTTTTTAGATTTTCTTTTTTAACATATACCTGACCTCCTAGATGATTTTGTTTTATTTTACATACACTAATAAAACACTGGAAATCGTTTTTTGACATACACTAGTTGCTGCTTATTTTTGTGTGGGAGTAAACAGATACATGAATTCTTTAAAATAAAAACAGTATAGATCGAACATTCGCTATTCGTCGATTTTGACCGCCAAAAGGCTACTGTTGACTCCAAGATTTGATCACTGAGAACGGCTGATGTCGAACTGATGGACCTGCAAGACAAGTCTGAAACACCGGGGGTGGCCCCGGCGACAGACCCTCCGACACCCAAGTCAGAAACATGAAGTTATGGTGGATTTTGAGAGCGGAGTTATTAGTTACCTAGTTTGTAAGGAGGTCTTGAGGTATATATAGTCGCAGAGGGGGGCAGTTTCAAGATATTCATCTATCTCTACTTCCCGGTGTTTGGATAGAGTCGGTTATCCCTTTCACATGAAGAGATCTAGTCGGGGGTCTCTCTGGACAAAGAAATAGAGCTTTCAAACTTTCTCTTATGAGTGGACGGATAGCATCAGTTACCCCCTAGAAATAGGGGATTTAAACTGGGTTCAATGAATCTGGAATTCTTTATGATAAGGTTATTGTAACAGTCCCTATTACAGGTTGGGTTGGGTCGATAGGCATGAAAACGGCCCAGCTCATCCCATCGGGCCTGTATTTGCTGAAATTACCATGTATTTGCTAAAAATAGCCCAGCTTTGCGATCCGTGGGCGATTTGGATGGTCTTGATTTTGTTCTCTTTTTTACCCATATCACATGCCCTCCACTCCCAAAGACTGAGTTTCACATCCTTTAAGGAGTATTCTACCTGTGTTTAATGGTTTACAGAACTTATCGGAGTCATCAGGGACATTTGTATCTGTTGCTCGAGGTGTAACGGAGTTTTTATGACTTTATAAAGTATCCAAAAAAAAATTTACAATTTTCTGGATTTTTGTGAGTTTTCTAAATTTTTGGAAATTTTCTGAATTAATCTGGATAGTCGATCAAGAAAAGCAGGGATTTTGAGGAGATCCAACGGACAAAATTCCTCGAAGCTAGCAACCTAACCAGTTTGGTGTTTACCCAGTTTGGGACCGAGTACAGTGCCACGTGGTGGAATCTGGCCGCGACACGTCATCGTTGACCGGGTCAACTCTGACTTGGTCAACATTGACTTTTTGACTCTTTGATTTTTTGACCTTTTTTTCCTTGGCGGTTGCATTTAACAAATTTTTTGGTGCTGCCGAGGTCCGATCGAGGCATATGAAAACTAGTTTCTAAGAGGACTCTACGATCTACAACTTCTGTTTAAAGCTTGTTTAAAGAATCATCCATTTTTATGGTCAAAATCGGCTCACAAAGTCTCCACCTTCAGAGAGTTAAGAAGGGGAGTTCTGTAGTAAAACAGACATTCCCGGTGCTACAGAGGTCTGATTGGGTCGTATAACCAGTCGTTTCGAAGAGGTCTTGCAGATCTACAAGTCTTGTTCAGAAGTCGATTGAGGAATCATACGTCTTGGGGGTCAAAACTGGCCCAGACCGTCTCTGCCTTTGGGGAGTTGAGAATATGAGCTACAAACAGGACTTTGCCAAGGGAAAGCTATGAAGAGGAGCTTTGTCCCAGGGGAGCTTTGTCCCAGGGGAGCTATGAAGAGGAGATTCGCTCCCAGGGAGCTAAGAAGAGGAACTTCGTCACCTTCGTCACAGGGGAGCTTGTCCCCGTACTGGATGGTTGATAAGGATTTTCCAAGTATTCTAGTTTTGACTCGTACTCTCTTTGTGTTGCCCCCTCCTGGATTTGTTCTTGTGAGTTTATAATGCAGCTCTAAAGGATAGTTGGACTATAACTTTGTTGTTTGAACCAAGCAAGTATATAGAAGTGACTCGAGGAGGGAGTCGGGTACCGAACTAGCTGTTTGAGCCAGGCAGGTTTATAGAGGTGACCCGATAAGATAGATGGATACCGAACTTGTCGTTTGAGCCCGACAAGTTCGTAGAGGCAACCCGAGGAGGGAGTTGGCACCGAACTTTCCGTTTGAGCCTAGGAAGTCGGTAGAGGCAACTCAAGGTTGTAACGATATTCCAATGATGGGCATAACTTATCATTGGATCAATAGTGATTGAATGATTCAAAAGATGATCATATCACTTGTGGCTTTGCCGTATCCCCATAGTGGTTTAGTAATTGCACATCATATTTTAGAAGTTTGCGATATCTTTCATATTCATGATAAAAAAAATTGTATTAGTTTTGATAATGTATCTATCAACAATGCTTCGATTAGTATATTAAAAACGCAATTAGCTTCTTCATGTTTAGAAATTAACATGTTAGATGTGCATGTCATATTATAAATTTATGTGTTCAAGATGCATTAAAAATAGCCGAACCATTTGTGCATAACATTAGAAATTGTGTACATTTTATTGCTTTAAGTGGTCCTATGCTTCTACAATTTAAAGAATGGTGTAAGCTTAAAGGTGTACATTTTTAAAAAAAATCATAAGGATGTTAAACACTAATGGAACTCTACATTTAATTTATTAAATGTTGTTACTCAATATAAAGTTTGTATAAATGTTTTTTGTCTTGCAAAAAATATGAAAAATTTTCAAATGAATGAACAATCATGATATTATGCAGAATCTTTGAAACAATTTTTAGAACCTTTTAAAACCGCAACTTTGAAATTTTCAAAATCTTATGATTCTATTTCTAGTAGTATTTGTATTTCACTAATTACTATGATGCAAACTTTTCAATAAATGATTGATGACATTTACAGTGGTCATATTATTAAACCCGCATACACTAAAATTTTGAAGTATTTTTGTCCTCCTCCTATGTTATATTGTATTACTACAGTTATGGATCCTCGTATCAAATTAGCGGGTGCGAGAAGTTTGATTGAAATGTATTTTACTTTACTTAGAGATGAATCTGAAATTGATTGTGATGAATTTTTAGCTAGTTTTAAATAAACATTGAATAACTTGTATGATTATTATGATAGAACTTTTGTATCTAGTAATACACTAGTATAATTACTTCTTCTTCTTCTAATTCTAGAGGTAAGGGTAAGAATAAATTAGACGATGCCACTTTTAATTTTCTTGCTCAAATGTAATCAAAAAAACCTAAGTCTAATCAACCGAATGAATTAAATTGGTATAATCAATAAGTTAGTGAGAGTTTTAATACTAAGATTAATATGCTACAATGGTTGGAAGAATATGAACATGTTTATAATATTCTTAAATATATGGCTAAAGTTCTACTAACTCATCATGGCTCTGCAGTTGCTTCAAAAAGTACATTTTCTACAAGTGCCAGGGTTCTAACAGATTACAGGAATCGCTTAAAGCCCCAGTCACTTGAGATGCTTGTGTGCATGGAAGATTGGATGAAGGCTAAAGATATGATTCAAGGAATCGGGGTCGACACGTCAACAAGTGGAAGCAACTCGCCCGAAGAACAACAACAACAATAGCAAATTGAAGACCAACAACATCTAGCTAGCAAATTGTATGTAAAAAATTGTAAAAAAATCATAGAAGTTGAAATGAATAATATATACAATTTTCTTTCACACTTTCCCTCTTTGACTCTTATTACAATTATATATATATATATATATATATATATATATAGAGAGAGAGAGAGAGAGAGAGAGAGAAAGAGAGAGAGAGAGAGAGAACAATGCTTCATTGCAAACGGGTCACGTGCAAACGGGTCCCGTGCAAACGGCCGTGCAAACCATTAAAGACGTTAGGTTATAAACCAAAGCTGTTGTTTCAAAACAACGGCTTTGGTTATATACCTAAGCCGTTGTTCCGAATATAACCTAAGCTGTTGTTCGGAACAATGACTTGGTTCAAAGTAAACGAAGTCGTTGTTCCGAACAACAGCTACAGTGGTTTGTAATGAAGCGTTGCTTATATACATCAAACAGCGACTTCTCTTTTTTTTTAGTTTGAAAAAAAAAAATCAAACAGCTCAACCGGACCAACCCGCAACTCGGATCGACCTGTAACGGGTTCACCCTGTTCGGGTTCGCGTGTCGACCGGATAGACATTACCAAATTTAAACCCGACCCGGTTTGTAGTGCCCCGAATTTCCAATAAATAAAATTAGAAATAAGTGGCACAATTTCCAGAATCAACTTCAATTGCAATTATAAACACAGTACCAAATACAGAGAAAATTAAAACTTTCTATTACATTAGTTCTTTCTTACATTTTGCACAGCAGAAAAATTAAATAGATTTATTACAACACAACCCAACACTAACTTTAATCATCTCAACCTTAAGCTTCCACTTCACTTGGGCAACTCACTTGCAAACCCTGCAAAATAACTGAAGAGTGAGGACGTCAGTTGAAGACAACTGATGCAATACTATAGTAATAGCAACCTTCCAAAGTCTTACAATCACAAACTTGTCATATAACATGAAATGAAATAACGATAAAAGATTCAATGAAACAACAAGTGAAACTATACTAAGTAAGTGTGTCAAAAACAAAAGAGAAATGCATTAAAACAATGTTCAAGGAAACACAATGCACACGATGATTTCTAATGCATACTTGTCGGATTCTATGCATCACATTCTACATAGGTCCGGTGCAAGCCCTTATCACTCTCCACTTTATAGGGTTCAATATCTCGTTATGCAACCTACTACTATGACTACTACGAGATTCAGACATTCTGCGCATAACTAGCCCATGCCCCGATAATTGTGGATGTCAATCTCTATCCACAGATAATTCCGAAAACTATTTCACTCACACCTGGGAATTTTCGAAAATACCCCACACCGCAAGCAATAGCGCCTCACCATACGTAGACGTCCAATGAGTGTTGCCTCGATCCCGATAAATCCGGAGATCAGTCCCACACCGCAGGTAATTCTGGAGACTATTTCACTCACACCTCGATAATTCCGGGACTATCTCACACCGCAGATCATCATGAGGCCCTCATACTCATGTTTTGCTCCCATTTCATCATGTCACCGTCTAGTGCCTGTCCTTATGCATACATATAAGTAACCTGAGCCACCTAAAGCTAGCTCCACCCTACTAGACTTAAACTCACAAAACTAGGAACACTAACCCATCCTTGCCAAGTCCCACAATCAATTAATTCACATCCGGTAATTCTGGGTCCTGCTCAACTTCAAGTGCTCACAACACAAAATCCTCAACTAACTTTCTAGGGTCCACAACACAATCCTAAATCTCAAATCAAACCCAACTTGGTTCAATAATACAAAATATCCTTTCAAATATGGAAAACAAATTCAAATTACGGAAATTCTTTAAACTCAACATTTTGAATCTCACTTTCCATTCATTTGTAAAGTTCAATTAATTCAACTACAAATTCATTCGATCTCAACTGAAACAAATCTCTTAAATGTATGGGATCTCATTCCCAAAATCTGAAATTTTACAGTTTCCAAAATCTGAAATTTACCCTCTTTAAAACTGAGAATAACTCTTAAAATTTTGAAATAATTATCCTTCAAAACTGTATCATATAACCTTAAAAATTGAGAATTTCATCTACAAAAATATAGATTTATTTCTCCCAAACCATTACTTGAATATATCGAAAATTGAAACTAGAATTTCACCAAAATCAGAAATTTACATGATTTCGTTCTTCAAAACTGTACACTCTAAAATCAATATTAAATTCTGGAAAAATTCAATCCAGCACATATCAAGGAACTCACCATAAAAATCTGGACTCAAACAAATTAATTAGAAGGGTTTAAATTCAACAAATGTAATATCCCGGACGGATATTACCTCGTATAAATTATTATTTTATTATTATTTTATTATTATTTTGTTTTAATTCCAAAATCAAATTATTTTGGTGATTTTCGCCGATTTTTCCACAAACATTGTCGGCGCGCATATATCGGTCGGTGTACATCCGAAGTACATCAAATTGGTAGCCCAATCCTCCGAATTGAAAATAAAACTTATTTTATTATTATTTTCAAATTAAACTATTTTATGAGGATTATATAAGAATTTTGGTATACACATACATACACATATACACACATTGTATTGTACCAAATTAGTACATTATACAAAATGTGTAGTATGTACTCTTGGACAAGGCACTAATCTTGTCATGACAACCTAATTAGATGGTTAGGGTTTGATTAGGAGGCTTAATCTAGGGTTTTTGTATGCATGAGGAGATTAAGTAAAAACCCCTTCTAGAAACCTTATCTTTTTACCATGCTTCGTCCTCATTTCTAGGCCATACCCTACACCTTACCCCTCCCTCACCTAGGCATGGCCGGATTGCTTCTTCTTGGGGGGTTTTGTGCAAAATATGAGTTCACTTTTACACTCTCCCCCTCCTCTCCCCTCCTATAAATACCCCCTCCATCTCCACTTGTCTCATTTTTTACAAAACAAAAGAAAGGAAAGGAAAAGAAAGAGAGAACCCACCTTTAACTTGAGAGTTTTGTTTTGTAGGTTTAGAAGCTTTCATAGGAGCTTAGGGGAATGAGAAGTATAAGCAAGCAAGTCCTTCCAACAAAGGAAATTAGGTGGGGGTTCTCCACCTTCTTTTATTGTTTGAATTGATGTTTTGGTTTCTTATTCTCCTTACCTTCCTTGTTTTGTTTTCTTTGGTTCTTTTGGGATGGTTTGTTGTGATAGTATTTTTGTATGTGGTTCTTATTTTGTATGTTTGTGAATGTTAAAAGTAATAATCACATAAAATAAAATGGAAATAATGGTAGTGCTAAATAGACATAAAGATTGAATCTTTGTAGTAGTAGTTGTTGTTTTGTGTTTATTAATTGGACTAAAATGACATATGCATATGGACTTGTACATACAACCATTTTGGGGTTGTAGGACTTGAATATGGACTTATACATAAAGCATATGGACCTTGTATACAACCATTGTTGGTTGTAGAACATAAACTTGAACTTGGACTAGAAAGAATACATATGGTTGGTTGAACCAAATGAAGGTTCTTACTTTATTTTTATTATTGTTATTTTCTTTTATAATCTTAAGTAAGAAAGAACCCATTATAGATGTTAATTCTAATTATGAAAAAGAAACTAATCTAAATCACTAGTTGTAGAATGATTAAAAAGATCTCTTTTTATGATCACTAGTAATAATGAGAAAATAGATGCTAATAAAGATTTAGTAGATATTTAAGTAGTAGATGTTTTATGATTAAATAAAGTAGTAGTAGTATGTTTAAATAAAGTAGTAGTAGTATGTTTAAATAAAGTAGTAGTAGTAGATGTTAAAATGAAGTAGTTGTAGATGTTTATGTTATGTAAAGTTAAGTAGTAGATGTTTTATGTTTGAAAAATAAGTAGTAGTAGTGGATGTTAAAATGAAGTAGTTGTAGATATTCATGTTATGTAAAGTTTTGGTAGATACTTATGGTTAAAATAAAATAGTTGTAGTAGATGTCTATACAAAATTGTAGAAATGTTTATGTTTTTATAAAAGTGGTAATAGATGCTTATGTATTAAAATAAAGTAGTTAGTAGTAGATGTTTATGTTTAGCTAAATATTTTAGTAGATATTTAGTAGTAGATGTTTTATGATTTTAGTAGATGTTTATGTTTAGCTAAAGATTTTAGTAGATATTTTAGTAGTAGATGTTTTATGATTTTAGTAGATGTTTATGTTTAGCTAAAGATTTTAGTAGATATTTTAGTAGTAGATGTTTTATGATTTTAGTAGACATTTATGTTTAGCTAAAGATTTTAGTAGATATTTTAGTAGTAGATGTTTATGATTTTAGTAGATGTTTATGGTCAAAATAAAGTAGTAGTAGTAGATTTGTAGAAAGTTGTATACCATGCTAGATTAATTTATCTATACTTAGATAGTTGTAGGAAGTTGTATACCATGTTAGATTAATTTATCCATGCTACTACTATACTTAGATGGTTGTAGAAAGTTGTATACCATGCTAGATTAACTTATCTATGCTTAGGTGATTGTAGGAAAGTGTATACCATGCTCATATTGTTGTAGGATTGATGGCTAATTAATTTACCATGCTAGAAATGTTGTAGGTTAATTACTAAGTAAATACCCATGCTTATATTGTTTAAGGATTGATGTTTAATTAATCTACCATGCTAGGAATGTTATAGGTTAATTACTAAGTAAATACCCATGCTTATATTGTTGTAGGATTGATGTTTAATTAATCTACCATGCTAGAAATGTTGTAGGTTAATTACTAAGTAAATACCCATGCTTATATTGTTGTAGGATTGATGGCTAATTAATCTACCATGCTAGGAATGTTGTAGGTTAATTACTAAGTAAATACCCATGCTCATATTGTTGTAGGATTGATGGCTAATTAATCTACCATGCTAGAAATGTTGTAGGTTAATTACTAAGTAAATACCCTATGCTTATATTGTTGTAGGATTGATATTTAATTAATCTACCATGCTAGGAATGTTGTAGGTTAATTACTAAGTAAATACCCATGCTTATATTGTTGTAGGATTGATGTTTAATTAATCTACCATGCTAGGAATGTTGTAGGTTAATTACTAAGTAAATACCCATGCTTATATTGTTGTAGGATTGATGTTTAATTAATCTACCATGCTAGGAATATTGTAGGTTAATTACTAAGTAAATACCCATGCTTATATTGTTGTAGGATTGATGTTAATTAATCTACCATGCTTAGGAATATGGCAAGATTCATGCTTAAGTATTGTTTATACTAAGTTAGTAGATGACCATGTTAATTATTGTTTAGGCTAAGTTAGTAGATGACCATGCTAATTATTGTTCATGCTAAGTTAGTAGATGACCATGCTTAAGTATTGTTGTGCTAAGTTAGTAGATGACCATGCTAATTATTGTTCATGCTAAAGTTAGTAGATGATTATGCTTAGTCAGTACTCATGCTAAAGATGGTAGGCACTTATGCTTAAATAATTGTAGGAACCATGCTTATGGTGTATGCCATGTTGTAGGTTTAATGTAGAAAAGAACCATGGTTAGGTTGTACATACATGGTAGGAATTATCATACTATGGTTAGAATGTTGTGGGTCTCTACTTGGAATACATATCATGCTTAGTCGTAGAAATTCTATATTTATGTTCTACCCATACTAGATCGTAATAGTAGATGTTCTACTAAGTTGTCTTCGTGATTAGATCATAGTAATTAATCATGCGTTAAGTAATGAAGATCCATGTGTAAGGTGGTAGTAGAGATACATACTCTAAAGTAGTAAGTATTCACGCTCAAGTTGTAACTTATGCTTGACTATAGTAAACTTCATGTTTAGACCATGGTGATTATTCATGCTTAAGCTTGGTATAAGCACATGCTTAAATCATATCCGTACTTAGGAGTATTGTGGTGGGTGATTATGTTATGTACCATAATTAGATTGTCGTAAGTAGATGCTTGCAATTGTATGCCATGCTTAAAGTGCTATAGGTTGAAGTAATAAGGAAATAATCATGTTGAAATTGTAATGACGACTACCTTGTTGTAGTTAATATTAGTAGGGAGACCACACGTGCTTGAAGAGTATAGTGTAGCATCCTAGTGGAATATTGAACGAACGTAGTATCTATGTTGTTCTAGTTCGTTTTGAAAGGAAACTGTGAGTTCTAGTGCGTGAGGTTCAAATTAGAATTAGACCCTATCATGGGGACATTCCTCATCTGTAGGGGTAATAAGGATCGGGAAGATCACTAGTAATAGTTAGTTTGATAAAGGTTGTTATGTCGCCTTCGGTTTTTCATTGGTAGAATACCGATCATAGACTATTAGTAGATCCTTCTGTTGCTTCTAATAATAGAAGATCAAGTTTGCTAGTAAGCACGTTTGGTTGCTTCTAGGTTGATTACCTGTATGGTTGTTTGCATATGGATGTGCTCATATGTGGCTCGACTGACCTGTATGTAGCTATGGGTCTCATACGTAGTTATTTAGCTCGTATGTAGATTGTTGTCTCGTACGTGGCTCGACCGGCCCGTGCGTAGCTGTTGGTCTCATATGCGGCTTATTTGGCTGGTATATACGTTGTCATCATACGTAGCTTATTAGCTCGTATGTGGTTAGTTACCGTGTGTAGCTTATTAGCTAGTACACAGTTGTTGTGCTCGTCTAGGGTAATATCATTACCCTAGGGCTATCGACCATCAAGACATATGTTTTCTTACCCTAAGGAACTGTGGAGGAGTCACTCCTCGGGTACCATCGGATCTTAACCTGTTTAGGTTGATCGAAGACCGGAGTATAGACGGAATCCAAGTTCAGGGTAGTGGCATGCATATATATTCGCATTGCCGAGGTCTTGGATCGAATAAGCCACGAACCGGATTCTGAAGGGTTCTGGTAAGTCTAGGTTGAGCAGCCTAGTAGAGTTGTCTTGCGAAGTCTAAATTAAGGCCTAGCATGTTGTGGTTATAATATTGCCTTCCCTAGGAGTGTTCAGGGTTAGGGACATTATTAGGGTAGTGACTTATAAAGATCATTGCTTAAACCCTTCGCCGGGAGAGAGAAGTCGGTTGTAGGGGGCACCTTACGACTAACTCGTCCCTTGAGGCAGATCATAGGTGGTGCTATTGGGTTGCACCTTCCTGTCAAATGGATACGTACGATGCCTTCTCACGAGTTAGGGACATGGGTTGCGTATCTTGATTGTTAATTCCTGAAGTGCCATGATAAGGCGGGCGGAGCTAGGGGATGGACCTCCGGAACTCCGTCGGGTCCTATGCCAAGAGGGCGAACAGGCCATGGACTACGGTCCGACCAGGGGGGCGCAGGGGGCTCCCCTGTTAGCAGTAACCCCGACGGTTCGTCAGGTTTTTGAGTGAGGTCTGTTAAGCCGGGTAGCGGTGGCAACATGGACACCACTGGCGAACTGCATTAGTGGGACTTGACCACGTCTGCAACCTCATCAGTCACGTTGTATGTATCAGGAACAGGTTGTGTACAATTAGAATTCATAACGCGGGTTCAAATTTCTATATATGGAGAAACGGCTTGAGATGGGGTCGCATGTAGTATGGGCTGCATGTTGCTTCGGAGACTCGCTGACATTAGAATAGGAAGCATCCTAGTTCTAGTTAATTATCGCATTAGTGTCTAGTCATAGCACTCACAAACACTTAAACTACACCAACACTATTACCATGTTTTGTATGCTGTTTGGGAGATTCGCTGCTTTGTTATCAGCCTTTAAGCGTCAGTGAATACTGACGTCCCCACTTCCATAGGTACTAGATCGCCGAAGTACAAGGGCGAGATTCAGGAGGACTCAAGGCAAGGAAAGCAAGGAGTCAATGTCATATTTAGTTCCGCTGTAATATGTGTGCTGATTATCTATTAGTTGAAAGTACTCAAGTGAGAGTTACCAAGTGTTGTTCTTCATTCCTTGTACTCTGATGTAAGATGATGCAGGTTGTAATACTCGGGAATGTAAAGGTAATATTGTAACTCTATTGTAAGGTATTGCAGTTGTATAATATTCAGACTTGTAATATATTGGGTATTGAATAAAAAGTTTTAAATTCTCCTGTTTTTCTGTGTATTGTGACTAATTGAAGAAAAGATCTTGGCTCGTATCTCGGTTTCCCAGTATTGGAAATCGGGGCGCTACAACAAATTCTGAAAACTATCCGTTATCTAAAAATCTGAATATTGTATCTTCTTCTCCTTAAGAACAGTCCATTCAAAAATGAATATTAAATTATGGGAAAATTAATTTAAATCCAGCACATGTCAAAGAACTCGCCACAAAAATATGGACTCAAACAAATTAATTTAAAGGGTTTAAATTCAACAAATTCTGAAAACTATCTTTTATCCAAAATCTGAAAGTTACACCTTCTTATCTTTAAGAGCAGCCCATTCAAAAATGAATATAAAAATCTGAAAATTTGAGTTTATATTCACTCCATGATCATAGAATTTTTTGGCAAATATTCGCACAAAAATAGAAGCCCCAAATCATCAATAAATTGAAACTAGATTTTGTAAAAAATCTGAATTTTAACAATTTTGAAACTCAACCAAAACTCCTTTGAATCTCACATAAATATTAGATTAAATACATACATATGCACTTCTATATGTATACTAGGGTTTCCCCGCCATAGAACACAAGCCCTACACACAAAACTCCTCGAAATCCGTGCCCAAACACTCCAAACCCGAGAGCCAACAGCAGCCGGGTTTGCACAGTGCTCGGGTTGGCACTGTGCAACCCTCAGTTGCTGTTCAACCCCAGGCCAAGCCAACCCTAGGTCTAGGTTAAAACCCCGAAACCCAACCCTAGGTCCTTCACCACTTCTTGCATAATTTCTTTGATTATTTTGACATGTATTTGCATATAAAACTCAGTTTTCAATTCGTCATGAATTTGTCTCAAAAAAACGAATAACTCACAAAACTTTCATCTTTTAATTATTCAAAATAGGTTCTTTAATCATGCATATAGATCTACACAACTACAATGACATATAGGTTTAATAGATCTAGTTCTACAATTAAAAATTGGACCTTTCATACATCGAAGATTTTCACTGTTCAAGAGCAACTTATTTTAGATCAACATGAATTATTTAGATCGTATGAAAACTCTAATCATCCACAATAATACATGGGTTCAAATAAAACATTATCTTTCATGCATCAAATATTCATCATTCAAAAGAGAATTAAAATAAGAGTATCATGCGATCAAGATTTGATTTTTTATCATATTAACAATTCATGAGAGATAAATAAAAAAAAACACATCAAGAGAGTTGGAAGATTACCCACCTCAAAGAAGACAAATTGAAAGATATTAATAATAAGAAAACAAAAGCTCCTCCTCCACCTTGCAAAAAATTGAGATCCAAGCCTCCAAAACTCCAAGAAATAATAAAAAGAATAAATTTTTGTTCACCACAAAGGAGGGCGACTGCTATTGCTGTTAATATAGGCCGGGATTCCTTTCTAGGGTTTATACGAAGATTTTACAAAAAAGGTCCCTTAAATATATATTTTTACATGTATAGATCTTTCCAATTTAATTAGTTAAACCAAATCAAATAAAATAAAATAAATCACTCTGAATTTTCTGGCCCACATACAGCCAAGGGGTTTCAAAATTCGAAATTTGCCTCTGAGTGGCAATTTTACAAAAAAGCCCTTCACTTTGAAATATTTGCAGATATGCCATAAATTATTCATGAAAATCCAGAAAATTTAGAATTAATATTTACTAATAAATATTAGATTTGCGAAATAAATTTTCTGAATTTTTTTATCACCTAAGAAAAATATTTGCAATAAAGTCCCCAACAATCCCAAAATTGCGTAAATATATGTATTCTCAATAAAATAAAATCAAATTAAATTAGAGGGATAAAATCTCTTCCCCCAATATCTCCCTTATCAAAACTGGCCTACCAACCAAATTCGGAATTCGAATTTACCTCCAAACGACATTTTGCAAAAAAACCATTTGCTTTCAAAGTATTTACAAAAATAGTTTCTTTATTCAGATTAATCCCAAAATTTAGAATATACTCAATTATAAATAGGGTAATTCATTAAGAAATTTAAAAGTGAAAATTTGCACCTAAAAAATTTTTGCACGTGTGAAAATGTCAGTTTTACAAAAATCCAAAATAATTAAATAAATTGATTTAAAAATTATTTAATAATTCAAAATATATTATTTAAAATTCTGGGGCATTACACGGTTAAGCCCTCAACCCGATTCGAACCCGCCCTGACTTGGGTTCGACTCGTGCGGGTCCGACCCGACCGGTCCGGTCGACCCGAACGCCACCCCTAGCTAAAGAGAAATAAATATACAAAATTAATGCACACCTGCACATTCATAATGGGTTTATATGTTAACGGTCAAGAAAATGTTTAAAAGTTGTTGAATACAAAGGAACCATATTTTCACCTTATAAGTTAATTCTGAACAGCGAAACTCTTTAAAAAAATGAAAGTGGAGAGTAAATAGATCTTACAAATGTACATAGTGTTACATAATTTGTTCACAATAAAATCAAAGTTTGATCTTCGAGGTACAAAATCAGAAAGGGAGGAGGAGAAGACGAAAAACCAATAAAATTAAAAAGAAAATTGAAAATTACAAAACCAAACCAGTTTATGTCCATGCTTGTGTACCACACAATCTCCTTAAAATAGATTTCGCATTTTCCGGGTGCAGGAAATTTGTGAATCTGTCTCCTAGGATGTAACGATAGCAGAGTTGACGTAGGCACCACGTCACGCTCCTGAACTGGGCAGCGTCTGAAATCTATCACCGAACGACTAAGGATGGAACCTGACTTTGAAGCAGAGAACAGAGGGAGAAGAGAAGAGTTTCTAGTGTAATCATTCAGGGGAGAGGGGCCTTCATTGATAGGACCAGGGTGAGAATTGTAATGGTAGACAACGCATTGACTGCATCCACTGTAACAACAGACAAATCCTTAATGCACCGGCTATAACGACAGGAAGAGGTTTCAATGCAGTACTGTAACGGCGGACAAAACCGTTACATGAATAAATGGCAAACAAAACAGTTTTTTTGTTTAATTCAGCAGTTACATATCAGGAAAAAAAAACTGTAGCAAGAAGTGGCTCTGCACGGGGTGGGTACACGTCGGTCGACATTCGTATCTGTAGGACGTGCAGGCGCACAAGTCACATGTAATCCGGTCCGAGATTTGCACACACACACACACACACACACACACACACACACACACCCCGGCGTGCACGAGAGAGAGCCTCTTGGCTTGCTATCTTATAATTCCAAGAAAGAGGTTATTATATTTCCTCTTCTATTTCCTTTGTTTTTTCCGATGTGGGACTGAAATCTCTCAACTCATTTTCAGAGATGAAAATGCCTCACTTTGGAAAACAATTTCTCATTCACCCGATAACTGTTTTGAGCAAATAAATATATGATTTTGATTTACTCACGAAGGAGAACACAAATCCATCAAGATCTCTCACTAATTCATAGAGGATCTTACACAAAAAATTGCTCAAAAATTGGTTCGTAAATTGTGTATAAAATAACCATTTTCTAGCATTCTACACATGAATTAAATTGACGACCACAGACACGACAGACTTGGTAATAGAATTCAGTGTCGAGACCTGCATAGGATAGGAAGGTGTTGCCTTTGAACCTTCCCTTATAAAAATATGTTTACTTTACTAACTAAACAGTAGACGCGATGGCCTTGAACTGTTCTGTCATTTGTGTAAAAGATGACATATCTCACACAGGAATCTTCCTAACGAATTTTAGTTCTCACTGTTATAATCGTTTTGGCCATGAACATACGCCTGATTCTACAGGAGTTTTAACAAGAATATTGCCCTACATTCTTCCCTTGGAAGCGTCCTTTCTTCCCTCTCACATAGGTGATATCTTAGTTAAGAATAACCCGCATTATCCTGCACAGATTTCCGACACATAAGAATCATTAAAAGCCTAGCTTAGCCTCTAGCCTTACAGGTATCATTATTTCATCATAGGAATGGACATGGGGAAATCCCTACAGTGATCCAACATGGTCTTTATAATTTAGTTTTTCCTTTGAACCTAGATCTTGGAATCTCCAGTCAACTAGGTTGGGTGTCCATTGTATCGACTTATTCTTTCATGTGCTTTAGTCACATTCCCCTCGATAATTTATCAACTAACTCTCTGTTTAACCCTTTCGTTAGCAGATCCGCAATGTTATCCTTTGACTTTACATAGTCCACATAGATAACCCCAGTAGAGAGTAGTTGTCTAATGGTATTATGTCTTCGACAAATATGTCTACATTTACCATTATACATATTGCTCTGTGCACTACAAATTATAGATTAACTATATGAATGTATGCAGATTGGAGGCACAAGCTTTGTCCACCCTAGAATATCCTCAAGGAAGTGGCGTAACCATTCAGCTTCTTCCCCACATTTGTCCAGTGCGATAAATTCAGATTCCATCATGGATTTAGCTATCACTGTTTGTTTCGAGGATTTCCAAGAAACTGCTGCACCACCTAGTGTAAACACATAGCCACTAGTGGATTTTGAATTATCACTAGATATCCAGTTCGCATCACTGTAACCTTCAAGTACAGCCGGATATCTCGTATAGTGCAGTCGATAGTTACGAGTAAACCGCAAGTACTTCAATGCTCTTGTAATTACTTGCCAATGCTCGTATATCTACTTAGTTTACTCACTACATAAGCTATGTATGGTCATGTACAACTCATTAAGTACATTAGACTGCCTATGATTCTAGAGTATTCTACTTGAGAAATACTCTCACCCTTATTCTTGGATAAATGTAAAGTTAGATCTATTGGTGTTCTGGCAATTCCATAATTATCTTTATCAAAATTTTCAAGAATATTGTCAATATAATGTGACTGTCTTAAAACAAGCTGGTCTGATGTTCTTGTGATTTTAATTCTCAATATAACATCAGCTAGTCCCATGTCTTTCATGTCAAACCTTGAGTTCAACATGTTTTTAGTAGATTAATCATCTTATCATTGCTTCCAACAATAAACATGTCATCTACATACAAGCATATTATGACATATCCGCTTTTAGTGTCTTTGACATATACACATTCACATTTATTGATCTTGCAACCATTTGTCATCATGACATTGTCAAATTTCTAATGCCACTTTGGTGCTTGCTTTAAGCCATATAATGATTTCACCAGTTTACAAACTTTATTTTCTTGTCCTGAAGCTGAAAAACCCACAGGTTGCTCCATATATATTTCTTCATCTAAATATCCATTAAGAAATACTGGTTTTATATCCATTTGATGTACTTCAAGATTGCGAAAGACTGCTAATGCAAGTACCATCCTAATGGAGTTTATTCTCGTCACAGGAGAATATGTATCAAAGTAGTCCACACCTTCATTTTGTCTATAACCTCTTATTACAAGTATTGCCTTGTATTTATCAATTGATACATCAGGTTTAATTTTTCTCTTGAAAATTCACTTGGAACCTAAAGATTTACTACCTGGTGGAAGATCCACTAGTTCCCAAGTATGATTTTGCAAGATATAATCAATTTTTCTCTTAATGACTTCTTTCCATAGAGGACCATTACTAGAGCTCACCGCCTCTTTGAAAGTTTGGGGTTCACCTTCAAGTATAAAAGTCAAGAAATCTGGACCAACTTCTTCATCTTGGTTTTCACTATCTTCACAGATAGTCTCATGTGTTCGTTTGGAAGAACTGGGTTCTTCTTTAGACTTATATGAAAATAATCTTCAAAAAATGATGCATTTCTGGACTCCATTATCATGTTCTTTGGTATCTCAGAGATATCAGATTTGTACACCAAGAATCGATAAGCACTACTATTATATGTATAGCCGATGAAAATGCAATTAACCGTTTTGGGTCCTATTTTAACTTTTTTAGGTGGAGTTACTGCCACCTTAGCAAGACATCCCCATATTCGCAAGTAATTGTAGGATGACTTTCTTCCTTTCCATAATTCATATGGAGTTTTCTCTTCTTTCTTTTTGGGCACCTTATTCAAAAGATAGTTAGCTGAAAGAATAGCTTCTTCGCACAAGTTTGGTAGCGAACCAGAACTTATTAACATTGCATTCATCATTTCCTTCAAGGTACGATTCTTTCGCTCAGCAACACCGTTGGACTGAAGAGAATAAGGCATTGTAGTTTCATGTATAATCCCATGTTTAGCACAAGTTTCAGCAAATGGCGATTCATACTCTCCACCTCAGTCACTTCTTAGTGCCTTAATTTTCTTGTTGAGTTGATTCTCAACTTCATTTTTATACAGAACAAATTTCTCTATAGCTTCGTCCTTGCTTTTAAGCAAATACACATAACAATATTTTGTGCTATCATCAATAAAGGGTTTAAAATATTAATTAACACCTCTTGTTTGTTTCATTTTCAGATCACAAATATCAGTGTGAATTAAATCAAGAGCTTCAGTGTTTCTTTCAACACTTCTAAAGGATGGTCTTATCAGTTTTGCCTCAACACAAGTTTCACACTTATGTTTGGAATCAGTTTAGAATGTTGGTATATGATTCAAGTTAATTAATCTGTGCAAAATATCATAATTAATATGTCCTAGTCTACCATGCCATAAATTGCAAAACTCAAGTATATAAGTAGAAGAGCTAGCTTTATTGATATTCTTGACCATGATCATTACATTGAGTTCAAACTTTCCACCACTCATGTATCCTCTACCAACATACATTCCACTTTCGACAAAACAATTTTGTTTGACTTAAACACTAACCAAAATCCGTGATTATTAAGCAACGAACCAGATACCAGGTTCTTACGGATTTCAGGAACATATGCAGCATTGTTCAGAGTCGGTTCCTTCCCATAAGTCATCTTCAAGATCACCTTACCTTGATCCTTGATTTCTGAAGTGGTCGAGTTCCCCATAAACATCTTCTCCCTATTCTCTAATGGTTCAAAAGTAGAGAATATACTTCTGTTGGAGCACACGTGTCGACTAGCTCCAGTGTCAATCCACCATTCCTTGGGGTTTGAACCCATTATGTTCACCTCAGATACCACAGCTGAGAGGTTGATATTAGAAACATCTTAAGCAATGCCTTCAACAATATTTGCTTCTCTATTCCTGTTCTTTTTAGGTAGTCTGCAATCAGTAGACTTGTGACTTAATTTGTCACAGTGGAAGCACTTGCCCTGAAACTTCAGCTTCTTGGAAATTCCTCTCTTATGCCCAACTTGGACCCCTTGTTGTTGTGCTTTTTAAAACATTGACTATATTCCACCACATTAGCCTTGTCCGCCTGACTGATGGCTCCGACCTTTTCAGAACCTCTATTGTCTTCTTCAATACGAAGCCTGACAATGAGATCCTTAATGCCCATTTCCTTTCGCTTATGCTTTAGGTAATTTTTGAAGTGTTTCCAACCTGGTGGTAATTTTTTAATAATACAAGAAACTTGAAAGCTTTCACTTAGGTTCATACCTTCAGCATGTATTTCATGCAAAATCAATTGAATTTCTTGAACCTGACTAATCACCGTTTTGGAATCCACCATTTTTTAGTCTAGGAAGTGGCCCACAATGAATTTCTTGGTGCCAACATCCTCAGTTTTATATTTATGATCTATGGATTCCCAACGTTCTTTAGCTATTCTTTTATCAATATAGACATTGTACAAAGAATCGGCTAATCCGTTCATTATGTAGTTTCTACATAAGTATTCAGCATTTTTCCAAGCATTTACAGCAGCGATGACTTGGTTATCTTACTCATCTTCTTTAAGATTTGGAGCTTCTTCGTTCAAGAATCTTGTGAGATTCAAGGTGGTCAAGTAGAACATCATTTTCTGTTGCCATCACTTGAAATTTTGCCCATTGAACTTCTCAGGTTTCTCCCCATGGGAGACTAACAGGTACAGTGGTCGGCATTAGCACTCATGCCATAACAATAGTCGGCACTTGTGCCGCATTAGCAACAACAGCATTCTCCGATGCATTTGTCATTGTTAATCTAAAGATACACAACACGAGTGTAAATTTTTTTCAGAATGAAAAGAAAACAAAAGGAGTGCCTCAAAACCAAGGAAATCGAAATGAAAGAAATAAGAGTCTGTTTAAGTTTGTTACATAATTTGTTCACAATAAAACCAAAGTTTGATCTTCGAGCACAAAATCAGAAAGGGAGAAGAAGAAAAAAAAACAATAAAATTAAAAAGAAAATGAAAACTACAAAACCAAACCAGTTTATGTCGAGGCTTTTGTACTACACAATCTCCTTAAAACAGATTTTGCTTTTTTTGGGTGTTGAAAATTTGTGTAGGTGTCTGTCTCCTATGATGCAACGACAGCATAGTTGATGTAGGCATCACGCCACGCTCTTGAACTGGGCACCGTCTGAAATCTATCACCGAACGACTAAGGATGGAACCTGACTTTGAAGCACAAAACAGAGGGGGGAAGAGAAAAGTTTCTGGTGTCATCATTCATGGGAGAGGGGCCTCTATTGATAGGGCTAGGGTGAGAATTGTAATGACAGACAATTTCTTAATGCACCAGCTATAATGGCAGACAGATGTTTGAACGCAGCACTGTAACGGCAGATAAAACTGTTACATGAATAAATGGCAGACAAAACCATTTCTGCGTTTAATTTAGCCGTTAAAGTTCGGGGAAAAAAGCTTTAGCAAAAAGTGGCTCTGCACGGGGTAGGTACACGTCGGTCTGGCATTCGTGTCCGTAGGACGTGCGGACAGACACAAATCGCATGTAATCCGGGCCGAGATTTGCACCCCCCTGCATGCGCGAGAGAGAGCCTCTTTACTTGCTATCTTACAATGCCGAAAAAGTGGTTATTATATATCCTCTTCTATTTCCTTTGTTTTTTCCGATGTGGGTCTAAAATCCCTCAACTCATTTTCAGCGATGAAAATGCCTCACTTTGGGAGACAATTTCTCATTCACTCGATAACCGTTTTGAGCAAATAAATATATGATTTTGATCTACTCGCGAAGGAGAACACAAATCCATCAAGATCTTTCACTAATCTATAGAGGATCTTACACAAAAAATTTCTCAAAAACTGGTTCGTAAATAGTGTATAAAATACCAATTTTCTAACACAGTAAAAACTAAATCTAACTATAAAATACCGAAGTGCTTACCAATGTTTCCTTCAAATATTTAGGTGGCAATCGATTTAAGTTTAGTGTTGTAGGAGTTTTGGAGATCCAACTAACTGTTAGGAAACAAGCAATATAACGAAACCATTTATTAGAGAATTAGCGGAACTTTTTCCTTTTGAAGATGTTGTTGAGTTATGAAATGCAATCAATACAAACTAACATCCAAATAAGATATCACGCCAAAGCACACAAGTTTGTCCCGGTTGGGGCTTTCGCCTTAACACGGGGGAGAAGATACAAGAATATTACAATTCTCACAACGATCCTCGCTCAAGTCTCACCAGCAAGTACTAGTTGTTTACAATTGGAGAACCTATTAAACTCCACCTTCAATGAAGTACTCTCTGTCTCTCTTGGCTCTCAATGGAAGCCAATTGTAACACCCCAGATTTCTAGAGTGGGGCTGGTTTGTTGTGGACCTTGATATATATATAGGATTTCTTCCATTGCAAATGCAAATATTTGTGAGAACCACTTAACCAGTCATTGCCAATGACGGGTTAAGGCAAAATATAAATTTTTGCCTTATGCCTTAACCCGTCATTGCCAATGACAGATTAAGTGGTGTGCACGCGTTTGCACAACATTTACGCCAATGACAGGTTAAGTGGTGTGCACGCGTTTGCACAACATTTACGTTTGCAATGGAAGAAATTTCTATATATATATATATATATATATATATATATATATATATATATATATATATATATAGTATGGTGGGCCTATAGTGTGGTATTATGGGCTTTTGTGTATGGATTATTATCTTGGGCCATAAAATGGATCCATGGAGAAGTGGCTGATGTGCACGGGGGGGAGGGGGGGGGCTGTGGGGGACCCACAGGTTGTATGCATGGGGTGGGTTTACGTGATGGGTTACACATGAAGAAGAGAAGAGTAATTACGATTGTTGTGGGATATTATTGAACATCGGAGGATTAAGTGAGATAAAGAGTCTTTATATAATAGAGCCTATAATCAAAGAGTATCTAAAAGTTATAGCATTTTTTGTGAGGTTGTGCCCTGTAGTGGGAACGTGGTTAAATTTTGTTTTAGGCGTTGAGTACGCTCGTGTAGGCGCGTACGGAGCTGAACAGAGATCAGGGCATTACAAATGATATCAGAGACGACTTTCGACACCGACAATGGGTAAGAGTGGGTTAAATATATGCCTGGATGAGGACAGTACACTGGTAGAGAGACCATAGGTTGTACACTAGCATAATTATGGTATTCCACTCCATATCGGATAGAAAGGAGATTCTGCATTAGATTGTGGGTCCCAAACTCAACAAGGATGTTGACATTCTAAGGGGGGTAATTGTAACAACTCGGATGTCTAGAGTGAGCCTGGTTTGTAGTGGGCTTTGATATATATATATACTAGTAAATACACGTGCAATGCACGTTCGAACAATTTTTTTTAATATTCTATTCACGTGCTGTGCACGTGAAAAAAATTGAAGGGATAATGAAAAGGTAAAAAGAAAAAATTGTTATGGACCAGTTCGGTAAATATTTTCGAAAGTGGACCAGTTTGGTAAATAATTTCGAAAGCAGATCAGTTTGGTAATTATTTGGGTTGAGGACATTTTACACTAAGGTGTTCTCCCATTATAGTAGTAGAGACTAGGTTTGCCCGTTGACACGTGCCTACGGCACGTCTTCGGAACGGTGCACCTGGTTTGATTATATAAAATCGTTTTGGAGGTCCAGCAAATTAATTGAAGTAGTAAACATATTATATGAGGAAGCAGTATATCTACCTTTAAGCTCAATTATCGTCTTCCTGATCATTAGCTTGAACTTACCTGAAATGCATATAGTTTTTTTTAACTTCAGCATCAATTTTAGATGCTTGTAATAGTCATGCAAGAACATTATCATATAGGTTTTATAGAGCTTACTCTAATCTCATAACCACTATGAGCATGTTTAAATACAATGGTAACGCAAGTGCAGGTGTGAAGGAATCTACAATACCAATAATCTAAACATTTATTTTTTAAATTTTAATGTTTTATTTCTAAAATTTCAAAAAAAATAAATTTTTTTGAAATTTTAAATTAATATTTTTAAATTAAAAAATTTTAATATTTTTTAATTTTTTTTGTTAGTTTTTGATTTTTAAAATTTTTTTGAATTATTTTAAAAGTTTTTAAAATTTAAAATTTTTTGGTTTTAAATTTTTTTTTTAAATTTAAAATTTTTATTTTCTATATTTTTTGAATAGAAGAGAGAGAGAGAAAAATATAATTAAATAAATAAAGAAGTTATTTTGGATGGGGGATTTAAAGTTGAATTTTGGGGGAAAACTTTTGGAGGGAAAATATTTTTTGAATAGAAGAGAGAGAGAGAGAAAAATAATTAAATAAATAAAGAAGTTATTTTGGATGGGGGATTTAAAGTTGAATTTTGGGGGAAAACTTTTGGAGGGAAAATATGTTTTTTGATGTTAGATCTGGGCCTTTGATTTTTGTGAGATTGAAGGAGAGCCACTTGATAGCTTTCTTTGTGTTTTATTATATAGATAAGTATAAGATATTAGTAGATATAGCCTGGTTTGTAGTGGGCTTTGATATATATATATATATATATATATATATATATATATATATATATATATATATATATATATATATATATATACTAGGTTTGCCCGTTGACACGTGCCTACGGCACGTCTTCGGAACGGTGCACCTGGTTTGATTATATAAAATCGTTTTGGAAGTCCAGCAAATTAATTGAAGTAGTAAACATATTATATGAGGAAGCAGTATATCTACCCTTAAGCTCAATTATCGTCTTCCTGATCATTAGCTTGAACTTACCTGAAATGCATATAGTTTTTTTTAACTTCAGCATCAATTTTAGATGCTTGTAATAGTCATGCAAGAACATTATCACATAGGTTTTATAGAACTTACTCTAATCTCATAACCACTATGAGCATGTTTAAATACAATGGTAACGCAAGTGCAGGTGTGAAGGAATCTACAATACCAATAATCTAAACATTTATTTTTTAAATTTTAATGTTTTATTTCTAAAATTTCAAAAAAAATAAATTTTTTTGAAATTTTAAATTAATATTTTTAAATTAAAAAATTTTAATATTTTTTAATTTTTTTTGTAAGTTTTTTATTTTTAAGATTTTTTTGAATTATTTTAAAAGTTTTTAAAATTTTAAATTTTTTGGTTTTAAATTTTTTTTTTAAATTTAAAATTTTTATTTCTATATTTTTTGAATAGAAGAGAGAGAGAGAAAAATATAATTAAATAAATAAAGAAGTTATTTTGGATGGGGGATTTAAAGTTGAATTTTGGGGGAAAAATTTTGGAGGGAAAATATTTTTTGAATAGAAGAGAGAGAGAGAGAAAAATAATTAAATAAATAAAGAAGTTATTTTGGATGGGGGATTTAAAGTTGAATTTTGGGGGAAAACTTTTGGAGGGAAAATATGTTTTGTGAGAGTAGATCTGGTCCATTGATTTTTGTGAGATTGAAGGAGAGCCACTTGATAGCTTTCTTTGTGTTTTATTATATAGATATATATATATACCTGGTTTTATAGATATAGCCTGGTTTGTAGTGGGCATATATAAAAGATAGTAGTAGATATAGCCTGGTTTTATATATATATATATAAAAGATAGTAGTAGATATAGCCTGGTTTGTAGTGGGCTTTGATATATATATATATATATATAGATATATATATATAATGGTATGGTGGGCCTATAATGTGGGGATTCATGAAGAAGCGGCTGATGTGCATGGTGTGGGGGACCCACGGGCTGCATGCATGGGGTGGCTTTACACGAGGGGTTACATGTGAACATGAGAAGAGTTGGGATTGTAGAGTTTGGATTGTTGTGGAATATTAGTCGGACGATGGAGAATTAAGTGAGAAAAATAGTGTTTATATAATAGAGCCTACGATAAAAAAGTATCTGAAAGCTATAGTACTTTTTAGGAGACTGTGTCATACAGTAGGGATGTGGTAAGATTTTGTTTTAGACGTCGCGTACGTGCGCGTACGGAGCAGAGCGGAACTCGGGGTATTACACTAATAACAGTAATATATAGAGATCTAGAGAAACTCTAGCTTGATATCGTGATATCTTGATACAATAGCAATTGAATATTACAGAAAAGATAACACTACAATAAGAGCTACACGATATAACTTGAAGAGCATGTTCGGGCTTCAGCGAAATCATCCAGATCCGCATCCGAAGTCTGCATCAGCCGCGCTCGGTCAACAGTCCAATAAGACCAGTTGACTGTCCCCCTCGTGGGACACCATGTACAGTCGGTCGGAGACCGTCCCCACGACCGTTCGACGGCAATCCCTATTGTTGTTGCTGCTGTTGCTGTTGCTGTTACTGTTTCCTCTTACTTTCACCCCGTCTCTAATAGTCTTTGATCCCTTCATCATCTTATCGTCTTTGTATTTAACATAGTATGTAAGACATAAATCCGACACTAACTCATGGTATGAGTTGGTAGCAAATCCTTAGCGTGTAAAAAAATATGATCACTTGATAAGAAACTTCCCTTTTGTAAAATAGAAGTGAGTGAAAGACAAACGTCTTCTAAAAATGCAGTGCACTACTATAATTGGCAGCAAGGTTCAAAGCAACGTTATTATGAGTATAGCTCAAATTTTGTTTGAAACCAAAATTGTTTACCATGAAATCAATTAGCTACACAGCAATTATGAAGAATTCAAGTAGTAATTAATGCACAAAATTTTTAATACTGAAAAAATATGGTAAGAGCAAAAACAAATTGTCAAAATGAGAAGCAGAGCCATTAACTTCCTCGTCCATATCTTCATTTGATTTGCATACATATATATTTGCCTCATAGTAAACATAGACTAGTTATACATATATATTTGCCTCATAGTAAACATAGACTAGTTATAATTCAGCGAAAAACATTAATGTGTGGTTAAGATTGGTTGAAGTGCGTTGGCCGTCCATACTTTAATTTGCCTACTCCAACTCTCCAAATATAATAGCAGAGATGAAGGTAGAGCGAGTAATATGTAGTAACAAAATGTTACTTTAAACAGTTTCGTACTCATAGGGGTTAAGATACTGTCAAGGTTTTTAATCTCGAATTGCGGAGCAATGGTGTTTTGTCCCGAAGCGAAAATATCGAAGGAGATCTCGGAAAGATGTGGTCATCTTAGATATTCATTTCGGATACTCAATAAATATATTTTTTTGTTATTGAACAAGATAGTATATGTTCTACATATCTTTATCATATAAAATATTGTATAATGCAACTAATGACATAAATCAATCACGGTAAATATTCGCAAAATTTAACAACAGTATAAAAAAGAATGTAATATAAGGATATAACTAAATTAAATGTGAATTGATTAGAATAAATGTATTAATCAATAGACTTATTTAACTTTGCATATACACAAACAATAGAGAGACGAAATCCTCACATTATCTTAGCTTAAGTTCATATATTGAAAGATTTATCTGCAAAAAGTTTAAAAATAAAATATCCTCATAATTTCGGTCGAAATCTACATATTTCAGTCCAAAACGATATGGAGTATAAAATCTATTTCGTTTCGGCTATCTATTTTATATCGGCAAGCTAGCCGAAACGAAATTTTGGCCGAAATTTCGGCTGATACAGTAGTTAAGCTAGTTGGGGGGTTATTTCATCTAACAGATGACATGCATGTATCAGACGTAACAATGTATATAGAGAGAAATGTTCATATGGCTTATCGATAGACAGCTATCAAGTTGGGAACTATTAGAGATTATGAGAGATAATAACAATAGAAATTAGGGTTAATATTCTAGACTAAGGTATTTGAGATATTTACCCTAGGTATCAAGACTGGAATACCTAGACTACTATCACAAGCCAGTATTTATAGGATAAATACTGGTTTGGGTACTAGGTTCTCAACCCATTTAATCCGCGTTTCGATATCCATACAATTAGTACGTGTAACACAGTGTTACCCATAAAATAATATTATACATAATACTATTCATATAGTGAGAATATACCTATATATACAACAATCTAGTCCTATAATCTCAATATATAAACGTATTGGAATATCTCATCAGTTCAACATGAAGCTGACTAGCTGATAGCAGTCTTTAGATAGAAGAATTGCATCACTCAATGTACAGTTCATAAGGACTAAATCAATTATAAATCCGAATAGTTCTAAAAAGGCTAAACCAAAATAATTAAATACTTCTCAAACCATATCACAACAAAATTGTTCACAATGACTAAACCAACTGGAGAAATCTGTCATAGTTTCAAAATCAAACAAAGCAAATAAACTTCAAGAACAAAATAAGAGTTTTAAGCTCAATGAACACAAGAGTCTTAAACTCAAAAAAAGTTTTATCAAACAAGTGACTAATTTATTCTCGAAAGAAATAAATTAAAACTCTATCCTTGCGCATTGCTTTATGTTTACTCCTCCATTTTGAGCAAATCATTATTTTGAAATCTATGTTGACAGATTCAACTCCTCAATCTTTGCTAGCATATTACAAACAAGAATATCATGAGACACATCTCTAAGTGTTCTAGTGTATTTAATAGAGTATCTAGTTCCACAAAATAACTTGGTACAATTCAAAATTAGCTTACAAAAAATATAGCACAAGCATCACAATTAAGTTTATTTAACAATATAAATAACAAGAACTATTATAGTTTCTACACAATAACTATACCATATTTCATATTGGAATGGTAGAACAGTTAAATCAATTATGGTTAATTCTGAATCATCAAAATTGGAATGAAACAAGAATCCATAAAAGATATATATCATCAAAATTGAAATGATATAACGATATTCTAAACATCGGAAACACATCGACAAGTTTTGACACTTTCTTTTGGAATAATAAGATGATTTTAAGTAAATTATGAAAATATATAGCATCATCAAAATTGGAATAAAATTATATATTGACAAAATTTACATTGAACTTTTCAAATTATCTAAAGCATGCCAACTGCCCAAAATTGATGATTAAGTGTGAACTTTTCTATGGCTCCAATTGGATTCTAAATTTCAAAACAATTAGGATGTTAAAGCTTTTGAGTCAATAACTTTTAATTCCATTTCCTTTCCCCCACAGTTTTGATAATTAGATCACTTTCAAGTCTCTTGGCAAGAGCATTAGCCATATCTCTAATAATATAATGGGAGAGTTGGGATTGTCATTTGTAGACAACCTGTAATTTGTAGACATTCATTCAACCATATAATCTCAACCATCTATTTTTAAGTGGGAGTTATATTAACCATTCATTTACTTAATTTTTGTTAATAATTGCCATAATATCCTCAAAGTTCAAATTTATTAATCTCTAATCTCTAATATTATCTCTAATATTATAATGGGAGAGTTGGGGTTGTCATTTGTAGACAACCTGTAATTTGTAGACATTCATTCAACCATCTAATCTCAACCATCTATTTTTGAGTGGGAATTATATTAACCATTCATTTACTTAATTGTTGTTAATAATTACCATAATATCCTCATAGTTCAAATTTATTAATCTCTAATCTCTAATATTATCTCTAATATTATAATGGGAGAGTTGGGGTTGTCATTTGTAGACAACCTGTAATTTGTAGACATTCATTCAACCACCAAATCTCAACCATTCATTTTTAAGTGAGAGTTATATTAACCATTCATTTACTTAATTGTTATTAGTTACCATAATATCCTTAAAGTTCAAATTTCTTTACAACATAATTATTTACAAAAGCGTCACTCATATAAAATAAAAGTTTGTGCCACTGGGGGTAATTTATAAAGAGTATGTGATTAGTAAAGGGAGGTCTCACGTTCGATTTTTATATATATATATATATATATATATATATATATATATATATATATATATATATATATATAAATTAATTAGAACGTGCATCGCACGTGCAGTTACTAGTTTTATTTCAGTTGCACTTTATTTATGATAAAGTTCAACTAGGCTTCTTTCAGCCTTAATATACTCCTCTGACTATTATAGAGTGAGTTATGAGCTACAGTGCATTGTAGCTTGATAGTCGACGAATAAAATTAGAGAGTTACTTAAACTTCTTAATTGATGACTGACAATAAGTACTTCAATCCACTCGGTCTCTTCCACTGCAGAGGATAACACATAAATGTCTGATTTTATGGATGATAGCACAGTGTCTGTTTGCCTTTTAATTTTCATAACATTTTTGTTCCTCCTAGTGTAAACACAAATCCACTAGTTATCGACTTTCACTAAATTTTGAGCATTGTAATGCATCAAATCATTCATTCATTCCTGAAGGATGACTAGAGTATCACAAAGCAAACTCTCGAGTACCTCTCAAGTAAATCATTGGGCCTCTTAGGGCTCTCCAATGTGTTGTAATAGGACTAGTACTGAATCTGCAGATCATACCTACCTCAAAGACTATGTCTGTTAGTGCAGATCTTTGCATATATGAGACTTTCAATAAGTTTAGAATGATATAACTATCTCATAGTTGCACCATCATTAGGTGTCAACCTTTATCATAATCATAAAGTGTTTCAAAACATATTTTCGGTCACTATATCCCCACTTTCGGAACACATTATTGATTTAATGAGTTTGACTAAGGTTTATCTCCTGCCAACCAAAACTCACTCTTATACCTAATATGTTGTCCACAACACTTAGGTGTTTCATGTTGAAATCTTTGGATAGCACCGTTTTAACTTCATTTGTAATAAAGAGGTCACTTCCAAGCAACAAGCATGTCAACAATATACAAATAAATGAGGGCAATTATATTTGACTCACCACAGAATTAAAGACATTTATCTGAATTACTTGATTCAAATCTAAGCTCATTAAAATTCTGTCAAATTATTTGTGCCTCAAGTTTAACACATGTTTTAAGACATACAATAATTTTACCAATTTGTAATTCTTGTTCAATAAACATATTAGTGCAAAACTTTTTAGTACAAAACTGTGTAGTATAAAACTGTTTAAACAATTTTCATGAATAACAAAATTTTCAATAGATGTAGGAGCAAGAAGAATACTTATTGTACCAATATAACAGACATGCGAGTAGACTTCAAACAAATCTTCCCCACTTATCTCAGTCAATCATTTAGCTGCTAAAATTGCATTAAAATTGCTACTGAACATTTCAAAATTAAGTTTCTTCTACGAACCTCGCTTACTATAGTTTTATCTCCTTTCGGAAAATCAACTAATTCTAAGTATTATTGAATAACAACAAATTCATTTCATTATCTACTAAAGACTCTTCTTGGGTCATTTTCCATTGAAGTGTTAAGTATCAGTAAGGATGGTTCTTGATTCCAACTGTGAATTATTTATCGAGTCTGTAGGACTAGATAATTTCATACATTTATCTTTGATGAACACATCCTCAAAGAACTCAATCTATCTAGATTGTTCTAACACAAATTAGATAGATTCAATATCTGTCCATAGAACTACATTCTACACTTTCTAAGCACACACAAATATTTGTTATAGATCCTACATTAGGCCTTCTAGGATCATGTACTCTAATAAATGTACTGCACTACATGTTTTCACTTTAACAAAATTATTTGTGTTTCTATCCCATGGTCTATAAGGTGTAAATAATTTATAGTGTAGTAATATATTAGGAATATGATTAACAATATAAAATCACCCGTAATTACACAAAGTCAAAAAACATTCAATAATATAGAATTCAACATTTCACTAAGTGTTTGATTCTAACTTTTATCAATATCATTTTTTACTGTTGTAAATAGAGTGTACTAGAAATTATGCCAAGTGCAAACTTCTCTTAAAGTATTAAAACATATTCACCAGCTCTATCAAATCTGAAATATTTTGATCTTAGCATTTAACTAGATTCTTAATTCATCAAAATAACGAGTGCTGCATCCTCTATATATATGAAAAATATTCAATAATCATCTCCAAGAGTAACTAAATACTTCTGACCAATCATTATCTGATCTAGTCACAAAGCTACAGAGATCACAAATATCTGAATATATTGACTTAAGAAATTGTGTACCCCTAAAGACCATACTAAATGGTTTTCTAGTGATCATAATCTGAGTACAAATTTCATAATTTTCATATTTAATGAGGTGTCATATAGCAGAGTTATGAGTTTTAACAAGAACACACAATTTATATATAGTTCACATGTCTTAGCCTATTATGCCGTGTTCAAGGACTATACAAATTAGACCTACTATTGTCAGTTGCTTCGTTTGTTAAACTCAACTTACATATGTCATTAATTATTCAAGCACATTATAAACTATTAATAATATGAGTTAATACAAAATTACTCTACTACATTTTACAGAATAGTTTGCTTTCTCTCGTGGTTTCAACAATGTCCATATGCTCAACCACATAGAGCGAAGAGTTCTTTCTTCATCATCTTCATAATGCTAAATGAGATAATGTCAATATTTTATAACTTAATTTTGCACACACAGTGCAGTGAACGAAAAAAAAAAAACAAAACGTAACTACTGGAGTCTTATCATGTATTACGAGATGCACTTACCTATGTTACAGACATTTGTTATAGATCTTGTACATCAATCTTTATTAGAGAAGCAAATATACAAGCTCACACAAAACTGCAAATGATGGGTTTGTTAATATACATAGTATGACAAGGCACACTTGACAACCCTAAACATGTTAGTTTTCAAAATGAGAATAGTTATGATCTAAAACTCTCATTCATGTGATCAAACACACAAAACGTTAACACATTCAAGTTAGAAGTATTTTTCAAATTCGATGGAGAAGCCTGAGTAGTGAAAACTTATTCTACCGTGATGTAAATCCATTGTCTCCAATACACACAATTTGTAAGTAACTTTGAAGTTCCTACATTCATCAAATTGTTAAAGATTAGCCAATTAAAGGAATTATTAGCACTATCTAATTCACAACAGTTTAATTGGAGATTCAATTTTATAGTCAAAGCTTATAATGTATCAAAATAAATATTTGATCCTTAGCACGTAGTTAAAACAGTTATTCAAACTTGTATTTAATTAACCAATGATTAACACGGTTTTAAACTTCAGCACTTAGCAACAACAAATAATTAAAAAATATATGCAGGAAATAACTTATCTTTAATGTTAGATCTGATCCAGTTCAATCATAGTTGGATCTAGTTAAAACAACATTCTCCAAAAAATTTATCTGCATCTCATATTGTGTTTTCTTCTTCAAATTTCTAAATTCAGAAATATCGAACGTCTCTAGTTTCGGAATCTTGTATGCTCAATTCAGTTTTTTCCATCTCAAGAAATAAACAGTAAATTTCAAAATCTAGAGGGTTTTGTAAATCACTCTAGAGGGGGTGAATAGGGTGATTGTGCGGAATTAAAAATTTTTTAAAATAAAGTTGCAAATTAAAAGAAAAGAGATAGAGAGGGCAAACACAGCAAGCACAAGTGACATGAAAATATAACGTGGTTCGACCCCCAAGTCTACGTCCACACCATCTACTTGTAGCAATTCTCTGCCACGAGCGTTCCACTATACTCAAACCCTTGTACAGTGATTCTCGGATTCAGGCCGAGAGACCTATTACACCCACAGGACTTCTAACACAAGCCATGTCAATCTCACCGAAGTGGAAGAAAAGAAAAACTCAAGATCCTTAATGATCCTGCTGAAGAAAATAAATAAGTATCACACACACTCGGATTAATTGTTGAATTGATTAGTTAAGAAGATTTTTCTCAGAGTTAATAGTCGAGGAATACACAGTGAGTTCGTCCAAACATATAGATGGGGAAGTGTATCTATCAAAAATAGAAACGATACATTCTAAAAAATTGAACATCATGAGTTACGGTCGATCGCAATAAAGGGACAATCGACCGTTCATCTTTAAACGAAAAGTTGAAAAATGAATGGTCGACTGCTTCATTATATTACTATAACGTGCAGTCGACTGTGGTGCGGTCGACCGACACTGAAGTACTGTCGACCGCAATCGTGTTGTTCATGACGAATCCACTTTATATTCTTATTATATACTAATCAATTCACAATCAATTAAATACATCTAAAATCTCACAGATATGGAATCCCAATAACTGATCTTGCTGGCTTTCTTGAGAACTAATTAACATGTGCTTCTTTTTGAATAACTTCTTCTTTTGCTCTATCTTGCAATCCTTCTTTATTGCTTTCCTTTTTTTGCTTATTCTTGAATATCTTTTGAATCATTTATTGATATTATTTAATCCTGAAAATCTGAACAACTCAATTTAAACTTATTAGTATTTATAGACACGTTTTGTGCACACCAAACTAAGAGTCAACAATCTCTCCCTTTTGGTATGAACAAAACATGCCTTTGAATGTTGAAAATAAAGAATAAAGCATATAAATACTCGCCCTTAATTCAATACTTTCTGTAACATAGATTTTCATAGATAAAGGACATTTAAGAGAGATTTTAAATTAAAACATTCAAGAGAGGTTTTCAATAATTTCAATAATTTATTTATTTTCATTAACTTTTAGTTAAAAGCATTCATGAAAAGATTCTCCCCCTTTTTGGAACACACCAGGAGGGGGCAAAAGAATAGCATAAATGTATAACATACTCCCCCTAAATCCATTTTTTTAAAAAATTAATTAATAGACATTAAGCAAAACATGAGAGTAATTTGAAGAATATAATACTTTTGAAAATGTAACGAAAATCTACTTACATGATACCGTTGATTGCGAGACTCTTTGATATACAGTGAGAGCTCTTCATGGAATCATAGATTTGAGATTTTCCCAATACAAACACGTGGCATAGAGCAAAAGATAAAGAAGATTGAATTTCAAGAATCCAAAATCATAGAACACCATAAATAAATATCTCTTACAACAAAAGTGAAAAATGTACAGCCAGTAAAAGAACCGGTCGACCGAATGGTCGACCGAAAGCCATTTTAAGTTATAAAACAAAGAACCAACCCGAGGGTGAACCGGTCGACCGAACGGTTGACCGTAAACCCGAGGGCGAGGTAACTGGGCCCTTCATATTTTTCAACAATTTTCTCGAGCTCAATTACTCTTTTACAAAGTCTTTTCCTGATCATCTCATCGTCTTTAGTGTTCCAACGAAAAGTGTCTAGTGTAGCATCAAGTATTCTATTTTGCTCAAGGGCTTCATTACAACCTTCCACTACCTCATCAAATTTTCTTTTACATTCTTTTAAATCATCAGTGAGTTTGGCAATATAAACAGATTTCTCATGAATTTCTTTTAAGTTTTCATCATGTGTTGCCAAGGATTCTTCAATTTGTTGTTTTAAATATTTTTTCCTCTAACAATAAATCATGATCTTTTCTAAAAGACTTGAATTTTTCCATGATTAAAGAGTTTTTATTTTTCAGTTTTTGATTTTTAGCAATGCAAGAGTCATGAGATTCATTTGAAATTTGTTTGTATTGTCTCAATTCACGACTTAATTTCTTAATACGATCTTTTAGTCCATTACACATGTCTACTAACTCATCATAAGTGGGTTCTTCGATTACCTCTTCTTGAGATGGTGATTGCACCTCACCATTCCCAAGAGCCATGAAGCCAACATTGTTGAGATATTGTTCATCCTCACTTGAATCTGAGTCTAGCCAGGTAGCCTTCAATGCCTTCTTTTTCAATCCCAGATTAGAGTGGTAGTAGTCCAAATTCCTGTCCTGTGAGACGGGACAATTTGTCCGGATGTATCCAGACTTCTTGCATTTGTAGCATACATCATCTTTGTCATTTTCTCTTTCTCCTTGGTACCTGCAATATTTTGTATGTTTAAGGTACTTACGAAATTACTTAGTCAATAAGGCGATATCTTCGTCTGAGTCCTCACGGTCTGATTCTGCTTTTGATGGTCGGAATTTTTCTGCTTTCAGGGCGATGGTCCTTTCTTCGATTTTTGGTTCAATCCCGATATTCTGTCTGTATCTTTTGGTTTCTGTCATCTCCATCGCGTATGTCTTCAGCTTTTCTTGGAAGGTGTAGTAGTTGAATCACTTTTCCTCAAGGGTCTCCCTTATTGTAGCAGCTTTTACATCACATTCAGGCATGAGACAGCTTATGAGTTTTCCGACCTTTCAGTCATCATCCAACCCCTTACTTAAGCTCTCAAGCTCGTGTGCAATGATACCGAAACGGACAAGAATTCGATCTATGTCCTGGCAACATACGAAAAACATCAAACTTATAAAAACATAAATTTATTTTAGCTTTTGCCATAAAAGAGGTTCCCTCATGCCGTTTTAGCATGTTGTTCCAAATTTCGTATGTTGTCTTACAATTTCTCCCGCATCGCATTAGTTGTTCATTGTTCAATCCTGCATACAGAGCCGTCATAGCTTTGGAATTTGCAGTTTTTAGTGCTAGCTCTACATTTGAGAAGGTCGTCTTTCCATCGCTGACCAGAATATCTGTTTTGTTTATGCACACATTCCAAACTTCTTCTCCAAGCATTTGTAAGAAATGAGACATACGAACTTTCCAAACATCATAGCATTTTCCATCAAAATATGGTGAGTGTGTAAGACTTGTCCCATTGGAGACGAATGGCTCCGATGAGTACAAGTTTTCGGGAGGAGCGATTTCGGCCATTGAACCTTTTGCTTAAGCTTTTAAGCTCTTAGTAAGAACCTTGCTCTGATACCACTGTAAATCACCCTAGAGTGGGGTGAATAGGGTGATTGTGCGGAATTAAAAAATATAAAAAATAAAGTTGCAAATTAAAAGAAAAGAGATAGAGAGAGCAAACATAGCAAGCACAAGTGACGCAACAATTTAACGTGGTTCGACCCCCAGATCTACGTCCACACCACTACTTGTAGCAATTCTCCGCTACAAGCATTCCACTATACTCAAACCCTTGTACAGTGATTCTCGGATTCAGGCCAAGAGACCTATTACACCCATAGGACTTCTAACACAAGCCATATCAATCTCATCGAAGTGGAAGAAAAGAAAAACTCAAAATCTTTAATGATCCTGACTGATGAAAACAAATAAGTATCACACACACTCGGATTGATTGTTGAATTGATCAGTTCAGAAGATTTTTCTCAGAGTTAATAGGTGAGGAATACACAGTGGGTTCGTCCAAATATATAGACGGGGGAAGTGTATCTATCAAAAATAGAAACGATACATTCCAAAAAAAAAATGGACATCGTGAGTTATGGTCAACCGCAATAAAGGGACAGTCGATCGTTCATCTTTAAACGAAAAGTCGAAAGATGAATGGTCGATTACTTCATTATATTGCTATAACGTACGGTCGACTGTGGTGCGGTCGACCGACACTGAAGTGCGGTCGACCGCAATCATGTTGTTCATGACGAATCCACTTTAAATATACTAATCAATTCACAATCAATATACTAATCAATTCACAATCAATTAAATACATATAAAATCTCACAGATATGGAATCCCAATAACTGATCTTGCTGGCATTCTTGGGAACTAATTAACGTGTGCTTCTTTTTAAATAACATCTTCTTTTGCTTGATCTTGCAATCCTTCTTTATTGCTTTCCTTTTTCTTATTCTTGAATCTCTTTTGAATCTTGTATTGATATTATTTAATCCTGAAAATCTGAACAACTCAATTTAAACTTATTAGTATTTATAGACACGTTTTGTGCACACCAAACTAAGAGTCAACAGGGTTTTTCTGAATAATTACTACTAGCGTAATTTCAGTAAAATGAAGAGAATTTTTCTGTAAAACTGTGTAATAAACAATCAACACAGAAAATAACATTAAAAAATAAGCACAAATCTTAATGTTGAGAGTGAACCGTATCTTTATAAAGATTTTTGGGTTGGATCTAAATCGGAAGCACGGTGCGAAGATCCTGTCTTTTTCCCAAAACACGAAACATCAACTAACCACCAAATCAAAATTCAGATCTGGGTCAAACCCGAGCATACCAGAGATAAGGTCTTTGATCCCGAACACAAAATAGCAAGTTCTCAGCAAATAGCTTTCTTGTTTGGTCAGATCTGGGCAACACGACAATTAGCAAATGATTGCCTATCAAGCCCGAACACTGAACACCAAGAAACACCAACAGAAAATCAGATCTGATCTGATCTCGAACCCGACCACACACAATGATCGAGAAGAGGATGAGGGGGGTGTTTCAAGTGTGGTGGCTGGCGGTGGTGACGAGGCGACTAGCGACGACGTCGGCGATGCTAGCGGAGGCAGCACCCATCGGCAACGGCGATCAGATCTGACGACCGAGATCTTCGACGATTCTCTCTCAGTTATCTTTCTTAATCTCAAAATTAAAATGCTAAATACCTCAAGATTGTTAGGGATTATGAGAGATAATAACAATAGAAATTAAGGTTAATATCGTAGACTAAGGTCCTTGAGATATTTACCCTAGGTATCAAGATTGAAATACCTATACTACTATCACAAGCCAGTATTTATAGGATAAATAATGATTTGGGTTTTGAGATCTCAACCCACTCAACCCACATTTCGATATCCATACAATTAGCACGTGTAAAACCCGCGTTACTCATAGAATAATATTACACATAATATTATTCATATAGTGAGAATATACCTATATATCCAATAGGAACTTTGCTATTATGGAGAATTGGATGAGAATGAGGATGAGGGGGGTTGAGAGGTTGAAGGAATGTTTAAATCAGAGATAGGTTTTGACATGAACATAGGTAACTATAGTAAGTGGAAGAGCAGGAAGTAAGAGGATTGTTTTGTGTTTAGTGACGTGAGGTAATTCAGGCTTTGATACTTGGACTTGGGCTTGAGTATTAGGTTTGTCTTAAAGGTGAAAAATATTTATACATATATTTGTTCTTGAATTAATTTTTTCAAAAATAAAATAAATTTGTTTGAATAACAATAGATAATTGAAGAAGAAAAATTTGACAAACCATCTTCTTTAAGATAGTTAACATGATGATATACAAATAATAAGTGATATGGGTCAGATGACGTGGCCCCTCCTGGGCCACAGGATCCCCTCAAAAGGCACCACATCCCTGATCATCCAGATTTGCCACGTCAGCCCTAAACTGCCTGGGCTTTCGCCACGTCAGGCCCACGAGTGACCGGGTCCAGACCCGGCTCCAAATGGGTCCAGACCCGGTTAGCATGGCCTATAAATACTAGGCCCCCTACCCCTTCAAAAGGTAATCAATCTTTCCCCTCTCAAACCCTAGCTACTGTTACTCTTCTTCAGTGACCGACTAGATTGTCGGAGGGTCTACCACCGGGACCAACCCCGGTGTTTCTAGACCGAGTGTAGGTACACGAGACCATTGGATCCGAGCCTCCAAATCCGAGCCGAGCATCCGATCTCCACCTCACTCCCGCCTACTCCCGAGCTGTACCATCCGAACCGAAGCTTCCGCAAAAATACAAATCGAGAAGAACTCACACCTGGTGCAGCCACCTCTAAAAAAAAACCGCATCAGGTTGGCGTTATCTGTGGGAACCACGATGCGGACACCAGTCCGAGCCCAACCATCAACGGTATCTTGTCAATCCGAGCTCACATGGCACCCAAGGCCAAGAGAGCTGTCACCTCTACACATCGCCAGGACGTCCCTCCACAGGACGTCCCTGCCGACACTCATGGATCCAACAATCCGGGGATCAGCCTCGAACACCAGTCGGGTGCCTCTCGCTCGATCGTACCCGACCTGCGCGAGGTCATCCCGAATCGACAGGCAAGCCGGACTAGAGGATGGGCCACTTCCAACTCGGCCCCGAACCATCCCAGACCTCCACCCCAAGGGCGGGAGCCGGCGCTCAGCCGCATCGGCCGAAGACCGCCGCCCCAACGTAACCCGGCTGAACGAGCTCCGGTCACCCACCAGGAGTTCCAAGACTTCTGGAAAGAGATAATGGAGGCTATCCTAGGGACCCCTGTCAACGAGATGCTCCACCACTCTCACTCACGATCAAAAGTCGGGGCAAGCGCGTCGCGCGGCCCAACGATCCCTCCGGAGTATGACGAGGACATCCTCAAATGCCTCCAGGAGATGGAGAACCGCCTCGACCACTTCGGTGACGGCGGCACGAGGCCGGCTTAGGGTCACATGCCGACCAGACCTCCTTTCTCCGTTGCAATCCTACAAGCAGAAATACCCCGGAATTTCTGACCTCCCCAATTCGAGACATATGACGGCGAGGGTGATCCTGCTGATCACATGGAGGGTTTCACGACCCTCATGATGATTCACAGCGCTTCGGATCCCCTCTTGTGCCGTGCTTTCCCTGCCACCCTCCGGGGCCTGGCTCGGGAATGGTTCTCCAAGCTCGTCTCCGGCTCACTCTACTAGTTCGATCAGTTGGAGGCCAATTTCCTGGCCCACTTCGTTACCAGCCGAAAAGCTAAGAAGACGAGCGCATCCCTACTGGACCTCCGACATAATGAAGGAGAGTCCCTTCGGCAGTTCGTCCAGAGGTTCACTACGGAGGCGAGGTCGGTCTCCTCCCTCGACACCGGGGTCGCATCGGTAGCATTCCGACACAACTTTCAGCACGGCCAGCTGAAGGCATCCCTGGCAAAGAAGCCTCCCCTCGATTTTCCTGACCTTCTCAGTCAGGTTGAAAAGTACATCCGGGCCGAGGAGGCCCTGAATCCAGAAGGTGCCAAAGAAGTCCCGGGGAAGGGGAAGCGAAAGGCCGATGAGGCAGAGCCGGCTAAGAAGGTCCCAAAAGATGGCACCATCACGAAGAGGGTACCTCCGGTCCCACGCTTCGAGAGGTACACACCGCTGATACAAAATGTGTCAACTATCCTCTTAGCAATCGAAGATAGTGACCTCATCCAGTTCCCCCCCTGACCGGCCAACAACAAGAAAAGGGATCAGCAGTTTTACTGCCGCTTCCACCGAGACAATGGGCACAAAATCGACCACTGTCGCGCCCTGAAGGACAAAATCGAGGCCCTCATTCAACGGGGGTACCTCCGGGAATTCAAATGAGGAGACGACCGGGATCAAAGGGGCATGAGGAATCGGAGGCCTTCGCCTCCTCCTCGAACACCCAAACCGCATCCCGAGCCGAACCCTGAACATGAAGAAGTCGAGGGTCGATCCATCTTGCATTGCATCCACAGAGGGCCCATGGGAGGAGAGTCTAGCACTTTCCGTAAGGCGTTCGTCCGAGAGGTAAACGCTGTCCAGGGTCCCCCTTCCCCCAGGTCCAGCAACTCCCTATCTCCTTCTCAGGGGAAGACCTGGAGGGAGTTAGGCTTCCTCACTGCGATGCGCTCATCATCAGCCTCGGCATGGTGAACTATGAGGCTCGTCGGATCCTCGTGGACAACAGGAGCTCGATGAACATCCTCTTCCTGGAAACATTCGCGAACCTCAAACTCCCCCGGGATAAGCTAAAGCCAGCCGGATACACCCTGCATGGGTTCTCCGGCATCCCAGTGCCAATAGAGGGGATCGTGACCTTAGATGTCACCGCCGGTACGACCCCTCTAGACGGACCGAGTCGATGGACTTCATGGTTGTAAACGTCAAGGCAGCCTACGCCATCCTCAGCCGACTGGGGCTCTGCTCCCTCCAGGCTGTCCCCTCGGCCTACCACCAAAAGATAAAATTCCCCACCAAGTCAGGTGTCGGAGTCTTCCGAGGAAACCAGGAAGCAGCACGGTTGTGCTACATGACGGCAGTCGGGCGCAGTGTGTTTCTCTTGGATTTTGTCGAGCTACAGCCCGAGAGAAGCCAGCCAGAACCTGAGCCGACAGACAAACTAGAGGGAAGTCTCGTTCGAGATAGGGGACATATCGAAGTGGTTCCGAGTAAGCTGCTCCCTTGCTCCCAGCCTCAAATCCGACATGATCGACTGCATTCGCCGCAATGTCGACCTCTTCACCTGGAAGCCCTCCGATATGCCCGAGATCTCCGAAGACCTGATCATTCACAAACTCAGCGTGATCCCTGGCTCGAAGCCTAGCATCCAGAAGACCTGTAAGTTTGCCCTGGAAAGGTAGCAGGCTGTGAAAGCGGAGGTGGACAAACTCTTGTCTACTCGTTTCATACAGGAGGTCAGCTATCCTGAGTGGCTGGCAAATGTCGTGATGGTCAAAAAGGCGAGCGGGAGCTGGAGGATCTGCATAGACTTTACTGGACTCAATAAGGCGTGCCCCAAAGATCCGTTCCCTCTCCCCAGCATCGATGCCCTGATCGATGCAATGTCAGGTCATGAGCTCCTTTCTTTCATGGATGCCTTCTCAGGCTACAACCAGATCTGAATGTACCCCCCTGATATAGCCAAGACTTCATTCATCACGGACCAAGGTCTTTATTGCTACCGGGTTATGCCCTTCGGGCTAAAGAATGTCGGTGCTACTTATCAGAGGCTTGTCAACCGAGTCTTCAAAGATCAGATCGGTCGCAACATGGAGGTATATGCCGATGACATGCTCGTCAAGAGCCAGTAGGGCTAGGACCACGATACCGACCTTGAAGAAGCCTTTGGGGTCCCTCGGACCCATAATATGAGACTCAATCCGTCGAAGTTTGCATTCGGCGTCTCGTTGGGAAAATTCCTCGGGTTCGTCGTCAGCCAGCGCGGCATCGAGGCGAACCCCGAGAAAATTCAGGCCATAATAGACATGGCCTCCCGTAGAAACACCAAGGAAGTCCATAGGCTCATGGAAAGACTGGCGGTCATCGGCCATTTCCTCTCTAAGTCCGGAGAGAAGTCCCTCCCATTCTTCAAGGCTTTGCGCAAAACCGGAGGCTTCGAGTAAGGTACTCAGCAACAAGTGGCGTTCGCCCAATTGAAAGAGTACCTCGTCAACCCTCCTCTCCTCAGTAAGCCCGAGCCAGGTGAGCCACTCTGGCTTTATCTTTCGGCCTTGGAAAATGTGCTCAGTGCTGTCCTCGTCCGAGAAGAAAATGGAGTCCAAAAGCTGCTATACTACGTGAGCAAGGTTCTGCTCGCAACCGAGACCAGATACTCAAAAATGGAGAAGATAGCATACGCCTTGGTCATGGCCGTGCGGAAGCTCCGTCCCTATTTCTAGGCGCATTCAATTCAAGTGCTTATAGATCAGCCTCTGAAGGCCATGCTCTACAATCCTGAGAGCTCCGGACGACTAGTCAAGTGGTCAACCAAGCTCAGTCAATACGACATTGTCTACCAGCCAAGGACGGCCATCAAAGGATAGGCCCTCACCGAGTTCATTACGGAATGCACCATCTCCGAGCAACCTGAAAGCGGGAAGGTCGACCAGTCGTGGGAAGTTTACGTCGACGGTTCCTCCTGCGAAGCGGGGAGTGGTGTGGGCATCATTCTGAGAGGTCCTGACAGTTTCCTCCTTCAATATTGCCTCCGCCTTAACTTCCCAGCCTCTAACAACGAGGCCGAGTATGAGGCCATAATTTTCGGGCTCACCTTGGCGCACCAGGCAGGCACCAGACAAATCAGGGCCTTTAGCGACTCTCAGCTCGTGGTCAATCAGATCACTGGAGAGTACGAGGCCCGTGACGATCGGATGATCAGGTACTTGGCCGTGGTCCAGCGACTACTGGCGTCCTTTGATGAATCCACAGTCATAAGGATCCCCAGAGAGCAGAACGCCCAGGCCGACGCTCTGTCAAAGTTAGCTTCCTCGTCCTTCGAGGGCCTCGACCGCACCGTCCTGATCGAAGTACTCCTAAAGCCGAGTACTAACCTCCCCGAGACCCTCAGCATCGAATACGGAGCTCATCCTGACGATAGGACCGCTCCCATCAAGAAGTTTCTAATCAAAGGAGAACTCCCCGAAGACCATGCTAAGGCAAGACGGATCAGGGTCCGTTCAGTGAGGTTCGCCATGATCAACGAGACCCTCTTCAAAAGGTCATACACCACGATGGAAGGAAGACCCTATCTCCACTGCTTAACCCCCGACGAAGCAAAGTATGCTCTCAAGGAGCTCCATGAAGGAACTGGCAGGTGCCATATGGGAAGCCGATCGCTTGCGCGAAAGGCTCTGAATCACGGGTACTACTGGCCCACAATGTTCCAAGATGCCCTGGCCATGGTAAAGAAGTGTGGCCCCTGCCAAAGGTTCTCACCGGTGAAAAGAGCTCCACAAGCGAACCTCCGCTCCCTGCCCAGTCCCACTCCCTTCGCTATGTGGGGGATGGATCTGGTAGGCCCATTTCCGAAGGCAACGGGCCAAAGAAAGTTTCTCATAGTGGCGATCGACTACTTCACGAAGTGGATCGAGGCCGAGCCTCTGGCCACGATCACCGAGCAGCAGACCCAACATTTTTTCTGAAAATACATCATCTGCCGATTCGGGATTCCACAAGTACTCATCACAGACAATGGGACTCAATTCGCGGGTAAGAATTTTCGAAAGTTCTGCGAGGATATCGAAATCCAACAGTCAAACGGCCAGGCCAATAACACGAACCGCTAGATTCTCGACGGTCTCAAGAAATGACTTGATAACTCTTCCAAGGGGTTATGGGTCGACGAGCTGCCAAGTGTACTCTAGGCCCACCGAACGACGAAGAGAATCCCCACGGGAGAGTCGCCATTCAATCTGACATACGGTGCGAAGGCCGTGATCCCCCTGGAGATCGGGCTCCGTTCGCCCCGGATCATGGCCTTCGACGAAGCAAGCAACTCGGCATAGCTATGTGCCGACCTGGATCTCAAAGACGAGGTCAGGGAGAAGTCTGCCATCAGAAGGAACACCTAACAGCAGAGGATCGAAAGGTTCTACAATAAAAAGGTGCATCCCACCAACATCAAGTTGGGGGACCTCGTCCTCCGGAAGCTGGCGGTATCCAACCCTGGCCAAAAGAGGAAACTGGCCCCAAACTAGGAAGTCCCATACAAGGTATCTAAAGTCGTACGCCAGGGCACGTACCGCCTAACCGACCCGGAAGGCAAGGCAGTCAAGAGGCCCAGGAACGCGGAGCACCTCATCAAATTCCTAGAAGGGGAGGGTTAGCCTCTTCGTCCAATGTAAATGATGAAAAATGTAATCGGCACATTGTGCCTTGTTTTTGTAAAGTTCAAATATGTTGAAATTATGCCAGCTTTCTTAAAAAAAGCTTTGGCTTCGTATTAGCTTTCTTTAAAGAACACGTTTCGGGCTCGGCACTCGGAAGAAACCGCGGGCCACAGAAAGCTTCTCTTACAAGCTTATGGTTTGGCGCTCGGAAGAAACCGCGAGCCACAAAAGCTTCTCTTACAAGCTTATGGTTCGGTGCTCGGAAGAAACCGCGAGCCACAAAAAGCTTCTCTTACAAGCTTATGGTTCGGTGCTCGGAAGAAACCACGAGCCACAAAAAGCTTCTCTTACAAGCTTATGGTTCGAGGCTCGGATGAAACCGCGAGCCACAAAAAGCTTCTCTTACAAGCTTATAATTCGGCACTCGAAAGAAACCGCGAGCCACAAAAAGCTTCTCTTACAAGCTTATGGTTTGAGGCTCGGATGAAACCGCGAGCCACAAAAAGCTTCTCTTACAAGCTTAGCGCTCAGCGCTCGGATGAAACCGTGAGCCACAAAAAGCTTCTCACACAAGCTTAGGGCTCGGCACTCGGAAGAAACCGCGAGCCACAAAAAACTCCTCATACAAACTCGGGGCTCGGCCCCCGGACGGTGCCTCGAGCTAGAAGAAAGAATATATATCACCGGATTCCCTAAGGTATGGGGGCTCGGCATCTGCCTCGGACATGGTTTGGGCTTGTTCAAGCCCATCAACCTATGCGCTCGGGGGCAACCGCCAGCTACACCCATGCTGTCTACCTGAGAACAGGTATGGGGGCTCATCATCGACTTCGAGCAAGGTGTTTGGCTTTTCTCAAAGCCACGCAACCTTTACACTCAGTGACGACCTTCAGCTATGCCCATCACCGGTTTCTCTAAGGTATGGGGGCCCGGCATCTGCCTCGAGCATGGTTTGGACTTGTTCAAACCCATCAATCTATGCGCTCGACGACAACCGCCAGCTACACCCATGCTGTCTACCTGAGAACAGGTATGGGGGCTGTCGTCGACCTCGAGCAAGGTGTTTGGCTTTTCTCAAAGCCACGCAACCTTTACGCTCAGTGACAACCTTCAGCTATGCCCATCACCGGCTTCTCTAAGATATGGGAGCTCGGCATCTGCCTCGGGCATGGTTTGGGCTTGTTCAAGCCCATCAACCTATGCGCTCGGCGGTAACTGCCAGCTACACCCATGCTGTCTACCTGAGAACAGGTATGGGGGCTTGTCTTCAACCTCGAGGAAGGCATTTGGCTTTTCTCAAAGCCACGACCTTTACGCTCGGTGATGAACGTTAGCTACGCCGATCACTGGCTTCTCTAAGGTATGGGGGCTCAGCATCTGCTTCGGGCATGGTTTGGGCTTGTTCAAGCCCATCAACCTATGTGCTCGGCGGCAACCGCCAGCTACACCTATGCTATCTACCTGAGAACAGGTGTGGGGGCTTGTCGTCGACCTCGAGCAAGGCATTTGGCTTTTTTCATGGCCACGCGACCTTTACGCTCGGTGACGACTTTCAGCTACGCCCATCACCGGCTTCTCTAAGGTATGGGGGCTCAGCATCTGTATAGGGCATGGTTTGGGCTTGTTCAAGCCCATCAACCTATGCGCTCGGCGGCAACCGCCAGCTACACTCATGTTGTTTACCTGAGAACATGTATGGGGGCTCATCGTCGACCTCGAGCAAGGAGTTTGGCTTTTTTCAAGGCCACACGACCTTTATGCTCGGTGACGGCCTTCAGCTATGCCCATCACCGGCTTCTCTAAGGTATGGGGGCTCAGCATCTGCCTCGAGCATGGTTTGGGCTTGTTCAAGCCCATCAACCTATGCGCTCGACGGCAACCGCCAGCTACACCCGTGCTATCTAATGAGAACAGGTGTGGTGGCTCGTCGTCGACCTCGAGCAAGGCGTTTGGCTTTTTTCAAAGCCACGCAACCTTTACTCTCGGGGACGACCTTCCCCCACGGCCGTTTTACGCCCGGCAACGACCTTCCCCCATAGCCGTTTCAAAAAGTTTTCATTAAGGTTAAGGGCGGCCGCCTTCGGCAAATGCCCCGAGCCCCAGACCGATGGTTGACCCACCTTTCACCCTCGAGCAACTCGGGGTTTACGGCTTTCAGAGCCAAAACCCCGAATTGTTCGAGGGCGGCAGGGGAGCCACCGACCCAAGACTCACACTGAGCATCCGAACCAATTGATCGGTCCACCACTCACTAACGAAAAACCCGGAGTTTACGGCCCTCAAAGTCAAAACCCCGAATTGTTCGAGGGTGATTGGTGTGCCACCAATCCGGAACTCTCAGACCAAAGTTCTCTCTAGGATGCCCGCCTTCGGCAGGCACCCGATGTTAGTGTAGGTGCCCTAGAGGCAATACAATGATATTATGTAATCAGTATTATTGACATTATGTTCTTTTTATATTAATAATTTATTATGCTTCGTATTTACTGCGATATAATTACTAGCATGATAAATGTCCTTAGATTATTAATACGAACTATATGAACTTGAGATTATATATAGTATAATAATCTTAAATGTCCCTAGTCGAGTATTATTATTATTAGGACAGTAATAATACATTGAGACTAGTATGTTGATTGATTGATGACCACTTCTCATGGGTCATTAGTATAGAGATACTAAAATCAATACATAGGTAAATGTAAGAGTACATTGTACTGGACAGACCCACTGTGAGATTCTACATGGAATGAATTAATAAGTGTCATAAGTAATCTCACTGTGATAATGGTGTAATGGTCCTCTGACCTGAAATCATTATATTTCTACACGAGAATTAATGTACTTTGATTCTATCAAAAGTTATCTTTAATCGGGTAATGATAAAGATAATTATTGGGTTCATTATGAATCGTGTGAGAAATATGAATGATCTAGAGGGAATTTAACCCTCCTAATTTTAGGAGTGATATTATCGGCCTCTTGTTTGAGTGAGACTATGAAATGCATGGCCATGCTCAAATATTGATTTGTTTGAATAGTCTACTCATCGATCAAGAAAATAAAGATTAAATTATTAAGAGGATGACACGTCCCATGCCTCTAGTTTAATCTATAATATCAAGGTTAAAAGGATTATATTACATGGAAACATTAATCACGAAAGGTTTAATTGAATCACCAATTATTGTTATTACTTGGGTAGCAATGATGTATTACTAGATGCCGCTCATTGTTTATAATTTTATTATAAGATAATAAAATTATTGCCAACGTAATAATAACCTATAGGGTCACACACTTAGAACGTTTAAAAGGAGTATTAGTTTAAATTCGGAATTTAAATTAAGTGATTCGAAATTAGTTAATTAATTGAGTTGGACTTAATTAATTAAAGGATAATTCGAATCATTTAAGTGATAAAACCAAATCAGATTGGTCTTATCAGAAGCCAAACTGATTATGGTTAATTCGAATTTAAATGATAAAACCAAATCAGATTGGTCTTATCAGAAGCCAAACTGATTACGGTTAAGCCCACCTCTTATCTCTCCCTATAAATACATAGAGATGTATTAGTTGATTCGGATCTTTTGACAAATCCGTTTTCACAGAAACCCTAGCCGCTCAACTGTTGAGAGGTAAAAGAGAGAGAGAGAGAGAGGCAAGGATCATCGGCTAGTACCGGCTCCCTTGATCGTTGGACGATCGGACGTTCGTGTGGACTGCCTTAGAGACGCGGATCTAGCTACTAGGGCTGCGTGGTGATTGCAACCTCCATCTTTCAGCCTTCGAAAGCTCCGAAAGGTAAAATTTTATTTCTCCATTATTAGCCAATTCTTATACACGGATCCTAGGGTTAGGGTTTCGGATCTGTCTTTTTCGCTGCGTTTGTGCCCCGAAACCCTTCACCCGAATCTTATGGCAGATGATTCAATCTCAATTCCTGATAAAAAAACAATGAAGGGATGGGGGTTATATAGCCCTGAGAAGCGCATTTATTGCATCAGGAAGTCCAAACGACGAAAGGCGAAACGTCTCCATTAATGCTTATCGGAAGGCGGAACGCCACTCATTAGGTGTTGCCTACAAGAAGCAACCGTACGACCTTTTTGCCTCGGCGGTGTTCCCTCACAAGGCCGAGCTCGGCAACAATCCTCACCCAATGAATTGTCAAAGTTAAAGAAGTTGGAAGTTTTTCTTATTACTTATTGAGCGCCAGAAACGGTAGCACAAATACAACGAAAAGCTTACAAATCACTCATCGCTCGGCTTAAAACTCAAATTCGGCGCTTACCTCGGGTTCCTTCTTACGCTCGGCCGACCCAACCGGGGAAGCCTCCCCAGCAACTGAGCTTTCCGCATCGTCAAGCTGGGCCCCCTCCAAGAAAAAGGTCGGAGAAGCTCCTAGTACGGAATTGCTCGCCTCCTCGATTAAACCGACGCCTAGCACCAGCTTCAACCTGCGGATCTCCAACTCTTTCTCAGCAACAGCCTCACAAAGAAAAGACTCCGAAGCCGACCGCCCACTCGAGGCATCTGAGATCGACTAGTTCGTCTCAATTACCCACCAGTCCCGGTCAGCTATGGCTTTCCTCAGACAAGCGACCTCCAAGCTAAGCTCCCTAGACTTATTCATGAAGTAATTCACTGTGGCCGCTCGGTCCCGAGCCTTCTTACGTTGGCGAACCAGAGCACTCTCCATGACCCCCAGCCCATCTCGGACCAAGGAGGCCTCGGCGGAAATATGGTTGGCACCGAGGACCTCATGCGTCTATCAAAAAGACAGGAAAAACAACAAGTCGGAAAAGATACTAACAATGCACAAGTCATGGAGCATCGGCCAAAAACTTATCTTGCATTAAGTTCAAAACTTTTGTACTACAAAAGGCGGTGGCCAGTTCGCGCAAGGCGTTTACAAAATCAAAAGGAAGAACCTAAACTATGCTTGAGGGAGGGGTGGCACCTCTTCGTCAGTAGGGTCGCCCCCGACCTCTTCTTGGTGAGGGTCCCCCATCTCCTCGCCACCGGGTGTCGGCGGATGCTCGGGCTGCCAATTGTAGTGGAGGTGGTCGACCCTCTTGTCCGGATAAATCAACCAAAAATGCTCCTTAGCCTTATCATAGGCCTCATCCTGTGCCAGGATCAGGATATCCTCCATGGTGATCTCCGCCTCCTCCATGGCCTTCCACACCTTCTCAACTTCTGCCTGGGCCTTCTCCTTGAGACGATCCACCTCTTGCTTGTGATAATCGGCTATCGAGGCCATCTGAGCCTCGTGAACCGCCTCCATGATCCGAGCCTCCTTCAGCTCGTCCGACAGCTTGGTCAGCTCGCGGAAATACTTCTCTGCGTTCCTCCTCTCAATGAGGACCTCCTTCTCCAAGCACTTCTGAAAGTGCTGTCTATGAAGCATCGCCTGTCCGAGGAAGAAAAAGTTAGAAAAAATTCTAGAGTCTAAACTCAAAACAAAATTACGAGCACTCACCGAGAGCTGTGCCTGAGACCACCTCATAAAGGCCATCTCAGACGTCTGCGCTGCCAGGCCATACGATCTCGCTCTCTGGCAATGTTCCTGACCACCTCTGTGGCCACTGGACCCTCAAGCAGGGAATCCCCTGCGAGAACCGTCCAATCTGGGGCATGCGGCCTCAGTCCTTGTTGCCCGACCATCTGCTCGGCACTGGGCCGAGGTGGGGGAAGCCTCTGCTCCGGGACCTCGGAGGTCTTTCTTCTACCGGAGCTTCCCCTCGCCTCCCTAGACGCCCTCGGCGTGTGGTGATGCTTCTTCGTCCTCTTCGAGGACGGCTCCACAGCCTCCGAGGCCAGTCCCTTGCTAGACCCCGCGCCTTGGGCAACCGACTTTTCCTGCTCCGCCTTCTTTTCCTTCTCCGCCCTCCTCTTGGCGGCAACGGCCAACAAGGCCTGCCTGTTGTCAAGCTGCTTGGCCGTCATCTCTGCAAAATGGAAGAAGCGAGGCAAATGTTAACACGAAGGCAGAAAGATAGAAAAATTCAAAACAAAAACATACTAGGGTCGGCTGGGCTCAGTCCGGCTCGGGCCAGGTGCATTTCCGTCACTCGGGGCCATCCTATGCTGTGTCCCCCAACGATCTTCTCCACCTTCGTCCATTCTTTCTCCGTCAACTCGCTGCGCTTCGGAGGTTTATGGTTTGGCTTAAAAAAGTTCCAGGCGATTAGAATCCTCCAAGGCTTCTTGCTCCGGACTATGAAGTACTTCTCCTTCCATCCTTTGATGGAGTCCGGATGGCCGTGCATCACCTTCTTGTGAGGTTGCGGCAAAAGATAGAAGATTCCCTTCGCATCACCTAATGAGCTCATCCCCAAGATAGCACAGAAGTATGTAAGCCTCGGCTTGATCCCCTTCTCCTGACACTTCAAGATAAAGCATACCAAATGTTTCCACGAATTGGAGCCGTACTGCAACGGTCTCAACTTCGCCCAATTTAAAACCCTCTTGATGAAGGGGTGCAACGGCAGCCTAAGTCCCGAGATGAAGGCATCCTCAGGAAAAACGCAGTAGCCCGGCACAAGAGTGGTGGTCGAACGAATATCGGGGCTCGGAATCAGGAGTTCAAACTCCTTGGGGATAAAGTATGCTGCCCTCAGGATGTGCAGGTAGTCCGCCCTCAGGACATACTGGATACCGTCCATCCTTATCTTCATCCGACTCTCGTCCCCCGGCACGGAGGGAAGCAGAGCGAGATCCTTAACATCGTCAGGATACATCCTAATCAACCCGGGATTTTTGAAGGTGACAGAGGCAAACTCAAACCCCGGTCTAGGGCCATATTTATCTGGCGTCGGGGGGGGGGGCTATCTGGATGGATCCACTTCCTCTTCCTTCTACGAGGATGAGGTTTCCTCTCCGAAAATGGGGTCGACAATAGTGGCAGAGGAGGGAGATCATCCTCGCCTTCGGCTATCCCTCCTGCAGTACCTTCTCCCGCATCTCCTCGAACATCGTCTCTCCCAGCACCCTGATTGGGCTCCCCCTGGTTGCCCTCGGAATCTTCCTCCTCATCCTCCTCGTCCTCAGCGTCCCCCTCTCCCTCGGGGTCCTGCTCTTCCTCATCCCCCCCCTCTCCCTCGAGGTCCTGCTCTTCTTCATCACCCTCCACTTCCTCCTTGTCCTCGTCGTCATCAACATCCCCCTCTCCTTCGGGGTCCTCCTCTTCCTCCTCGCCCTCGCCTTCATCCACAGGCTCCTTCCTTGGCCTACGGGATCTGAAAGGTTGCACGACAAAAACTACCTCATCCCCGCCATCCGACCCTGGATCTGACAGAACCTCCTCTTTAATTCCATAATCGCCCAGGGACCAAGACGTCGAAGGTGACTCAGCTTCCTTCTTAGAACAGCCTGACGAGCTTGCCTCGGAGCCAGACTGAGAGCGCGACATTACGAATCAGAAATACTAACCTGAAAATACCGCGCAAATGGAAAGATCACCAGAAAAAGGTCATCGACGGAAAACGAGAAAAGCCCCTGTTCTTGAAAGTTGGAAAACACAAGTGAGGAAATGAAGGAGCGAAAGAGGGGGAGGGGGATTTATAACAGAGAAAGAGACTCCTCGAATTTTGCGAAAAGATCTAACTGTTCAATCTTGATCATCAAGATCCAACGGCCACTAAGACCTGAGTCGCTTCGATTCACGCGCATGTGACGTCAGCATGGGGCGCAAAATTACCCCATTACCCTCGGCACTCTCAGCTGAAACAAACGGCTTGGAATGCAGGGCCAGCCACTAGTGAGGACCCCAGGCTTTTCCAACAAGTCAGGAAGCTCGGCACTCGGATGGTACCACGAGCCCCAAAATCCTCCTCTATTCGACAAGAGGTTTGGCGCACGGATGGTACCGCGAGCCCCAAAATTCTGCTCTATTCGATAGGAAGCTCGATGCTCGGATGGTACTGCGAGCCCCAAATCCTCCTCTATTTGACAGGAGGCTCGACGCTCGGATGATACCGCAAGCCCCAAAATCCTCCTCTATTCAACAGGAGGCTCGACGCTCGGATGGTGCTGCGAGCCACCAAAAACCCCAAGCTTTTCCAACAAGTCTGGAGGCTCGGTGCTCGGATGGTACAGCGAGTCCCAAAATCCTCCTCTATTTCGACAGGAGGTTCGGCACTCGGATGGTACCGTGTACCCCAAAACCCTCCTCTATTCGACAGGAGGTTCGGCGCTCGGATGGTACTGTGAGCCCCAAAATCCTCCTCTATTCGACAGGAGGCTCGATGCTCGGATGGTACCGCGAGCCCCAAATCCTCCTCTATTCGACAGGAGGCTCGACGCTCGGATGGTACCGCTAGTTCCAAAATCTTCCTCTATTTCGACAGGAGGCTCGACGCTCGGATGGTACCGTGAGCCCCAAAATCCTCCTCTATTCGACAAGAGGCTCGACGCTCGGATGGTATTGCGAGCCCCAAAATCCTCCTCTATTTGACAGGAGGCTCGGCACTCGGATGGTACCACGAGTCCCAAATTCCTCCTCTATTTCGACAGGAGGTTCGGCACTCGGATGGTACCGCAAGCCCCAAAATCCTCCTCTATTCGACAAATGGTTCGGCACTCGGATGGTACCGCGAGCCCCAAAATCCTCCTCTATTCGACATGAGGCTCGACGCTGGGATGGTATCGCGAGCCCCATAATCCTCCTCTATTCGACAGGAGGCTCGGTGCTCGGATGGTACCGCGAGTCCCAAAATCCTCCTCTATTTCGACAGGAGGCTCGACGCTCGGATGGTACCGCGAGCCCCAAAATCCTCCTCTATTCGACAGGAGGCTCGATGCTCGGATGGTACCGTGAGCCCCAAAATTCTCCTCTGTTCAACAGGAGGCTCGACGCTCGAATGGTACCGCGAGCCGCTATGATCCCCTTGCTTTTTCAACAAGTGAGGGGCTCGTCCGCAGACCCTTAACGCTCGGCAAGAAGGTGCCTAGCTCCTGACTCCTGCATCTCCTTGCCTTTCCAACAAGTGAGGGCCTTGCCGACCGACCCCCCTACTCGCTCGGTCAAACGGCATCGGGGTCGGTACTCAGTTAGCACCGCGAGCCCCAAATCTATTCCCCTAACGTCGAAGGGCTCGGCTGACGACCCCATATGCTCGGCAAGAAGAGCTCTTTCTCCATAGGTCTCGACACCCCCTTGCTTTTCCAACCAGTAAGGGGGCTCGTCCGCCGACCCTCTAGGCTCGGCCGGTCGAGCTCCGACGATCCGCATGACTCCAATAGGGGATCCCTTCACCCTACCCCACTGACCTCTTTTGAAAGATACAGATCTCATTCCTCGCCGTACACACCACCCCGCTTTTCCTACAGAGGCAAAAGACCACTCCTGCACGGCTGGGTCACCCAGCCCTCCAGGAGTGGGGGGCTCCTGATATGGGTCAGATGACGTGGCCCCTCCTAGGCCACAGGATCCCCTCAAAAGGCGTCACATCCCCGATCATCCAGATCTGCCACGTCAGCCCTAAAACCACTCGGGCTCCCGCCATGTTAGCCCTAAACTGCCTGGGCTTTCGCCACGTCAGGCCCACGGGTGACCGGGTCCAGACCCTGCTCCAAACGGGTCCAGACCCGGTTAGCATGGCCAATAAATGCCAGGCCTCCTACCCCTTCAAAAGGTAATCAATCTTTCCCCTCTCAAACCCTAGCTACTGTTACTCTTCTTCAGTGACTAACTATATCGTCGGAGGGTCTGCCACCGGGACCAACCCCGGTGTTTCTAGACCGAGTGTAGGTACACGAGACCATCCGAGCCGAGCCTCCAGATCCGAGCCGAGCATCCGATCTCCACCTCGCTCTCGCCTACTCCCGAGCCGTACCCTCGGCTGAGGGTCGGGCGTACCATCCATACCGAAGCTTCTGCAAAAATACAAATCGAGAAGAACTTACACCTAGTGCAGTCACCCCCAAAAACAAACCGCACCAATAAGCAATATACATACAAATTAGTTATGTAGAAATATGTACAGAGAACATTAGTAGTTCGATCGAGATGTATATCTACAGTGCTTAAAATAAAGTATTTTCAGGTAGAAAGTAGGGATGAGATTTAGGCTGAACCTAGGGCTTATAACTAAATCCACCTCGATTAGTGATAGATTTTGAGACAAGAGGCTCAAGGTCCTTGGTCCTACCGAACTAAATAATTAAGTTACATATATAAATGTGTAATGCTGTTGCAGTAATATATATAAAATGATGCACATTATAGCAACTAGTAATTTTCACGTGCGATACACGTCTTAATAAATATAAATTTTAACAATAGTAAAAAACTTCAACGTGGTCTAGCCTTGAATCTAATACCTCTTTTATATTAGATATGTACGGATAATACACGGATTTATTTGTCTACAAATGTTTGTATTTGTTAAATTTAATTTGGACGTGTATTATATGTATTTGTTTAGTTACAAAGTTAGGATTTGTTTGGTTACAAACCCCAACTCTTCTATTAAAATAGTAGAGATTTTTTGGGTGAAAATTTACCATAAGTAATATCCATAATATTGTAAGTATATAAATTGGAATAAACTGGCCATTAGTTTATTCTCTTGTAAGAGAAATAAGTATATATCTTCTAAAATCGGTTTGTTAATGTCCCATTCCTAGCTTTATACTTCAAATTTTGTATTACAGATTTCTCTTTTCCATTTTAGAATGTCGCGTTATCATAGTTGAGGTAGAATAAAAATGGCCTGGGTTCCAGGATGGCACTCGCTCAAAGTCAAGCCGGCTCGGTCCCGGACCACCACAGGATCGGTGCCGAGCCGTAAATTCACCGCCACGAAACTGGCCTCCTCGTTCCGACAATCCGCCCCGACCTTCGGTCCCCGATCCTCGACCGTCCCCCGGGCCTTCCACTCAGCCGGGTAAGGGAGGGGGATGACCTGGCGCAACCTAGGCCCTCCGATTCTCCCAGAGACACAGGGCCCCCACGATCTGCCATATCAGCTCCAAAACCACTTGGGGCTTTGCCATGTCAGCCCTAAACCACTCTTGGCGCTACCACGTATGCCCTAAACCCCCTGGGCCTCTTGCCACGTCAGGCCCATGGGCTTTCGGGTCCAAACCCGGCCCCCAAGCGGATCCAAACCCGGTTGGGGTTATCTATAAATACCAGACCCTCACCCTCCTTCAAAGGTAATCAATCTTGACCACTTAAATCCCTAGTTACTGCTACTCTCTCTCAGAGACTGACTAGATCGTCGGAGGGTCTGCCACCTGGATAAACCCCGGTGTTTCCAGACCGTCTGCAGGTACACGAGGCAAGGCCAGCCGAGCCGACCCTTCAGTGCCGGAGCGAGCCTCCAGCTCACCGTCCGTTACCGAGCTCTTCCCCCCTTACAAATTGAGTCCGAACTCACACCTGGTGCATCCACACTCTCTCCAAAAACAAACCGCATCAGGTTGGCGCCGTCTGTGGGAACTCTGTTTATTCGGTAAGGACGACAGTCCGAGCCTCGCCGCCGACGCTCACCCTCCGATCCACTCTCCCATGCCTCCCAGGGCCCGGAGACCGACCTCTTCCGCCCGCCGGAATGGGCCTCCTCTTCAGGACGCCCTCGACGGAAGGCAAGGATCAAATAATCCGGGGGCGAACCCCGGACACCAACAAGGCGAACCACACGTCGAGCAACCCGACCTTCGTCGGATCATTGTCAACCGAAGGGCTAGCCAGGCCAGGGGAGGGACCGCTTCCAACTCGGCCCCGAACTGTTCCGGGCCTGCGCCCGAAGGGAGGCCGTCGGCACTCAGCCGCATTGGCCGAATCCCTACGCCCCGACCTGACCCTTCTGACCATGGCGCGGTCACCAGGGCCGAGTTTCGGAGCTTCCGGGATGAGATCATGGAGGCTCTTCACGGAGCGCCAAGGTCCGCAACGCTCGACCGACTCCGTCAAATGAGTGAAGGAAGGAGCTACACTCGTGCGCCACCTCCTCCACCGGAGCGCACAGACCAGGTACTCCGTCGCCTCATGGAGATGGAGAATCGCCTCGAACGCATCGGCGAAGGGAATCCGAACCCCGTCCTAAGCCGAGCGCCTTCCCGTCTGCCATTTTCCGTCAACATCTTAGAAGCGGAGATCCCCCGGAACTTCCGGCCTCCGCAATTCGAGACTTACAACGGCGAGGGTGATCCAGCTAATCACATGGAGGGCTTCAAGACTCTCATGATGATTCACATCGCCTCGGATCCCCTACTGTGCCAAGCCTTCCCGGCCACCCTCCGGGGCCCGGCTAGGGAGTGGTTCTCAAAACTCTCCCCCGACTCAATCTTCTCGTTCGACCAGCTGGAAGCCAACTTCTTGGGCCACTTCGTCACCAGTAGGAAAGCCGAGAAGACGAGCGCATCCCTGCTCGACCTCCGCCAGAGGGAGGGGGAGTCACTCCGCGACTTCGTCAAAAGGTTTACAACCAAGGCAAGATCCGTCTCTGCCCTCGACGCCGGGGTCGCCTCGGCAGCCTTCCGACACAATGTCCGGCACAACCAGCTGAAGGTCTCCTTGGTAAAGAAGCCACCTCTGGACTTCCCCGACCTTCTCAATCGAGTCGAGAAGTACATACGAGCCGAAGAAGCTCTAAACCCAGAGGTGTAACGCTCTGAACCCGGCTCAGCTGCGCACGCGGCTACACATGCGCGCACGCGAAAGAACGGACACAAAACTCTAGCCACGCCCACCACAGGCTGCCTCAAAAGGGTGGTTAACCATTTGGGTACACCTTTATCATGGGCTTCCTAATATACATACTCACTTTCCTCCTATCCCATCCGATATGGGACTAACATGCCCAGGTCAAACCCGGTCATCAGCACACACTTCCATTCTTTTCCTCATTTAATTCTTTCCTATGTTCCATAGAACATCTTATAGGCCCATCATGTCATCAATTCCCATAGGATCATCCTATAGGCCACACCAATTAATACCAACTCATTTCCATTCTTCTTTCCTTCTTTTTCTCCACGTCACCCATCCACCACCTTTTCTATTCTTTCTTTCTTTCTAATTATATGTACTAGTATATATACTAATTCTAGAAATACGGGGTCTTACATTCACCCCTCCTTAAGAATTCAGCGTCCTCGCTGAGCCCGGACTTACAACATGATTCAGGATCCCTTTCTAGCCGATGTGGAGAGGATTACCCTGATTCTGCTAGTTGTACAGTCCCCTACCCGGGCAACCTGTCCCAACCTAGCTCCCTCTCAGGCGTACATCTTGCACACACTCGGTGTCGAAAGTCAGCTCTGATACCATTTGTAACGCCCCGAGCCCGGCTTAGCTGCGCACGCGGCTACACGTGTGCGCACACGAAAGAACGGACACAAAACTCTAGCCACGCCCACCACAGGCTGCCTCAAAAGGGTGGTTAACCATTTGGGTACACCTTTATCATGGGCTTCCTAATATACATACTCACTTTCCTCCTATCCCATCCGATATGGGACTAACATGCTCAGGTCAAACCCAGTCATCAGCACACACTTCCATTCTTTTCCTCATTTAATTCTTTCCTATGTTCCATAGAACATCTTATAGGCCCATCATGTCATCAATTCCCATAGGATCATCCTATAGGCCACACCAATTAATACCAACTCATTTCCATTCTTCTTTCCTTCTTTTTCTCCACGTCACCCATCCACCACCTTTTCTATTCTTTCTTTCTTTCTTTCTAATTATATATACTAGTATATATACTAATTCTAGAAATACAGGGTCTTACAAGAGGGCAGCAAAGAAGTCGTAGGCAAGGGCAAGCGCAGGGCGGATGAGATCGAACCTACCTGGAAAGCAGCAAAGGAAGGAGTCGGCGCGAGGAGGGCACCTCCGGTCCCTCGCTTCGAAAGGTACACTCCGTTGACACAGAATGTATCTGCCATCCTCTTAGAAATCTCGGACAAGGGCCTTGTCCGACTCCCTTCCCGACCAAGCAACAACAAGAAGCGAGACCAACGTTTCTACTGCCGTTTCCACAGGGATCATGGGCACGAAACCGACCAATGTCGGGCCCTAAAAGACGAAATCGAGGCCCTCATCTCACGAGGGTACCTCCGGGAGTTCACAAGAGAAAACCAACGGGATCGGCGAGATACCAGGAACCGGAGGCCTTCGCCTCCGAACCCTACTCCGAACCGCATCCAGGATCGGGACCCCGAGCCCGAGGGAGCCGAAACCCCGGCAATTCTGCATTGTGTTCACAGAGGACCGATGGGGGGAGAGTCAAATACTTCTCGAAAAACCTTCATCCCAGAGGTAAACGCTGTCCAAAATCTCCCCTCACCCCGTTTACAAATGGTGCCTGTCTCTTTCTCCGGAGAAGACCTCGAGGGCGTCCGCCTCCCTCACTGCGACGCCCTCGTCATTTGCCTCCACATGGCTAATTGTGAAGTACGGCGGATCCTCATCGACAACGGCAGTTCGGTAAACATCCTCTTTCTCGAAGCCTTCGAGAACTCAAACTGCCCAGGGGCAAGCTTAAGCCGGTCGGATACACTCTGCACGGGTTCTCCGACGTCCCTGTCGTGATAGAAGGGATTGTGACTCTCGACGTCACCGCGGGCTCGGTTCCTACTCAGCGGACCGAGTCTATGGACTTCATGGTGGTAAACGTCAAGGCGGCATACAATGCCATACTTGGCCGACCGGGGCTGTGCTCCTTTCAGGCGGTGCCGTCGGCCTATCACTTGAAGCTAAAGTTCCCCACCCAGCAAGGGGTCGGTGTCGTCCGGGGCAACCAAGAGGCGGCGCGGTCCTGTTACATGACCACCGTCGGAGGGGGTGTCTTCCCCCTCGATGCCGTCGAGCTCGGGCCCGAGAGCGACGGTTCCGCCCCTGAGCCCGCCGACGAGTTGGAGGAGGTCCCGTTCGGGGCCACAGACGAGTCAAAATGGTTCCGAGTGAGCCGCTCGCTCTCCGAAGGTTTGAAGGTGGGCATAATTGACTGCATCCGCCGCAACGTCGATCTCTTCGCCTGGAAGCCCTTCGACATGCCCGGGATATCCGAGGACCTGATCATGCACAGGCTGAGCGTCATCCCGGGATCCAAGCCGGTCGCTCAGAAGAGGCACAAATTTGCCCCGGAGAGGCAGCAAGCTGTGAAAGCAGAGGTGGACAAACTCTTGTCCGCTCGGTTCATTCAGGAGGTCAGCTACCCCGAGTGGTTGGCCAACGTCGTCATGGTTAAAAAGGCGACCGGGGGATGGCGAATCTGTATAGACTTCATGGATCTAAACAAAGCATGCCCTAAAGATCCTTTCCCCCTCCCCAGCATCGACACTTTGATCGACGCGACCTCGGGACACGAGCTGCTGTCCTTCATGGACGCCTTCGCAGGGTATAACCAAATCCGGATGTTCCCGTCTGACATTGCGAATACCTCGTTCGTCACCGACCAGGGTCTTTTTTGCTATCGCGTTATGCCCTTCGGGCTGAAAAACGCCGGAGCCACCTATCAACGGCTCGTGAACCGGATCTTCAAAGACCTAATCGGCCGCAACATGGAGGTCTATGTCGATGACATGCTCGTCAAAAGTCGGGTCGGGCCAGATCACGTCACCGACCTCGAGGAAGCCTTCGGAATCCTTCGACGTCATAACATGAGACTCAATCCGGCCAAGTGCGCATTCGGGGTCTCCTCCGGAAAGTTTCTGGGGTTCGTCGTCAGCCAGCACGGCATCGAGGCGAACCCAGAGAAGATTCAGGCCATAACAGACATGGCCCCACCCCGGAATGTCAAGGAGGTCCAGAGACTCACGGGCCGGTTGGCGGCCATCGGTCGCTTCCTCTCCAAATCAGGGGAGAAATCTCTCCCCTTCTTCAAAGCTCTGCGCAGAAAAGGGGGCTTCAAGTAGGGTGCCCCTCAACAAGAAGCCTTCGAGCAGCTGAAGCAGTACCTCGCCAACCCTCCTCTCCTCAGCAAACCCGAGCCGGGCGAACCCCTGTGGCTCTACCTCTCCGCCTCGGATAGCGCCCTCAGCACCGTCCTCGTCCGAGAAGAGGACGGGGTTCAGAAGCCGCTGTATTATGTAAGCAAGGTCCTACTCCCCGCCGAGATGAGGTACGCAAAGATCGAAAAGGTGGCCTATGCTCTGGTCATGGCAGCCCGGAAGCTCCGTCCTTACTTCCAAGCTCACTCCATCCAAGTTCTAACTGACCAGCCCTTGAAAACCGTCCTCTACAAGCCAGAGAACTCTGGCCGCTTGGTCAAGTGGTCAATTGAGCTGAGCCAGTACGACATCGGCTATCAGCCGAGGATGGCGATCAAAGGTCAGGCCCTCGCCGAGTTCATCACCGAGTGCACAGTTTCTGAGCAGCCAAGTGTCAAAGGGTCGGATCTGATCTGGGAAGTCTATGTCGACGGATCCTCCTGTGAAACCGGGAGTGGTGCCGGAATCATCCTCCGGGGTCTTGACCAATTCCTCCTTCAATACTCCCTCCGCCTCAACTTTCCGGCCTCCAACAACGAGGTGGAATACGAGGCCATGATCGCCGGACTGACCCTAGCACACCGAGCCGGAGCCAAGCAGATCCGGGCCTTCAGCGATTCTCAGCTCGTGGTCAATCAGATCACTGGGGAATACGAGGCCTGCGACGACCGGATGGTGAAGTATTTGGCTGTGGTCCGACGTCTCCTAGCATCCTTCTGCTGCTCCATAGTTGTTAGGGTCCCCAGAGAGCAGAACGCCCAAGCAGACGCTTTGTCAAAACTCGCCTCTTCCTCCTTCGAGGGCCTCGACCAAACGGTACTCATCGAAATCCTCTTAAAACCAAGTATCAATGACCAAGACCAGGAGGCAATGTGCGTACAAAGCGGTATCAGTCCGGACGACTGGACCGCCCTCATTCGAAGATTCTTAGTCCGAGCCGAGCTTCCCGAAGATCGGGCAGAGGCAAGACGAGTCAGGATCCGAGCTGAAAGGTTCGTCATGATCGAAGACATCCTCTTCAAACGCTCGTACACACTGGCCGATGGTAAGCCGTACCTCTGTTGTCTCACCAATGACGAAGCCAGTTACGCGCTGAAAGAACTTCATGAAGGGATCGGCGGATGCCATATGGGAAGCAGATCACTCGCTCGTAAAGCCCTGAATCAGGGTTACTATTGGCCCACCATGCTCCAAGACTCCCAAGACCTGGTCAAGAGGTGCGGCCCATGCCAGAGGTTCTCCCCTATCAAGAGGCTTCCTCAAGCCAATCTCCGATCCCTAGCTAGTCCTACGCCATTCGCCATGTGGGGCATGGACCTTGTGGGCCCCTTCCCCGCAGCAACAGGGCAAAGAAATTCTTGATAGTCGCCATCGACTACTTCACAAAGTGGCTCGAGGCCGAGCCACTGTCCAGTATCACCGAGCGCCAAACACAGCAGTTCTTCTGGAAGAATATCGTTTGTCGGTTCGAGATCTCTCAGGTCCTCGTTACAGACAACGGGACCCAATTCGCAGGTCAAAACTTCCGAATGTTCTGCGAAGAAATTGGCATCCAGCAACGCTTCTCCGCTATATGCCACCCTCAGTCCAACGGCCAAGCGGAGAACGCGAACAGGCAAATCCTCGACGGCCTCAAGAAGCGCCTCGACAGTTCCCCTAAAGGGCAGTGGGTGGAAGAGCTGCCCAGCGTGCTGTAGGCACACCGAACCACCAAAAGGATCCCCACGGGAGAGATGCCGTTTAGCTTGACCTACGGGACGGAGGCGGTGATCCCTGTGGAGATCGGACTGCCTTCTCCCCGGATCATGGCCTTCGACGAAACTGACAACTCATCAGGCCTAAGGGCCAACCTGGACCTCGTCGCCGAGGTCAGGAAGAAGTCTTCCGTCCGGAGAAGCATCTACCAGCAACGGATCGAGAGGTTTTACAACAAGAAGGTCCGCCCAACAGACATCAAGGCCGGGGACCTCGTGTTACGCAAATTGTCCGTCTCCGATCCAACCAAGAAGAGAAAAATGGCCCCCAACTGGGAGGGCCCATACAGGGTAGCCGAGGCCATACGTCCCGGCACTTACCGACTGGAGGATATGAAGGGTCGGGCTATCAAGCGACCCTGGAACACCGAACACCTGATGAAGTTCCTGGAAGAACGGATATAGGTTCCTGCTTGGCTAATGTAAATAATAATTTTGTAAGCTTTCATATGTAAAAGGCCCTTTTAGCGCCCCTCTCTACATATATGAAAGAGATCCCTTTTTGTCTACTCCAAACGCCTCGGCAGGTCCGACCTAACACCGGACAATGGAATCACTTTCTTAAAGCTTCGGCACCCGAGTCCTCACTCTGGTGTCGTCCCCCGACGTCTCGGTTGGTCCGAACCGGCTTCAAGCCAGGGAGTCACCATAACGCCTCCCGGTGCCCAAGATGCCCCACCCGGTACCGATCCCTCACGGATCGGCAGGACCGAACCTCACCTCCACACCAATCAATTGGCTATTGGCCAGGGCAACGAATGAAAAGAAACTCCTTATTCATACTCCCTTATTAGTTCTGGAAAACAAACAAAGACCATTACAGGACCATTCCACTCATTTCAAACAGAAAGAATTCACTCTTAGGGCCCCTTGGGTCCGAGGGATTGCAATCCCACTCCGATCGAACGACTAGGAGCTTTCTCCTCGTCATGGTGGTCCTTGGGATTAGCCACGGTCGACAAACCAGCCACGGAACTCTGGGCATCAACCGATCGGACACGCTCCAGCAGCAACAACGCCGAAGGAACCCCCTCCGTTCGCCGGTCTCCCGAGGAGGATGCCATCCTCGTCCCGGACACACCCAGCATCATCTTATAACGGTGTATCTCCATCTCCTTCTCCACTATGAAGTCGCAAAGAAGCCTCTCAGACGGGGACCTCTGCACTGATGCACTCGACATGGTGTACCCGATGCCGGCACTTCCGAGGTCCCGATCTACCATTGCCCTCTTCAGCCGGTTCGCCTCGGCACTCTGAGCCTCGGACTTGTCCCGATAATAGTTAAAGGCAGCATCTTGGTCGCAAGCCCCCCTTGCAATAACGAACCAACGTGGCCTCCAGGACCTTGATTTTACTCCGGAGCCACGCCACGTCGGAGCGACGGGGGTCTGCATCGGGAAGGAGAGCCGTTACCTAAAAGAGAACCAACCACCGCTCAAAACACATCGGCAAAAGGGGTCCGGAAAAATCCGAGTACAAAATACTTGGCCAATCAAAAAATCCTCTCTTATAAATAGAAATCGTCATACAAAATTGCGGTGGCCAGTCCGCGGTCGGCAAATACAATAGAAAGGAAGAAAAAGACTAAAACAAGAGGCTAACAGACTAATTCCCCACCTCAGCATCGGCCGGGTTCACGGGAGGGTCGGCAGCCGAACCCACGACCTGAGCTTCAGCATCTGGAGTCTTCAGTGGCGCCTCGATCTCCAAATCATAGTCGAGGCCGGACAGATCGATGGTCGGGTAGAAGTGCCTCACATGGCTGAGGGCCTTCGCATAGACCTCGTTCTGGGCTGCGATCACCATGTCCTGCCCCGTCGTCGTCAGCTCCTCCTTCTCCTTCGCAAACTTCTTCTTCAGGGCGACCACCCTCTTGCCCCACTCCACCTCCTTGGCCTCGAGCTCGACCTTCATCTGCTGCTCCCTCTTGTGCGAGCCATCGAGCTCGATCCTCATCTCCTTCATCTCCTGCAAGCACTTGTCTGCCCGAACTCGCTCCCGTTCCACGGCCGCCTCATAGAGACTTTTCACGTGGGCCCCCTGCACACAAGCCTGTGGCAACCAAGCACTGCTAAGGAAACATCCTTCACAATAAATTCACAAGGAAAGTGGGGTCGGCGGACTTACCAGCACGCTGGCCTACGCCAGGCGCGTGTACGCCTGCTCCAAAGTCTCGCCGCTCATCTCCTCATGGTCTCGAGGAGTCGCCAGGTTCTCCACCACATCGATGGCCTGGGGCCCGCGGGTTAGACAGTTCCCCTCCCGTATCGACCAGGCCGGCACCCACGGCCGCCTAAGCTCCTCCATAACAGTGTCCCCTCCCTCGGCTCCGACCAGGGGACCCTTCCCCTTACTGCATTCGGACACCTTCGCCTGACCCGAACTCTTCTGAGCGGTCGCCTCCTTGCTCGTCTCCGAGCGTGTCCTCTTAGTCTTCGGCTTACCCGGGGCCTCGGAGATAACGTGGGATGACCCTCTCGGCCTCTTCGCTTCTCCCCCTTCCTCGGCCTTCTTCTGCTTCAAGGCGAGCCTCCGAGCCTTAATCGATTCTGGGTCCATACCTGCAAAAAGACCCATTAAGGACAATGAGCTCGAAATAACAGTAAAACGAAGAGAAAGAAACAACTACATACAAGACACGGCTGGGCTCAGTCCAACGCTCGCCAGGTGACCCTCCGTCACCTTCGGCCAGCTGATGCTGTGCGACAAACGGAGGCGCTCGACAAATTTCCACTCCTCGGCCGTCAGGTCCTTCAGCCTCGGTGCTTTGAAGCTCGGCTTGTAATAGTTCCAACGAGTGGGAATATCCCAAGGCTCCACTCTCCGGATCACAAAATATTTTCTTTTCCACTCCTTGATGGAGTCCGGGTGGCCATGGACCACCTTCCCCTTACTCCGAGATGAGACATAGTAGATCCCCTCCGACTCCCCTGACGAGCTGATCCCCAGCATTGCTCGGAACACACCCAGCCGAAGAGGCACCTTATCCCCCGGGTCCGAACTTCGGTCGTCATCCCTCCCGCCCTAATCTCCCCTGGGTCTGACAACCGTATCAGGGCCGTCAGAACCAGGAGAAGATCACGGCGGCAGAGTAACCACCCATCCGACGCTCTCAGGGTTGGAATTTTTCAAGTAACAGGTGTCCGCCCAAGGCAGACACCTCTGATGGTCGATGAACCACCCTTGCTGTGATCGAAGCTACAGGGGGGAGCGGGGTATTTATAACCTCCCCCAAAGACCAGCCATTATGGCCCTTGGGAGGCCAAGCGACGGAAGCCCAGCCGTCACGCCTAGGGAGCTGAAGCGCCATACATTTATTAGAAAATGCCATTTAATGACCCCGAGAAGTTGGAACGCCACACGAATCCCGGAGCGCCATTAATGCTCCATGAAGGCAGCCAGCAGCTCAGCTTAGCCTTCTCACGAAGGCACAACGGTTCGCCATCACCCTTGCCGACCCGTAAACCCTCGCCAGTCCGAGGTAAGGTCTCGCACCAGGGTATCCTTCTCACGAAGGCACAACAGTGCGCCATCGCCCTTACCGACCCGTAAACCCTCGCCAGTCCGAGGTAAGGTCTCGCACCAGGGTAGCCTTCTCACGAAGGCACAACGGTGCGCCATCGCCCTTGCCGACCCGTAAACCCTCGCCAGTCCGAGGTAAGGTCTCGCACCAGGGTAGCCTTCTCACGAAGGCCCAATGGTTCGCCATCACCCTTGCCGACCCGTAAACCCTCGCCAGTCCGAGGTAAGGTCTCGCACCAGGGTAGCCTTCTCATGAAGGTCCAACGGTTCGCTATCGCCCTTGCCGACCCGTAAACCCTCGCTCGTACGAGGTAAGGTCTCGCACCAGGGTAGCCTTCTCACGAAGGCACAACAGTTCGCCATCGCCCTTGCCGACCCGTAAACCCTCGCCAGTCCGAGGTAAGGTCTCGCACCAGGGTAGCCTTCTCACGAAGGCCCAACGGTTCGCCATCGCCCCTGCTGACCCGTAAACTCTCGCCAGTCCGAGGTAGGGTCTCGCACCAGGGTAGCCTTCTCACGAAGGCCCAACGGTTCGCCATCGCCCTTGCCGACCCGTAAACCCTCGCCAGTCCGAGGTAGGGTCTCGCACCAGGGTAGCCTTCTCACGAAGGCCCAACGGTTCGCCATCGCCCTTGCCGACCGTAAACCCTTGCCAGTCCGAGGTAAGGTCTCGCATCAGGGTAGCCTTCTCACGAAGGCCCAACGGTTCGCCATCGCCCTTGCCGACCCATAAACCCTCACCAGTCTGAGGTAAGGTATAGCACCAGGGTAGCCTTCTCACGAAGGCCCAACGGTTCGCCATCGCCCTGGTCGGTCCGAAAACCTTCGCCAATCTGAGGTGAGGTCTAACACCAGGGTAGCCTTCTCACGAAGGCACAACGGTTCGCCAATGCCCAGCTCGGCCCGTAAACCCTCGCCAGATCGAGGTGAGGTCCAGCACCAGGGCAGCCTTCCCACAAAGACACATCGGCCCCCGAGGCCCCCGAAAGGTATCACCTACTCTTCTCCACGACCAGAAATACTCCTCCACGGCTAACTCTTGCATCCCCGCAGGAGTGGGGGGCTTATGAGGTAGGATAAAAATGGCCTGGGGCCCAGGATGGCTCTCGCTCAAAGTCAAGCCGGCTCGGTCCCGGACCACCACAGGATCGGTGCCGAGCCGTAAATTCACCGCCACGAAACTGGCTTCCTGGTTCCGACGATCCGCCCCGACCTTCGGTCCCCGATCCTCAACCGTCCCCCGGGCCTTCCACTCAGCCGGGTAAGGGAGGGGGATGACCTGGCGTAACCTAGGCCCTCCGATTCTCCCAGAGACACAGGGCCCCCACGATCTGCCATATCAGCTCCAAAACCACTTGGGGCTTTGCCACGTCAGCCCTAAACCACTCTTGGCGCTGCCACGTATGCCCTAAACCCCCTGGGCCTCTTGCCACGTCAGGCCCATGGGCTTTCGGGTCCAGACCCAGCCCCCAAGCGGATCCAAACCCGATTGGGGTTATCTATAAATACCAGACCCTCACCCACCTTCAAAGGTAATCAATCTTGACCACTTAAATCCTTAGTTACTGCTACTCTCTTTCAGAGACTGACTAGATCGTCGGAGGGTCTGCCACCGGGATAAACCCGGTGTTTCCAGACCATCTGCAGGTACACGAGGCAAGGCCAGCCGAGCCGACCCTTCAGTGCCGGAGCGAGCCTCCAGCTCACCGTCCGTTACTGAGCTCTTTCCCCCTTACAAATTGAGTCCGAACTCACACCTGGTGCATCCACACTCTCTCCAAAAACAAACCGCATCAATAGTTATGTCAGCGGAATTAGAACTGCACACCTCACTTTGCCACTGTTTGACTACAGCACTTGTATCCGGTTTGTTTATGGCACGAAATATTTTGTGAAATTTCTGAAAAATATGTTACTATTTATCTCCAATTGGAGGAAATATACACAAAACGTATTACAAGGAATATGCCTAAACTTAAGGGCCTGCCTAATGAATATTATGCAAAATAAGTAATTAATCATTTCGGGTACTTTACATAATTAGGGCATGGAAAATATAGCTCATGCTAACACTTCCCCTCAAGTTGGAGCATAGATGTCTATCATGTCCAACTTGTTAATTGCGCCATGGAACACTCTTATGCAAACTACCTTCATGAGAACATCCGCTAATTGATCTTCCGACCTAGCGATTGGGAAATGTATAACTTTTTGGATCAAGTTTCTCCTTAACAAAATGACGATCCACTTCAACATGTTTAGTACGATCATGTTGAACTAGATTATATGCAATTTCAATGGCTGCCTTGCTATCACAATGTAGACTCATAGGACTTTCATAATCAATTCTCAAATTTTGTAAAACATGCTTAACCCGCAGCAATTCACATAGACCATGTGCCATACCTCGGAATTCAGCTTCTGTACTTAATCTAGCAACTACCTTCTGCTTCTTGATTCTCCACGAGACAAGATAGCCTTCCATGAATGTGAAGTAACTTGACGTAGTCATCCTGTCATCCTGATTTCCTGCCCAATTCGAGTCCGTATACCCTTCAATTCCACGAACTTCATTCTTGGAGAATAGTAATCCTCTTCCTAGAGTGCTTTTCAAATGCTTCAGGATCTGATACACTGTTTTATATGATCTTCACTTGGGGAATGCATGAATTGACACCACACTTGCTGCATAGGCTATGTCCGACCTTGTGTGTTGTTAAGGTTAACAGCGAGACTGAGAAAATGTTACTAGAATTGATTATAATTGAGTACAATGTCTCATATATATAGGAGGGAACCAAATACTAATGTAATATATATTCTGATATAGGACTAAATATATATCTAACATAATATCTAATACCCCCTCTCAAACTCATGGTGGGTCAAACAGTGTGAGTTTGCCCACCAAGTATCGAAATCTCTGAACATTGTGGGACTTAGTGAAGAAGTCTCCTGTCTGCTGTGAAGAGATAACAGAATGAAGTGAAATGATCTATGCTTCAAAACGCCCACGAACATAATGGCAATCAATCTCTATGTGCTTCGTCTGCTCATGAAAGACCGGGTTGCTTGCAATGTGCAATACACTCTAGTTATCACAATGAAGATTAGCAGCTCCTGTAAGAGTGACACACATATCTAATAATAACCAACGAACCTGAACTTCTCTAGTAGTAGCTATTATTGCTCTGTACTCAGCTTCTGTGGAAGAACATGCAACAACTGCCTATTTCTTGCTTCGCAATGAGATCAGCGAATCACCAAGAAATAGATAAGAACTAGCAGTAGACCGTCTCGTAGTAGAGTCACCAGCTCAATCTGAATCAGAACATGCACTAAGCTTTAGTGTAGATGTAGAAGGCATGAATAATGAGCGAATAAAAGTGCCCTGAAGATATCTAAGGATCCAAGTAAGAGCACTGTAGTGAACTAATGTAGAAGTGGAAACAAATTAGCTGACAATATTGACTGCATAAGCAATATCGGGTCTGGTCATGCATAAATAGGCAAGTTATCCAATAATCTGCCTGTATCTAGTGGGATCGGGAAGGAGCTCACCATCTGTGGGATGAAGCTTCACATGAAGCTCTAAAGGAGTGTTGGCTGATCGACTGTCACAGAAACATGCAGTGGAGATAATATTTGATGTGTATTTTTGTTGAGAAATGAGTATCCCCCTGATATCCATGGGAAATCTCTAGCCCAGAAAGTAGCGTAGTTCGCCAAGGTCTTTCACATGAAACTGCTGGTGAAGGTATTTCTGGGTGGATGCAATGCATGTGGAGTCATCCTCAGTAATAATCATTTCATCAACATATAATAGTAGAAGTATCCTCCCATGCGGTGTTGACAACATAAACATAGAGTGGTTCGGTGAACTCTGACTGAAACTGGCCTATGTGATGACCTGGCGAAAACACTCAAATTAGGCTCGAGGGGCATGTTTTTTACCATATATAGCAAGACCGAGACGACAAATATGACGAGGAGGTGTGGTAAGGCCAGGAGGGTGATGCATGTAAACAACCTCAGATAGGATACCATGAAGAAAGGCATTCTTCATGTCCATCCGGTATAACGGCCACTGACGAATGGTGGCAATGGTAAGAATAGTGCGAACCGTAGTTATCTATGCAACTAAAGCAAAAGTTTCATCATAATCAATGTCATGCTCCTAAGTAAATCCTCGGCCAACTAGACAGGCATTGTGCCGCTCAATGGAACCATCGGGTCGATATTTGACCTTGAAGATCCATTTGTAGCTAATAGGCTGATCGCCCACTGGCAGTGGAACAACATCCCAAGTACCAGTCTGATCAAATGCATTGAATTCCTCTACAATAGCTTCCTTCCCCTCAGGATATTGAATTTCTTCCTGATAAATTATGGGCTCACGTGTGGAGTGTATAGCAGTGAGATATGCATGAAACTAGGTGAGTAGGAGGCTAGTGTGGCAAATCCAAACTAGTCCGAAGGACCAGTGGCATCAATTGTATAATGTATCGGTGGGATGCCCGAAGTGGAACATGTAGACTGATGAACCGATGGAGAGTGTGGGGGTGAGGTCAGAGGGGTCTGTGCATCTGGAGGTGGAGAAGGATTTTGGGTTGGGTACGGTGGTAGGCTAGGGTTTCGACGTCGAGATGCAGCTTTGACATCGGGAAGGGATAATGTTGATGTGGGTTTCGAATTGGACGTCAGATTTGGAAGGGATAGGGAAGTCGCGATCGGGATTTTGTAGATGTTGAGGTCGGGTTTTGGGGGTTTTTTGCAGATGTTAATGTTCAAGGGATCTAAGAGTTGGGTTGGGGGATTTGGTGATGTTGCTGGAGTTGTTTAGGTCTTGTTGTTGTTGAAAAAAATGGGGAATTTGTGTAGTTATGGTTAGGGATTGTGAGGGAGAAAGAAATTTAGGGTTAGTGCTCAAATACCATGTTAAAGTTAACAGAGAGAGTAAGAAAATGTTATTGGGTTTGATTATAATTGAGTACAATGTATCTTATATATAGGAGGGAACCAAATACTACTCTAATATATATTCCGATATGGGACTAAATATATATCTAACATAAAATCTAACATGTGTGATAAGTAAATTAATCTCCCAACCAACCGTTGATACCGTCTCTTGTCAGTTGGAACTTGATCTGCAACATTTCCAAGCTTTTGGTTCATCTCTGTAGAGTCTTTACCAGTTCACAAGCTCGGATTCCAGTCTTAATTAGAAGGTCCATCACATATTTTCGTTGTGATAGATAAATTCCAGCTTTTGACCTTGAAACTTCGATTCCTAAGAAGTACTTAAGTTGACCAAATCTTTCATTCCAATTTTTTGCCAAGTACTCTTGTAGCGTCTTTCTTTCATCAGGATCATCCCCTGTCAAGACCATATCATCCACATAAACTATCAACGTCGTTACTTTCCCATTGTTGTGCTTTATAAACGAAGTATGATCTGAGTTACTTTTCTTATAACGAAAATCCTTCATAGTAAAGGAGAATCTTTTGAACCAAGCCCGGGGCTATTGTTTTAGTCCATGTAATGCCTTCTTCAATCTACACACTTTAGCTTTACCCGATGACTTGCTTTTAGTTCCTGGTGATAACTCCATGTAAACTTCTTCCTCTTAGGGGGTGTGTGGTTGGTTATAAAAGATTTTCCTGGTTGTAAGATTACTTAGAGAAAAAAAATCTTTGGAAATTAGTTCTAAAAAAGTGGTTTAGTTGGTTGTAGTAGGAATAGTTTTCCATGAAAGATTAGGTCTGTTTGGTTTGTAATAATAATGTCGCGAAAGTGATTTAAAAAGCTTTTTAACTTTTGATTTTATTTGAAATTAATCATAATTAATTAGGTTTTAAATTAATTAAACTAAATTGATCTTAATTAAATTAAACCCCAAAAAAACGAAACTAAAAAAACGGGAAAATAAAATTAAGAAAAAAAACGAGCCCAAAAAACCGAACCCAAAAATTTAAACTAAAGCTGAAAAAAACTGAACCCAAAAAATCTGAAGGAAAAAAAAAAAAACCAATCCCACAAAAAGCCCAAAGCTTATATGTGGGACATTTGTCCCACATCGGCCAGGAGAATAGGATTTGGTTAGTTTAAATAGAGTTTTGCAGTTAGAGAAAGAAATGAAAGCTTCGACCTAGCTGAAGAGAGAGAGAGAGAGAGAGTTGAGAGTTGAGAGAAATAAACATTAAAAAAGTTCGTGAACCAGTGTGAATCCAAATCCAAGATTTTCACGCTAACCAAATCCACGCTACAGTGCTCTTCCCACTGATTTGAGTTCCTACAATGAAGTTGAGGCCATCCAAACACTCCCTAAATCTCAATTGAGAAAAGCATTCTTGACATCGAATTGCTGCAATGGCCAGTCTCGATTTGCTGCTATGGGCATAAGAATGCGAATGGTACTGATCTTGGCAACTAGAGCGAAAGTTTCTTGATAGTCCACACTGTACTTCTGTGTATACCCCTTCGCAACTAACCTCGCTTTCTACCTATCAATCTTTCCATCTACCTTAAATTTTACTGTGAACACCCATTTACACCCAATTGTCTTCTTTCTATTGGGTAATAAACAAAGTTTTCACGTGTTGTTCTTATGAAGGGCCTCCATCTCTTCATTCATCACCTTAACCCACTTCAGATCTGTCAATGCATCATGCACACTACTAGGAACAGATACATCGAATAATTGATTAACAGTAAATGCATACAGTCTTAATTATGTCAGCAGAAACATAATTACTGATCGAGTACTTAGCTTTGACTTTGGGATTTGGTTCATAGTGTTTCTTTGGGACTTCTCTACTTACCTTTGTGGGTATTTTTTGGCTGCATCTTCTGTCAAACCAGTAAAGTCATCAGATTCATCAAGAAAAGAGTTTCGGGTTACCTGATAGTGGACATTCTGGGTTGACTCGTTGGTTAATAGTGTAGACATGGGTGTCTCGGAAATAGAAAGGGGGTCAGTCAAACATGTTGGATCCATACAGGAAGCTGGGTCGATGTTGTAGCCTGAAGTGTTGAGCGCAGCGACGCTGGAATTCAGATCGAGGGCACCACGACTTGATGTACTGGGCACCACAGCACTGGGAGCCTGAAGCAGCTCTGTATCTCTAGAACCCAGAGCGTCGCGACATGGATTAATTGGTGCCCCGATGTCAGGCCCTGAACCCTCAAACAACTTAGGAACACCTCAACCACCATTTTCTTCCAATTCAAATGAATCATTTTCTCCTTCATTCTCTTCATGATGACTCTCCCTCTGAAGAGAAGACCCAGAATTTTTCCCAGAATAATACAGTTTCAAATCACAAAACAAGGCACCCAAGGTCACATGTAATTTCCAAGTGCATGGATCATAACACTAATAGAAACTCCGGGTACCCTACAAAAACACACCGTTGTGCACAAGGATCAAGTTTGCTTCACAGAACCTTAGGCACATGAGCATAGACTGTACATCCAAAAAAGTGCGATTCAAGAGAGAGACTCTCAAAAAAAACATTCAAAAAAAACCCACAAACTTCCAACAGAAAGAAATTTCTTGAGAGAGAAACTCTCAAAAAAACCCACAAACAAACCCTAGATCTGAAAAACGAAGGAGGGGGCGGCGGCTTGGTTTCGCCGCCCTTTCCCCACTGACGCTCTCCCGCAAATCCAACCCCCACTGACACTGATCCTCCTCATCCCCATACTCATCGACGGCGGCGGACCATCCTGCCATTGCCTATCCTCCTCCCGTCGTCACCTCTCCTCTCGCCGACTCTTTAACACCCCGAATTTCATAATAAGAAATACAAGACACAAATCCAGAATCTTCACTGCAACGTAAACCAAACACAGCATAAAATACAGGAAAATTTAAAACTTTCTTTACAACAGTCCATATTACAATGCACAGCAAAAATTTAAACACGTTTAATACAACTCATTTCAACATTTAAACTCCAGTCTTCTTAAAGTTCAAGGTTCAACCCTTGCTCTAGCCACTTACTTTGCAATCCTGCAAAACTGTTAAAACTATGGGTACGCCAGTTAAATGCAACTAACGCAATGCTGATAAAAACAGCGACTCTCCAAAGTCTCACAACCACACACTTGCACAAATAAAACAATAATAAAAGAATCATAAATCAACAATTAATACTGAAATTTGCAAGAATAAAATATGCGGCAAGAAAACATCGAAATGCACATGACAAGGTTCAGGGAAAACACAAGTGCCTACAATGCTTACTAATGCATGCTTGTTTGGATTCTATGTTGCCCATACAGCATAGTTCCGAGGGCAAGCCCTTAACCTTCACCACATTTTAGGATTTGATCCCATGCTATGAAACCTACCACCATGACTACTACAGGATTTGTTCTACACGTATTGGTTCTCGTGCCGGAATACTGAAGGTCATACTTTATCCACGGAATATCCTGGATGCCTTCTCCTCTTGTCCTGGAACTCTTTTAGTGAATACCTCACTCCGCATGTCATCCTGGAACCTTCATTGCACGAATATTCCGTGAGCGTCGCTCTCGTCCCGGAATACTGGAGATCAGTCCTGCTCTGCAGATCATTTTTGGGCCTCTTTCATCCCTCGTCCCGAAATACTGGGAAATATCTTACTCAACAGATCATCCTGGAGCCCTCATACTCACGTTTGCTCATGTTTCATCGTATCTCTAACTAGTGCATGTCCTTGGATTTAAATGGAGGTAACCTGAGCCACCTAGAGCTAGCTCCTCCTTAACTCGAACCTGATGGTAACCAGACCATAAATCAATCTTCGAAAACACAACTGCACCCTGTAGTCGATTAAATAGATCATCAATCTGTGGAAGCAGATACTTGTTTTGAATCGTCACCTTGTTTAGTTCTCAATAGTCAGTACACATTCTCGTTGAACCATCCTTCGTCTTCACTAACAGAACTAGTGCACCCTACGGTGAAGCACTTGGTCTAATAAATCCTTTATGTAGCAATTCCTCAAGTTGTTTTTTCACTTCCTCTTGTTCTACAGGTACCATCCTGTAGGGATCCTTAGATGTGGAGCACTACCCAGCTGAATGTTGATGCAGAACTCAACATCATGCTGTGGTAGTAACCCTGGTAGCTCATCTAAGAACACTATTGGAAAATCCCTGACCACGGGAATCGCCCTGACTTCATCTGGAATCTTCACCTTTGACATAGCTTCTACCACATTCCTAAAATCTTTCATCCCTTGGAAAGTTATTGTAGGTCCTCCCGGTGCCTTCACCACAACCCTTTTCCTTTTGCACTCGATAGTGGCATTGTAGATCGTCATCCAATCCATACACACAATCACGTCGACTCCCGGAACTCCCAACTTGATGAAATCAATTCCCAAAAGCCTTCCCCCGATCTGAATATCGCAACCCGCATAATATCGATCGGCAATTAACTCCTCTCCTGACAGTGTTGCTACCGAAAAAACTCGGTCTGAAAAAACCTTAAATTTAACACCACATTTCCAATGTGCCACTCTGATCTTTCAATCGTTGTTTCTCAAGTTGGCTCATCCTCCACTGGTACTTGACTAGCTGACGTCGAAATGCTACCATCTTGTGCTGATCTCTGCAAGGGATTAGAGAAAATAATGGAATCATCTGAAGGACTCCCTCAAGATTCACCTTTTTTAGGATCCTCCTCAAGACCTTACTCAGATTCTCCCTCAGAATTCACAAAAGTTCATCTTCCTCTAAGCCTTAGATAGGATTTTGGCCATCCGCTATCCCACAGAAAGAGAGAAATAGAAAAATATCACAAATGCAGGTTCAAACCAACCATAACACGTGTGATACAACAGGAAAAATCGATTGCATACAATATTACATCCATGTATACAAAGAGAGTATCATGAATGCAAGTTTAATAACTATAACATTCATGACTCAAAACTAATATACACACTCTAATGTTCACCTAGGTACTCACACTCTAATATCCACCTAGGTTTATTCCTCATACCATGTTTAGTGTTACTTATTGAAGCTGCTCTGATACCACTTTTTAATGCCCCGAATTTCATAATAAAAAATACTAGACACAAATCCACAATCTTCACTTCAATGTAAACCAAACACTAGCATAAAATACAAGGAAATTTAAAACTTTCTTTATAACAGTCCATATTACAATGCTCAGCAAAAATTTAAGCACATTTAATACAAATCATTGCAACATTTAAACTCCAATCTTCTCAAATTCCAAGCGTCAACCCTTGCTCAAGCCACTTACTTTGCAATCCTACAAAACTGTTAAAACTGTGGGTACGTCAGTTGAATGCAACTGACGCAATGCTGATAAAAGCAGCAACTCTCCAAAGTCTCACAACCACACACTTGCACAAATAAAACCATAATAAAAGAATCATAAATCAACAATTAATAGTGAAATTTGCAAGAATAAAATATGCTACAAGAAAACATCGAAATGCACAAGACAATGTTCATGGAAAACACAAGTGCCTACAATGCGTACAAATGCATACTTGTTCGAATTCTATGCCGCCCATACAGCGTAGGTCAGAGGGCAAGCCCTTAACGTTCACCACATTTCAGGGTTCGATCCCATGCTATGTAACCTACCACCATGACAACTATGAGATTTAGACATTTTGCACATATTGGTTCTCACCCCAGATTACTGGAGGTCATACTCTATCCATGGAACATCTCGTAGGCCCTTTCATCTTGTCCTGGAACTCTTTTAGAGAATACCTTACTCTGCATGTCATCCTGGAACCCTCATTGCATGAATATCCCATGAGCGTCGCTCTCGTCTCGGAATACTGGAGATCAATGCCGCTCCGCAGATTATTCTGAGGCCTCTTTCATCCCTTGTCTCAGAATACTGGGGAATATCTCACTCCGCATATCATCCTCGAGCTCTCATACTTGCGTTTGCTCTTTTTCCATCATATCTCTAATTAGTGCATGTCCTGAGGTTTAAATGGGGGTGACCTGAGCCACCTAGAGCCAGCTCCACCCTACCGGACTTAACTCCACAAAATTAGGAACACTAGCCCCCTAGCTAATTTCTTCAATCAATAATTCACTACCGGTAATCCAAGTTCCTGCTCAGTCTCTAGTGTTCACCACATAAATTTCTTAATCACATATTTCTAGGGTTCTCATAATAACCCTAAATTCCAATAAGAACCAACACTTGGTTCAATAATCGAAACATCTTTCTCTTTTTAGGAAATACCACATTTACACAATATCAAAATTATAAATAAACACCTCAATTAAGATCATCCCATACCAAGTATTGTAATACCCCAGATTTGGAGCGAATAGTCGACTGGTCGATTATTCAGTCGACTGGTTTGCGTACACGGGATTTGAGGAATTTGAGAAGGATTTGAGAAATTTAGTCCCACATGGGAGGTGCACAAAAACTAATTTGAGTATAAATATAATTAGCCAATGATCAAGAGTCACCTAATTGGTTAACCACCTTTTGAGAGGCAGCCTGTGGTTGGCAGTTGTACTACATAGTATCTAATTTGTCTTCTAAAAATATTAAAATTGTCTGAGTATTGGGGCGGGGCGTTACAAATGGTATCAGAGCCGACTTTCGACACCGGGTGTAGTAGAGGTCAGTATGATCTACAGTGCTGAGAGTCATTGATCTCCGGGATCGGGTATACTCTGCGTTGTTGAGAGTCACAGGTAGTGATTGATAGCCGGGTATCCGATCTGCGGTGTTGAGAGTAATTGATCTCCGGGATCTAGGACTATACTACATCGGCTAGAAAGGGCGGATCCTACACTAGATGTGTGCCCTGTACTCAGCGAGGACGCTGATTTCTAAAGGTGGGGTGTATGTAATACCCCAGATTTGGAGCGAACAGTCGACTGGTCGATCGTTCAGTCGACTGGTTTGCGTACACGGGATTTGAAAGATTTGAGAAATTTAGTCCCACATGGGAGGTGCCCAAAAACTAATTTGAGTATAAATATAATTAGCCAATGATCAAGAGTCACCTAATTGGTTAACCACCTTTTGAGAGGCAGCCTGTGGTGGGCAGTTGTACTACATAGTATCTAATTTGTCTTATAAAAATATTAAAATTGTCTAAGTATTGGGGCGGGGCGGGGCGTTACAAGTATAAAATATTCATTCATTCCCAAAATCTTCACAACATTTTAATTCTCATTTAGTGGACTATCACTTCCATAAAAGACTCTTTTATTTATAGAAACAAATCAAATTAACTATACTTCTTTAATTCTAATTTATAATACTTCTTTCCCATATTTGAAACCACAGTCAAATCTCTGGGATTTTAATCAATCCAGACTGAACAATAATCTTCTATAAACTCTGGGATTAATCCCTTAAATTTTGAAATTTTATAGTTCCAAAACTGAAACATTCGCCACTTGAAAACTGAAAATACCTCTTTAAAACTCTAAAACATTCACCATTCAAAACTGAACATTTAACTCCTCAGCTGAGAGTTATACCCATTTAAAAATATAGCATTGCATCACATAAATTTGCAACTAAAACATATAGATAAAGTTCAAAATAACATATAACTAAAAATAGTTTAATCAAAAGGAAATTAACCATCTTTGACTCACTCAATTCATTAACCACAAAAAAAGAAAATAAAAATGGAGCCTGGGTTTCGAACCCACGACCCAGCACCAAACCAGCGCCACACCCAACGTCGAAGCCCACATGGGCTAGCCAATTATCCCAATGCCTCTCACTGTCTAAATGAATTCACACAGCATTAAGACTCAAGTTCCTATACAAATCCTAAGTCTTGTACAAAACTCGAAACTCTACAATTTAGGGATGCTCTTGGATAAGGATATATCTGATTCGATCCATATTCGAATGCAAAATTTTTGCGAATACGGATATGAAAAATCCATATATGCGCAGTACGGATAGAGATTCGGATATCCAAATCCAAAAAATTTTGGATGCGGATATGGATACGAATATCCCTTAAAAAAGCGGATTTGAATAAGGATATCCACAAAAAATATTTATTTATTTATTTATATATCCTATATATAATATAGGGGTACTAGATTTGCCCGTGGGCACGTGCCTACGGCACGTCTTCAGAACGATACAGCATATGAAAAGCCTTGTAAACAGTAAAACAACAATTATGTTGTCACGCCCCGCTTCCCAAAATACGGAATACGAGCATGTAACAAGGGCCCAACAAATATTATACATCATCCATAAGCTGTAACAGATTAACTCAACAATATACAAGAGAAAACAACCACGCAAGAGAAATATAACCACATAAACAATGAATAAACTCCAAATAATCATGAAATAAATTCACCAAATAATAATCCAACATCTGGGATAAAACAAACTTCGGGTCATAAAATCCCGGAATACAAAGTATGATAAAAGCAATACAATAAGCAAATAATAAGAGATAGCTAAGCAGTCTAATGGTCCAGCTCCGATCTTCAGAGAGTTTGCTCACCAATTTCTTCTGGTATTGCTCCTTCGGTACCTGGGAATACTTGATCTAAAAAGAAAGAAAAGAGTGCCCTTAGAGCAAGTCGTGTACAGCAAGTAGAGAAAAACAGAGGATAAAGGAAACATGAATATCAAAGAAAAAGGGGCAGGGTCAAAATCAAAGAACAAAGCAAAGAGTAGGCAATAATGTCAAAGGTTTACAATAATCACACATGTAATGAGTGATGTCAAGATAAGTTCAATACAGGATTAAGTATGCAGGTGATTAACCAATTTATTAGTCTATCTAGTGCACATACTAATGCATCCCATACTACAAGTTCAGCGCAACACATAGTGAACGTTTCAGACTGATGGTGAATTCTTAGATCGTGTACTTGGCATCGATAACGATAGTTTTACAATCAATAATTAACAATCAATAATTTTGCAATCAATACTTCTACTTTCAATCAATACTTCTCCTTCCAATCAATATTTCTCCTCCTTCCAATACAATATAAGGATAAGGCCTTACATAGTACATTTTCTGATCGTTCACTACCAAGTCTACTCATAATACCTTGGCCTATTATTAATTTATTTTCAACCTATGTGAGCATGCAAGAGGGTGTCAATTTTGTATGATACTAAGTGTGTCTAATTCTATGCATTACAGGCAAAGCAAAAAGCAAACATGTCAAATTAAAACAATCACATAATCAGGACAGCATGATGTAAATTGTGTTCACCTATTTATTTTAGGTCAGAAAACTCATCAAATAAATCTATAAAAATTCTTGGCATTCCTACACATGTCTAGGTTCAACTAGATTTATTTCAGATTTTTATTTTACTGTTTACATGCTTAAATAAATTATAGAACAGCCGGATACGCATGCATTTGTGAATCTGAAAATTATGACACAGCTGTACTAAAATGATGATATCTAACAGATGACACATCAGAATTCAAATCTGCAAAAAGGAGAGTAAACTAGACATCAGAAGATAAATTTCATGTTCAGAAAGTTACTTCAAATTATGGCAGTAGCAAGGTTGAAAATCTGATTCAAAATGGAACAACTAGCAGTCCAGAATTTATTTTAACATAATAGAGGCAATAAATAAATCATACAATCATATATTTCATGCAAATTGGTAATCAAAGTGATCCTAGGTGTCAACATGCATATTTCTATGTTTAAGATACAATTTCACAGGCATGGTATTTCTTCATCAATCAAATTCAGTCTAACATGTATACAATTCATCAACAAGTCTATAGCATGTATCTAGTTAATTTCAGGTAAGTGCATATGCATGAAACAATAGGGACTAGATTTTAGATCAAAGAGAGCGGCACGATGTTAAGAATATATCGGGTTAGCTCGTGTAAACCCTCAATAGACTTAACAGAGTTTCAAGTCGTATGATAACGAAAGGGGTTGGATCTACTTGCAGAGATCAAAGAAATCTTGAACAAAATAAAATATTAGTTCAAGAAGAGACATGCCTCTTACTTGGTTAATTCGAATAATTTAGAATAACGAGATAAGAATCCTGGGTGACGATCCACAAGAACACGTGCAAGACACGTGCAAAACACCAAATGGCGAACTCCAAAATAGCAACCAAACAGCAAGAGCAACCACACCGGATCGGGGCAAAACAACAAACGCCAAACCCGGATCCACCAAGCCAAAACAACAAACGGTGAAGACAACCAACCTGGCTTCTTCTTCCCCACTTCGACAGAGAGAGAGAAGGAGAGAGCGGGAGAACTGAGATGCTGGCGGCGATGGTGTGGCACTGCGGTGGGGGTGCTCGGCAGCGGCGACCACGGCGAGGCAGTGACGGCGATGCTGTGGTCGGGAAGCGACGCAACAGCGAAGAACGGCAGTGCGTCCAGCGATGCTCTGTTCGTGCTCGAAGACAGAGGAAGATGACGATGGGGCTGAACGGGCTTGGACGGCAACAACGATAGTGCTACGGGATCTGCGGTGGTTGCGAGGGTGAACGATGAGGGATCGGCAAAGGCAATGGGGCACGGAGTGGAGGAACGGTGGCGGCAAAGCGGTGGCAAAGACGAAGATGGGTATTGGCGATGGGGATGATGGCACATGGATGGGGATAGAAGGTAGACGACGAAGGGTGGTGGTGACGAGGGGACGGGGCGGTCGAAGGTGGTGGTCGGAGTGAACTGGAGGAGCGACGGGAATTGGGTTTAGATGGAACAGGGAGAGGGAGAGAGAGTAGGATGAACTGTAATGGGGGATTAAAAAAAGGATTAGGGGATGTTAATGACGGTTGAAGGAAATAATAATAGGATTAGGGTTTATTAAAAGATTATAGTATTTATAGGGGAAAAGAGAGATATTGGGCTATTGGGTAATTGTGTATGGATCCAATAGAATAAAAATACATTGTATATAATATAATTGATCAACATAAATCCAAATACACAGAATAAGATATGTGATAAAATATAATTTGTGTTACATAAATTATTTGAAACAAATTAAAAACACAAATATTAAATAAGAAGGGTTGTTTTTAATAATCAATAATAAATAAATAATCGCAATAACCATAAGAATAGTAATAATAACCATGACCATAAAAATAATAATACTAATAAATAACATCAATAATAATAATAATGACAATAAAAAATACTAACAATAATAATAGCAATCATCAGGATATTATCAATATATAAAAATAGAAATTTTGTTGAAATAGTCCAAACAGTAATAAAATTTCTGGTTTGAGTTTAAATGTGAATAGTTGATCAAGTAGAAATGGAAACAAAGTTTATTCGAAATAATTATAACTATTGTTTAGAAAATGCTCAAACACGAAATCCAAAACGTATTTAACAAATAACAAATTTATAAATATCAAAATACAGAAAAATACTCATAATATATGTATTTGCAGAAATAGGGGTTACAATCCTACCCACCTTACAAAAAAAAATTCGTCCTTGAAATTCATTCTGGCAAGCAGTAGGACAAAACAAAAGCAAATTTAAGAAATAACAAGGCAGGAAAATTAGAAAAAGAAAACTCAAGAAATAACAAAGCAAGAAATTAGAATAAAAGGACTCAAGTGGTGGAAGCACCGGAAGAAGAAAAGAACATAGATAAGATTGATGTCAAAAAATAAATCGAAAAAAGATGGCGAATGAAAAGAACAAACAAGAACTGAATGATGCAAATAAGAAGGAACAATAAGAGAATCCTAGGACCTATGGGTTATGGGTCCACCACGCTTTCGCTGCGCTACTCCAATGGTGATGTCCCAAGCAACATACATGTCGCTGTAGGCCACATGACACCAATCGACGAACCGAGCAGGAAGACAAGAATGAGACACCAGGATCAAAGAGAGCATGGGCTCAAGATAGATATAAGCAAATAATGCAAAATGAATATAAGGTTCAGCTTCAGTTTAAATAATTAAAAGATATAATATAGATGAAAACTAATGGGCTTTAGCAAAAATAGTAATAACAACAAATATTAATAATAAAAATAATAATATCAATAATAATAGAATAATAATAAAAATAATAAAAATAATAATAACAATAATAATAACAACACATATTAATAGCAAAAATAATAATAACAATGGTAATAAAAATAATAACAAAATTATAATAAAAAATAGTAATAATAACAATAATAATAATAAAAGTAATAATAATAACAATAATAATAATAATAATAATAATAATAACAAAAATAATAAAAATAATAATAACAATAATAATAAAAATAATAGTAACAATAATAATAACAGTAACCAAAATTATCATAATCATACTGATAATAATAATAATAATAGAATAAAAATATTAACAATACTGATAATAATGATAATACATACATGACAGAATAGGATCACACATTCATAAAAATAAGGAAATAATAATAATAATAGCATTAAAAATAATAACAATAATAATGATAATGATAATGATAATAGCAATAATAATAATAATGATATCAATAATAATAAAATAACAGTAACAATAATAATAATAAGAATAATAACCACAATAAGGATAATGAAAACAATAATAATAACATTCGAATATTAACAATACTGGTAAGAATAATAATGCAAGACAGAATATAATTTAGACTTAACATTTTTTTGTGTGAAGATAATCCAATATTAACAAAAATAATGAAAACAATTAATAATAATAGCAATAGTACTAACAAAAATTAAATTTACCAATAATAATAATGATAATAATAGCAATAATAATAATAGTAGCAATTAGAACATTATACAACAAATAAGAATTTGGCTTATCAACTTTATAAATAAATCAAACAGGAATATATATAGTCGATCAAAAATAAAATGGAAAGTGAAGTCAAAATACACCATGATTCGAAATAACAAAATTTTTGTTTAGAAAACATTTTTACAGAAGATCCAAAATAAATATACAAATAATAATCGAAATACAGAAAATATTCGGGAAAAATAATTATAAAGAGAAAAATAGGTAGGAGAAAAATGAATTTATACCCAATAAAGAGCCAAAGAAGATGATGACTACAAAGGACGAAAGAAAACAAGGAATCAAAGAATTGGATATAAAGGAAGAGCAACGAAAGGGCATAACCGAAGTTGAAGAGAATATGGCAGGAAAGAAATATGATACTCAATATTGAATTGACAAAATATGATAGATGCAAGAACAAAAGAAATAAAAGACGCAAGAACTGGAATGCAACAAAATAGCAAAATACCTGCAGTCGCACCTACGACAGTCTCTGCTTCCTCTGCAATCTGGTTGTGAGCCTGATCACATTCTCCAGCTTGTCCTCCACTGGGAGCTGATCCCCCAGTTGGTGCACTTCTCCTTTTCTTTGGGCAGTCCTGAACCTTGTGATCACTCACTCCGCATTCAAAACATAGGCAGTTGGATGTCCGGTAATCCTTGCGTATGTGACCAATCTTGCGGCAATAGTTACATATCGGGCCCTTACTTCTATGAGTTTGTCCCATGATAGCGAAGGCGTGATGCTGGTGCGCAAATACAAAATAGTCGGGTGAGCTATGCGTTCTCCTGGGCTCTTTCCAGACTAGCTCTCATCAGCTCATTGTGCTCTCGTTGTACCTCCATCATTCGTTGCATCGCCAGGAGAATGACAGCATTCTCTGATGTTTCAGCCCTGGGCGGAGGAGTCGAAGAATCTTCACAAGCCATAGTATGCAAAACCATCCAGTTGGTGAGTACCCAGACATACGTTGGTTATTATGTGTTTATGTGATCAACATGGCGCGCATATTATTAAGTTAAGCTGGCTTGAGCCAAACTTAACTAATATATCAATCAAAGCCAAACCTCCATAAAGTTAGTCATGTTTGACTGATATATTATCCAACCCTGAGCTCTGATATCACTAAAAACCTGTCATGTCCTGCTTCCCAAAATACGGAATACAAGCATGTAACAAAGGCCCAACGAATGATTATACATCATCCATAAGCTGTAACAGATTAACTCAACAATATACAAGAGAATACAACCACGCAAGAGAAATATAACCACATAATCAATGAATAAACTCCAAATAATCAAGAAATAATATCACCAAATAATAATCCAACATCTGGGATAAAACAGTAACGGGGGATTAAAAATAGGATTAGGGGATGTTAATGATGGCTGAGGGAAATAATATTAGGATTAGGGTTTATTAAAAGATTATAGTATTTATAGGGGGAAAGAGAGATATTGGGCTATTGGGTAATTGGGTATGGATCCAATAAAATAAAAATACATTGTATATAATATAATTGATCAACATAAATCCAAATACAAGGAATAAGATATGTGGTAAAATATAATTTGTGTTACGTAAATTATTTGAAACAAATTAAAAATACAAATATTAAATAAGAAGGGATTGTTTTTAATAATCAATAATAAATAAATAATCGCAATAACCATAAGAATAGTAATAATAACCGTGACCATAAAAATAATAATACTAATAAATAACATCAATAATAATAATAATGACAATAAAAATACTAACAATAATAATAGCAATCATCAGGATATTATCAATATATAAAAATAGGAATTTTGTTGAAATAGTCCAAACAGTAATAATATTTCTGGTTTGAGTTTAAATGTGAATAGTTGATCAAGTAGAAATGGAAACAAAGTTTATTCGAAATAATTATAACTATTGTTTAGAAAATGCTTAAACACGAAATCCAAAACGTATTTAACAAATAACAAATTTATAAATATCGAAATACAGAAAATACTCATAAAATACGTATTTGCATAAATGGGGGTTACATATGTAGCTCAAGTTTGAATAGTATGACAATAATTAGTTGTAAATAAAAGTCCATGTTTCCATTAGTATATGTTGAAAAATAATTATAAATGGGGGTATAAAATCCAACTTCTTAGAACTTTGAGGGTGGAAAATGATGAAATTTAACTGTTGAGGAGATATTTGCTATTTTCAATGTAACATGAGCAATAAAACAATAGAAAAAATCTGAAAATTTATAAACCTGAAATCTGAAAATCTAATTTCTGAGTAAATAGAGAGAATGAGAGAGAGAGAGAGAGAGAGAGAGAAAGAGAGAGAGAAGGGGGGGGGAGAAAGAGAGAAAGATAGTAATATGAAAAAGTGAAGAGGGAATAGAGAAATAGTAATAAAGTAGTGAGTTTTTTTAGTTTTTTTTTCTTTTTTTTCTTTTTTTTTTTGGGCTGCGAGGGGGGGGGGGGGGGAATATATTTTGGGAGAGTGAATCTGAACCTTTGATTTTGTTTCAATTGAAGGGGAACCACTTGATAGTTTCATTCCTAGCCCAAACCCAATTTAAAATTCCCCCAAATCCAACTCCACCTTCCTCCACGCTCATCACCATCATCGGGTTCTTCCTCCATCCCGAAATCCCCCAAATCCGAAACCCCAACTCCACCTTCCTCCACCACCAAGTCCCCTATAAGCCCTCCCCCTTTTGTTATTCCTCACTTCGCCATTAAATCCCCCAAACTCCCAAGCCCTAACTTCCCAAAATTTCCCCCCAGAATGGAGGTCACTTCCTACCAATGCTTCCCCAAAATCCACATTTGCGAGATAAAGGATGACTACTGCAAGTTCGAGCTGCACTCCACCGACGCGTCCATGGCAAACACCCTATTCACGTTGTGATCACCGAGGTCCCCACCGTCGCCATTGACCTTGTCGAGATCGAGGTCAACTATGTACTCAATGTGAGTTCATCGCTCATCGCCTCGGCCTCATCCCGCTCACCTCCTACGACGCAATGCGCATGCACTTCTCTGTGGCTAAATTGCTGGTTGGATTGACAGAGGGGAAATGTAAAATCTTATACCTTGAACACTAACTTAATAATTCAATTGTCTTTGAAGTTCTGATGAAGGTTAAGGTTAAATTTCATATATGAGATTAAAATATAACGGAAAATTATCGTTGAGGTTTTGCCAATATTCTGACTAGATTTTATATAGATTATTGTGACCCTAAATGGAACCTTCAGTTACCCTTCTAAGGCTTCTAATGATATGCATCATTTGTGAGCCATATTTTTCTAATTGTATGCATCTGTTATTATTCATATCTTATGGCTAATTAGCTTTATGCATCTAACTAAACTTGTCTTGGATATTCCTTACCTAGGATCACCTACATCACTTGCACACTTGCACTGTGTAGTATATACTAGCTCTTTTAGAAGAGCATAGATACATATATTATTTTGTATGATATGCTAGATTTCCTTGTATTAATTTTTCAGGTTCAATTTCTTACTTATATATTTATTTAGATCATTGCTAGCACTTTTTAAATTGATTCGCTGGATATTTATCAAAAGATACATCGATTTCACTGTATGATCATACATGCTTGTATGATATGCTAGATTTCTATCTTCTTTTAGAAGATCATGATACCGTCAGTTATTTATATATAAATTCAAGCTAGTTCCTTGGATGTTTCAGTTGTGCTAAGACATGAACTTCTCTTTGTTAAAGATCTTCATATTATTACTTTTTATTTTCTAGCATTACTTTGATTATGTTAATTAGTATAAGGGGGATGGTTTGGGGTTACATATGTCTGACAGATTTACTACAGGGTGCATTCGAAGTGTAGATTCTTATGATATATTATTCATTCTTAGTTTTTCTATAACCAAGATTTTTTTAGGAAAGATATTATGTATTCTGACCTTTATAATTAACTTGATTTCTATTTCCTATAGCTTCTGTTAGTAACTACTACATCATTCCTTACACTTCACATTTTACTCCATATATGTGATTTAAGGGAAACATGATATGTTTTACTCCATATACTCCATTATAGAATTCACTTGTTACACATTTATGTTGTAGTGTATACAGATCCTTTCTAGTATGAAGACTTCATATTTTGTTTTTACCTATAGGGTGGACTATTAGTGGGTTCAACTACAAATCTGTGAGTGGGAGAATAGGAGCTTTGTTTTTTGCATATATGAGTGATTTAACAATAATATTGGTAATGCTTTTATTCCAAATTTACTTTAGTAACTATTGTTATTATGACGTTCTCATATCTATATATTTAATTTTTAGGATATTAATGAGTTTAGTGTGAAGTTTTATAGGCACTGTCTATATAAAGTTAAGTTCGCAGTGGCTTAAGCAGCTCACTTTCTAAAGTAACTTATTTTTCTTTGTTTTGTTTGTTTCTTTTTTCATGCATAATTATTATATATTAGAGGAGTCCTCCTGACTGTAGTAAAAGATTAAAAGCAATATGGTTGATTAAGATAAAGGCTCCAGACATAATCAATACTAAAATACACATTTCCTAGTGATAATTATACGAATGAAAGTTGCTAAGATAAAAAAGACAAGCCCGAGGAACCGGAAATGATGCTATTCTTGTAGTTGTGAAAGACTAATTTTTATATTTATAATGCAAGGAGCATGATGAGACTGCACAATTTAACTAGATTATGGTAATTGAAAAGATGAATTTGCAATCTATAGTATCAGATGGTATATATAGAAACTAGTTTATGTCAAAAAATTAATCATGGTAGCTAAGGAAAGATTAGATATGAAAATTGATATGCGTAATTTAGTAATATACATACTAAGAACTAGTTAAGGAAATAAAATATAGCAAAAACTATATGTTGCCGCTGAATCTGGTGTGGGGGCAAACAGATAGTATTTGTGGATTCTTGGGAAACTTTGAATAACAAACCTGTCACATGTTCTGCCGGAGTTTGATGCTGACTCCCGCCGTAAACCTGCAAAAAGTGCGAGACACCGGGGTTGTTCCCGGCGACGCACCCTCCGACGCTCAAGTCAGTAATCAGGAATGATTATGAGAGAGCGCAAAAACTGGCAAAAGATTGATTACCTCTTAATGGAGATGGATGGGGGGTATTTATAGGCGCCACTGGGATCAGATTAGGAATGTAATCCCCCTGTGGTTAGATAAGGAATGTAATCCCTAATCCCCAGTGAAGGGATAGATATGAATCAGGGCCGTTGATTAGGATTTAATCAAAAACCCTAATCATATCCCTTCTGGATCGGGTTTGCTGCGGGTTGAAACCCGCACCCAGTTGAGGTGGATCCGTTCGTGGGTTAGTGGGTCTTTGAGGAGGAGAACCAACACCCGCTTCAGATCCATTGGTAGGTGAAATTACCGTTTTATCCCTGGGCTTCAAGATTCGTGCCCGATTTGGACGGCTCCGATTTAACTCCATTTTTAGCCATATCATGGGCCCTCCACTCCCGAAGACTGAGTTTGATCATCCTTTGTGGAGTAGTTTTACCATTTTAATGGCTAGTGGAGTTATATCGGAATCCAAATGGAAGGTTTTGAATCTTTGAAGGAGGTAGTGCGGTGATTTTTCAAGTTGGTTGCACTCTGAGTTCTTCTGGTCATGTGGTGTTTTCGCAGGAATATTCGTTTAACTTTGCAAAGTGTCGATTCGTCGTTCGGGGGTCTTAATAGATTTTCCTTGGCAATAATTGCTTGCTTGGGGATTAGAAAATATTTCCCCAACTTTATAATTATTTTCCAGGAGTTTTTCCTTAACTTTCCCAAATTTTTAATTGTTTTTTCGCAATTTTTTGGCGAATGGCTCGGTTGTTTTCCTTCGTTGTGTGGCCTACATGCTTGTATCGCACCGCCGATCCCTTCGAGCACTCGCTGTCAAGGAGGCCGAAGTCCATGGGTGGTTCGGCGCCTTCTGCCGAAGAGCAGAGGCACCTCGGCCAAGTTGTGAGCGCGGAGAGGGAGTTCGGCGAGGTCCGAGGTAGCTTTTTCAATGTAACATGGTCGGTGTCAAGAACGCTCAGCAGCTGGTGCCGAGGTCCAACTTTCCATGTAACATGATCGGTGTCAAGAACGCTCGGCAGCGTGTGCCGAGGTCCAACATTCCATGTAACATGGTCAGTGTCAAGAACGCTCGGCAGCGTGTGCCGAGGTCCAACTTTCCATGTAACATGGTCGGTGTCAAGAACGCTCAGTAGCTGGTGCCGAGGTCCAACTTTCCATGTAACATGGTCGGTGTCAAGAATGCTCGGTAGCTGGTGCCAAGGTCCAACTTTCCATGTAACATGGTCGGTGTCAAGAACGCTCGGCTGCTGGTGCCGAGGTCCAACTTTCCATGTAACATGGTCGGTGTCAAGAACGCTCGGCTGTTGGTGCCGAGGTCCAACTTTCCATGTAACATGGTCGGTGTCAAGAACGCTCGGCAGCTGGTGCCGAGGTCCAACTTTCCATGTAACATGGTCGGTGTCAAGAACGCTCGGCTGCTGGTGCCGAGGTCCAACTTTCCATGTAACATGGTCGGTGTCAAGAACGCTCGGCTGCTGGTGCCGAGGTCCAACTTTCCATGTAATATGGTCGGTGTCAAGAACGATCGGCAGCTGGTGCCGAGGTCCAACTTTCCATGTAACATGGTCGGTGTCAAGAACGCTCGGCAGCTGGTGCCGAGGTCCAACTTTTCATGTAACATGGTCGGTGTCAAGAACGCTCGGCAGCTGGTGCCAAGGTCTTTGACTTGTCGTTTTCGGCGGAGCACGCCCTGCAGAGTTGGCAGCTTCTGCGCTCCTGACAGATGTGGCAGGCATTAAATGTGATGGCTTCTGAACTTCTGACAGTTCTGAAGGATATGATGCTTATTTAATGCGATGACGTTTGAGTTCCTGTCAGATGGGACGGTAATTAATGTGATGTACGGCTTGGCGTGGTAAACAAGGCGACGGTTTAGATCACTTTTGTCGTTTTGCGTAAATGGGCTGGCAGTCTGGGCCCATTAACCTCGTTTTGCTCGCCTCGCTCTATAAAACCTCACCCCCCCTCTCATTTTTCACTTCTCCTCTCTTTTACTCAGGCAGTGATTTGTGTTTAGCGAGAGCTTCAGGTGATCGTCGTCTGTTTTCCGGCGAAGTTTCCAACAGCATATCTTTAAGGTAATTTATACTTAATTTCTTTCCAAGTATAAATATGTCTCTTCCCTCTATCTCCGAGTCGTCTTTGTAATACCCCGTACTTCTGAAATATATATATATATATATATATATATATATATATATATATATATATATATATATATATATATATATATATATATATATATATATATATATATGATTTGAAATGTGATGGCTGTATATGAATTTGGTTTGAAATTGCTTGGATTTGAAAGGATTATATAATTCGGTATTGAAGAGATTTGAATGGGCCCACGGGTTGTATGCCCAGGGTTGTTTGGAAAGATTTGAATTGTGTGAGATTTGAATTAGTATGGAATATTTGAGATATGGATCGGTATTGATATGGTATGCTACGGTTTGGATTTGTTCGGGGATCTGTGTGGGGAATTTGAGAAATATAGTCCCACATGGGAAGTATACAAAAATAGTTTGAGTATAAATATAATTGCCTATGATCAAGAGTCACCTAATTGGTTAACCACCTTTTGAGAGGCAGCCTGTGGTAGGCAGTTGTACTACATAGCATCTAATTTGTCTTCATAAAAAATATTAAAAATTGTCTGAGTATTGGGGCGGGGCGTTACAAATGGTATCATAGCCGACTTTCGACACCGAGTGTAGAAGAGGGCCTCCGGGGTCGGGTATATTCTGCGGTATTGAGAGTCACTGATAGTGATTGATAGCCGGGTATCCGATCTGCAGTGTTGAGAGTGATTGATAGCCGGGATCGAGAACGACGCTACATCGGCTAGAAAGGCGGATCCTACACTAGATGTGTGCCCTGTACTCAGCGAGGATGCTGATTTCTAAGGAGGGGTGTATGTAATACCCCGTATTTCTGAAATATATATATATATATGATTTGAAAAATATATATTGATTTTGGGTTGTGCTATAGAAATGTTCTATAGGAGGATTTATAAAAATCCGGTTGTTGGAAGAAAAGATGCCCACAGTTGTAGGCTGTTGGTTTCTATTGGTTTGTTTGAAAGTGGATGATGACGTCATCCAGGATAAAAAGGATTTGGTATCCTTCGGTTTGGGAATGAGATGGATTTGAATGAATGGATTTCGGAAAAAAATAATATTGATATATAGTTTGGATTGAAACGGGATTTGTGTGAAGGATTTGAGAAATATAGTCCCACATAGGAAATATACAAAAATAATTTGAGTATAAATATAATTAGCCAATGATCAAGAGTCACCTAATTGGTTAACCACCTTTTGAGAGGCAGCCTGTGGTGGGCAGTTGTACTACATAGTATCTAATTTGTCTTCTAAAAATATATTAAAATTGTCTGAGTATTGGGGCGGGGTGTTACAAATGGTATCAGAGCCGACTTTCGACACCGGGTGTAGAAGAGGGCCTCAGTATGATCTACGGTGCTGAGAGTCATTGATCTCCAGGGTCGGGTATATTCTGCGGTATTGAGAGTCAGGGCCTCAGTATGATCTGCGGTGCTGAGAGTCATTGATCTCCGGGGTCGGGTATATTCTGCGGTATTGAGAGTCAATGATAGTGATTGATAGCTGGGTATCCGATCTGCGGTGTTGAGAGTGATTGATCTCCGGGATCGAGGACGACGCTACATCGGCTAGAAAGGCGGATCCTGAGGACGCTGATTTCTAAGGTGAGGTGTATGTAATACCCCGTATTTTTGAAATATATATATATATATATATATATATATATATATATATATATATATATATATATATATGATTTGAAATGTGATGGCTGTGTATGAATTTGGTTTGAAATTGCTTGGATTTGAAAGGATTATACAATCCGGTATTGAAGAGATTTGAATGGGCCCACACGATGTATGCCCAGGGTTGTTTGGAAAGATTTGAATTGTGTGAGATTTGAATTAGTATGGAATATTTGAGATATGGATCGATATTGATATGGTATGCTACGGTTTGGATTTGTTCGGGGATCTGTGAGGGGAATTTGAGAAATATAGTTCCACATGGGAAGTATACAAAAATAGTTTGAGTATAAATATAATTGCCTATGATCAAGAGTTACCTAATTGGTTAACCACCTTTTGAGAGGCAGCCTATGGTGGGCAGTTGTACTACATAGTATCTAATTTGTCTTCATAAAAAATATTAAAAATTGTCTGAGTATTGGGGCGGGGCGTTACAAATGGTATCATAGCCGACTTTCGACACCGGGTGTAGAAGAGGGCCTCAGTATGGTCTGCAGTATTGAGAGTCATTGATCTCCGGGGTCGGGATATTCTGCGGTATTGAGAGTCACTGATAGTGATTGATAGCCGGGTATCCGATCTGCGGTGTTGAGAGTGATTGATAGCCGGGATCGAGAACGACGCTACATCGGCTAGAAAGGCGGATCCTACACTAGATGTGTGCCCTGTACTCAGCGAGGACACTGATTTCTAAGGTGGGGTGTATATAATACCCCGTATTTCTGAAATATATATATGATTTGAAAAATATATATTGAATTTGGGTTGTCCTATAGAAATGTTCAATAGGAGGATTTATGAAAATCCGGTTATTGGAAGAAAAGATGCCCACGGTTGTAGGCTGTTGGTTTCTATTGGTTTGTTCGAAAGTGGATGATGACGTCATCCAGGATAAAAAGGATTTGGTATCCTTCGGTTTGGGAATGAGATGGATTTGAATGAATGGATTTCGAAAAAAAATAATATTGATATATAGTTTGGATTGAAACGGGATTTGTGTGAAGGATTTGAGAAATATAGTCCCACATAGGAAATATACAAAAATAATTTGAGTATAAATATAATTAGCCAATGATCAAGAGTCACCTAATTGGTTAACCACCTTTTGAGAGGCAGCCTGTGGTGGGCAGTTGTACTACATAGTATCTAATTTGTCTTCTAAAAATATATTAAAATTGTTTGAGTATTGGGGCTGGGCATTACAAATGGTATCAGAACCGACTTTCGATACTGGGTATAGAAGAGGGCCTCAGTATGATCTGCGGTGCTGAGAGTCATTGATCTCCGGGGTCGGGTATATTCTGCGGTATTGAGAGTCACTGATAGTGATTGATAGCCGGGTATCCGATCTGCGGTGTTGAGAGTGATTGATCTCCGGGATCGAGGACGACGCTACATCGGCTAGAAAGGCGGATCCTACACTAGATGTGTGTCCTGTACTCAGCGAGGACGCTGATTTCTAAGGTGGGGTGTATGTAATACCCCGTATTTTATATATATATATATATATATATATATATATATATACATACATATATATATATGATTTGAAATGTGATGGCTGTATATGAATTTGGTTTGAAATTGCTTGGATTTGAAAGGATTATACAATCCGGTATTGAAGAGATTTGAATGGGCCCACGGGATGTATGCCCAGGGTTGTTTGGAAAGATTTGAATTGTGTGAGATTTGAATTAGTATGGAATATTTAAGATATGGATCGGTATTGATATGGTATGCTACGGTTTGGATTTGTTCGGGATTTGTGAGGGAAATTTGAGAAATATAGTCCCACATGGGAAGTATACAAAAATAGTTTGAGTATAAATATAATTGCCTATGATCAAGAGTCACCTAATTGGTTAACCACCTTTTGAGAGGCAGCCTGTGGTGGGCAGTTGTACTACATAGTATCTAATTTGTCTTCATAAAATATATTTAAAATTGTCTGAGTATTGGGGCAGGGCGTTACAGTCTTCTTCTTGGTCTGAGCCCTCCCTTGAAGTTGCCGAAGCCCACACTCCGAGTCGCCCAGATAAGGGCAAGAAGGTGTTCGGCCGAGACACGATCGTGGAAGATCCGAAGCGCATGGGGGAGTTTGGCAGGTTGCCAGGGCAGTTGATGGGACTTCACAGATTTCGAGAACTTCCGGAGGAACATGCCGAGCGCATTGTTCACGGGAGGGGGAGGACTTTTGACGAGAATGAGGCGAGGGAGACAACCGAGGCGGATGAGACGGTGTCGATCCTCCGCGAAGAAGACTTGGCAGTGATCCGGGATGGTTTCCACATTCTGGAGGAGTACGAACTTATGCTGCCGGGCCCCGGGGTTAGGGCCAACTCGCCGCTGCCAGTGACTATGTGTTGCTGCCCGGTTGATGCCTTTATTGCCGGGGCTCGGCTACCTCTCCATCCATTCACAATCCTCATTCTGAGGTGGTTTGGGGTCAGCCCCATCCAACTTATGCCGAACGCATGGAGTGTCATAAACGGTTCCGTGCTTCACTGCCAAGCCGCTGGGATCGAGCCGGAGCTGAGTGTACTTCGGACGGTCTACCGGCTTCATCAAGCGAACCGGTCAGAGTTCCGGTATTACTTGGCTCCGAGGCATGGCGGTAGGCTCATCATATGCCTCGACTCCATAAAGCACTGGCGTGAAAAGTATTTGATAGCGCGGAGTGCGGAGGCCTGGCCTATTCCTTCTAGTTGGGTGGAAGAGGTGCCGAAGAGGGTGAAGGCGCTGCCCAAGCTTTGCCCCGAAGATGAAGAGGCAGTTCAGACACTTCTCGATCGGTCGAAGTATGATTGGTGGGAGCTGACCGAGGATGTTTTGTTCAGGGGAAGGCTCTGCCGCATAGATCCCAGTACGCGGCTTCTCTTATGTTTCCGTGCTTTCTTTTTCATCCTTCATTTTTTATGACTTGTATTGTGTTAACAAACTTTGTTTTTAATGCAGAGGCGATGGACTACGAGGCTGTGTTGGCTTTGAGGGCTGGTCTTGCCAGCAAGGCACCGAAGAAACGAAAGAGGGTGGCCACCAAGTTGCCGGCTGCGAAGACTCCGAGGGTCACGGAGGTTGTCGAGGAGGTGGAGACCTAGGGGAGCCCGGCCGTGGTCGAAGTGGGTGCCTCGGCGTCAAACGAGGCCGGTGACTTCCCCATCGCCGCAGCCCTCAAGATGGCGACGCCCCCGCTGACAGTGGTGGCCGAGGAGCTCCGGACCGAGGAGCACAAGAAGATTCATGTTCCGGACTGGCAGGTTCGGAAACATGATGGGTTCCTCGGCAACTCCTTGGCGAGCATGCAGGTGGTCAAGCACCTAGCGATGCCGAAGGAAGGGCCGCCATGGAGGCCGGGTTGGAAGGCAACGACGTCATCGAGATTGCTCGCTCGGCGGTCTCGGTAAGTGTTGAATTTTTTGTCGTTATTGGTTTTTCTTATGTCTAATTTCTTTAACTCTTTGAACACCTCGTCTCCTGTCGCAGATCATCGTCCACTTTGGTCACCTCTCGGAGAGGTTGACGGCTCTGGAGAAAGAGCTGAAGCAGGAGTCCGACCAAGCTCGGAAGGAGAAGGCTCGGATGGGGAACGAGCTCGACAAGCTCAGGGTCGAGTTCAAAGGAAGGACGACGAGGGTCGAGTACCTCGAGGGTCAGGTCGCAAAGCTGGAGGGCGACCTTCTTTTCCAGAAGGAGGAGGCGGCCAAACAATTGGCCGAAGCGGCAGAGGCCAAGGCTGCTACGGTGAAGGAAGCCGAGGATGCCACCATGGTGAAGGCGCAAGGCTTCCTTGCCCAGAACATGGCCAAAGCCTATGCCGAAGCCCTCGCCCGGGTGTCGAAGGCATACCCCGAGGTGGACGTTTCGGGATGGAGATTGTTCCCGGGCCACGTCGAAGGTTTCGACCCCGAGTCGGAGGGAGAAGAAGAAGAAGAAGGAGAAGACGAAGTCGAGCATGAGGTCTAGGTCGTCACTGAGGTCCAGGGGTCTGTGGTCACCCTGCTGGCGGTGGTCATCCCTTCAGGGACGTCTGCCCCCACCCACTCTCGCCGTCCTGGGAAAAAGGTCGTGCCCTGACTTCGCTTGCCTTTTCTTTTCTTCTGTTTTTTTGAGTTTTTAAATGTAATGCCTAATCGCAGACTGGCCACTGCTTTTTTGTAATGAATGAAAACATCTTTTTGGGCTCGACTTCGCGTCTCTCTATCATAACTTTCTCAAAAACTCTTGAAATTTGGCTAAGTGTAGGGGTTCGGTTATGTGTTGAAAATTTGTTGTTTGCTTCGACTTCTTTTCAGCTTGTGGTGATCACTCAAACTGTCGAGCCTACTTGCTCGGGGGAAAGCACTCGTCCCGAGGTCGGCTTAGGGGCGACGAGGCTGTGCTTGACGAGATGCCGAGAGCGGCTCTATGAGGTCGAGCTAGGGTTGCGCAGAGCCGTAAGCAAGCGGAACCACCTGCAACTCATCCTGGGTCGGCGGGACATCGAGATTCGGCGACTGGAGAGCAGGCTCGCCGAGATGGCCCCCTTAGGAGAGGATGATGGTTCGTCGACCGCCTTTAGTTATGCCCTTCGGCTCAAGTGCATCCGCCATACTTTATCGAAGATAACAGCGGAGAGGGACGATCTGCTCTCTGAGATTCATCACTTGCAAATGGTAGAGACGGAGCTTCGGACGGAGGGAGAGGGATTGACGGCATAGGTGGCCAAACTGACGGCCAAACGTGACGAACTGACGGCCGAGGTCGATGCGTTGAAGAGAGCCACGGTGGACAAGAGCATCGAAGTCACTCATCTCCGCCGTCTTATCGCCAGTAGCTCTGGCGTCCCGAGCTCGGCAATACCTCCTCGCTTTGAGGTCGGTGTAAAAGATGACTCTCTGAGGGAGCAGATCTCAGAGCTGGAGGCGGAGGTGGCTTGCCTCAAACCGCGTTCGGGGCCGGTCAATGTTAGGAGCACTTCTTGTACTCGCGCGGAGAGCGAGCGGGGCATTTCGTTTTATGAGCTCGCGACCCGTTCGCCCATCGGCCAACCTATTCCAGGGGACGCACAAAGCGGTGTTGCAATTTCATCGAGCAGAGCGTCCGTCGGAGCGACTGTTAGGAGCAGCGCCGAGGATATGTCTCAATTCGCTGGTTTGGGGTCGAATTCCGGAGGCAAACGTCGCCGCCCTCGAGTGTCCTTGAAGCGGAACATCCCTGCGCCAAGGAGGCATTGAAGATCTTGCTTTGGAGGCCTTTGTATTTAGCCTAAGTGTAATAAGTCAGCATTGTAATTTTTGCTTTTTAACGCCTTGTAATCTGGTTGTAAGGAAGAGTTGCCTTGTACTGTGTCCCCACTCTTGATGATATTTCTTTCTTAGACTTGCGTGTTTTAAGTGGCTTTGTGTGGTTGTTTTGTTTGTGACTGTGTTCATCATGCCGAGGTCCCCGAGCTGGTCTTCTGCTCGTTTGGGGGTCGGCGTCATGAGCGTTCAGCCAGTGGTGCCGAGCTCTGCTTCGATCCTTTCATCTCGTGAATTTGTAAGATGAGTGAGCCTTATGCGGCGGAGGGGTAGCCTCCGCTTCTGCCTATTGCTCCCGAAGTCCTTTCTTCTTGCTCGCTTAAGGGCGAGCTTGCGAGGCAGGGCCGAGCCAAGCATTGGACTGGGGACTATCGCTGGAGTTGTTCAACGGTTGTGGGAGCAATTCCGAATGGCGACCTACATCTAGCTCACTTAAGAGCGAACTTGCGAAGTAGAATTGAGCCAAGTGTTGGACTCCGAACCATCGTTAGAGTAGTTCAACGGTTGTGGGAGCAATTCCGAATGGCGACCTACTTCTAGCTCGCTTAAGAGAGAACTTGCGAAGTAGAATCGAGCCAAGTGTTGGACTCCGAACCATCGTTAGAGTAGTTCAACGGTTGTGGGAGCAATTCCGAATGACGACCTACTTCTAGCTCACTTAAGAGCGAACTTGCGAAGTAGAATCGAGCCAAGTGTTGGATTCCGAACCATCGTTAGAGTAGTTCAACGGTTGCGGGAGCAATTCCGAATGGCGACCTACTTCTAGCTCGCTTAAGAGCAAACTTGCAAAGTAGAATCGAGCCAAGTGTTGGACTCCGAACCATCGTTAGAGTATTTCAACGGTTGTAGGAGCAATTCCGAATGACGACCTACTTCTAGCTCGCTTAAGAGCGAACTTGCGAAGTAGAATCGAGCCAAGTGTTGGACTCCGAACCATCGTTAGAGTAGTTCAACGGTTGTGGGAGCAATTCCGAATGGCGACCTACTTCTAGCTCGCTTAAGAGAGAACTTGCGAAGTAGAATCGAGCCAAGTGTTGGACTCCGAACCATCATTAGAGTAGTTCAACGGTTGTGGGAGCAATTCCGAATGGCGACCTACTTCTAGCTCGCTTAAGAGCGAACTTGCGAAGTAGAATCGAGCCAAGTGTTGGACTCCGAACCATCGTTAGAGTAGTTCAACGGTTGCGGGAGCAATTCCGAATGGCGACCTACTTCTAGCTCGCTTAAGAGCAAACTTGCGAAGTAGAATCGAGCCAAGTGTTGGACTCTGAACCATCGTTAGAGTGAAGAGTAAAAGCAGAGAGATGTAAACAATTTTTACAAGTAAAATATGAAAAAGCTTTCTTTATTGATGACTAATGGTCGGCTGCTTCTAAACTTGCTAGCCGTTATTACAAGAGAGAAATAAAAGAAAAACATTACAAGTAATAGGAGAGGAACGGTTCGACACCCCAAAATACTTAGAGAGGCGTTGGTGCTCTCTCTTGGTATTTTAGTAGATGGTCGGCATTCCAGGTCCTGGGGATCTCTCTGCCTTCGAGGTCTTCTAGTCTGTATGTCCCGGGCCGAACTTCTTTGACGATCTTATAGGGTCCCTCCCAATTTAGAGCCAATTTGCTCTTCTGTCCAGGAAAAGAGATGGCTAACTTTCTGAGGACCAAGTCTCCTTCTTTGAGGTCGGTAGGACAGACTCTCTTGTTGTATGCCAACTCGATCCTTCTTCGGTAGCTTTGTTGACGAATGGCAGCTCTTTCACGGATCTCGTCAATTAAGTCTAGATTTGCTCGGAGCTCTCTGGCATTTTGTTCTTCTTCATAAGCTGTTAGACGAGGAGAGGGTATACCAACTTCTAGGGGGATCATAGCTTCGGACCCATAGGTGAGGTTGAATGGGGACTCACCTGTGGGGTTCCGTTTTGTGGTGCAGTAGTTCCACAGCACGTTGGGGAGCTGATCGACCCATAAGCCTTTGGAACATTTATCCAACCTCTTCTTAATGCCGGAGAGGATCTGTTGGTTAGCATTCTCGACTTGGCCATTTGACTGGGGATGGGAAATGGAGGAGAATCGGTGTTGGATGGCGAGGTCTTCACATAGAGCTCGGAAGGCAGCCCCGGTAAACTGGGTTCCGTTGTCTGTTATGAGGACCCGAGGGACGCCGAATCGGCAGATTACGCTCTTCCAAAAGAACTGAACTACCTTGTTCTCGGTGATCGTGGCCAAGGGCTCGGCCTCTATCCATTTTGAGAAGTAGTCGTGCCACGACTAAGAATTTGAACTGACCGGGAGCCGGTGGAAATGGCCCTAGTAAATCCATCCCCCACATTGCGAAAGGGATTGGACTTGATAGGGAAGCGAGTGGAGCTTATGGGAGGCGTCGGATGTTGGAGTACTTCTGACATGAGCTGCATTGCCGAACGTGCTGTTCGGCGTCTTGTAGGAGAGTGGGCCAGAAATATCCATAATTCAACACTTTGCGAGCTAAGGATCTGGACCCTGAATGTGCCCCGCCGATGCCCTCGTGAAGTTCTTGTAGGGCGTAGTCGGCCTGTTCGAGGGAGAGGCATCTCAGGTAAGGCCTGCTGTCTACCCATGTAAAGGAGCGTTTATATAGGATGCCTCCAATCAGTGTGTATCGCTCTGCTCGGGTTCTCACTCTTCGAGCTTCCTTAGGATCTTCGGAGAGAAGCTCGTCCCTTAAGAATTCGACGAGGGGTTTCATCCAGTTATCTTCAAGCAGGACAGACAGCGACTCCATAGAGTCGGAAGTTTCATCCTATATACTTGGCCTCAGGAGGACCTCTATTAAGACGGTCTGCTCGAGACCTTGGAGGGAGGAAGAGGCTAGCTTGGAGAAGGCATCAGCCTGGGCATTTCTTCCCGGGGGGTTTGTTGGATGAGGGCTTCTTCAAATAGTGCCATGAGGCTCCTGACCTTGGCTAAGTACTTAACCATCCGTTCATCACGTGCTTCATACTCGCCGAGGACCTGATTTACGATTAGCTGAGAGTCGCTAAAAATCCGGAGGCATTGTGCCCCTGCATTGCGAGCCATTCCCAGGCCGGCTATGAGTGCCTCATATTCTGCTTCGTTGTTAGAGGCCTTGAAGTTGATACAGAGGGAGTATTGGAGGATGAAGTCATCTGGGCCTGCCAGAATGACCCCGGCCCCGCTTCCCTCGTTACAAGAGGAGCCATCCACATAAACCGACCAGACAGGTGACCCCTTCATTGCTTGGCTGAACTCGGGGATGGTACTTTCAACTACGAATTCTGCTAAGGCCTAAGCCTTGATCGCGATCCAAGGCTGATAAGTTATATCATGCTGGCTCAGCTCGATAGACCACTTCATAAGACGACCGGAGGTCTCCGGCTTGTGGAGCACTTGCTTCAGCGGTTGGTCGGTAAGAACGACCACCGAATGGGACTGAAAATACGGGCGAAGCTTTCTCGCGGCCATCACCAGGGCATAAGCCATCTTTTCTATCCTCGGATAGCGGAGCTCGGCATCCCGAAGTACTTTGCTCACATAGTAGATGGGCTTTTGGGCCCGGTCTTCTTCCCTTACTAAAACGGCACTAAGGGTCTGTTCGGAGGCTGCTAGGTAAAGGTAGAGGGGTTCACCAGGAATGGGTTTGCTGAGGAGAGGAGGGTTGACGAGGTAAGCCTTGAGCTGGTCGAACGACTCTTGTTGTTGCTGACCCCATTCGAAACCTTTAGCACCCCTGAGGGCCTTGAAGAAGGGGAGGCATTTCTCCCCGGACTTTGACAGAAAATGCCCTATGGCGGCTAGGTGGCCTGTTAGCCTCTGAACTTCCTTAACATTCTTGGGAGGGGCCATGTCTAATATGGCCTTGATTTTCTCAGGGTTTGCTTCAATTCCTCGTTGGCTGACCATGAAGCCGAGGAACTTTCCTGATGAGACTCCGAATGCACACTTGTTCGGATTGAGTCTCATGTTGTGCTTTCTCAGAACATCGAACGCCTCCTGTAGGTCAGTCACATGATCGGCTCCTCGGATGCTTTTTACAATCATGTCGTCAACATACACCTCCATATTCCTGTCGATTTGAGCTTGGAAAACCTTGTTGACGAGGCGTTGATATGTGGCACATGCATTCTTCAAATCGAAGGGCATAACCCTGTAGCAGTAGAGGCCCTGGTCGGTCACGAATGAGGTCTTCGGGATATCTGGGGGGAACATCCGGATCTAATTGTAGCCTGAGAAGGCATCCATGAAGCTGAGGAGTTCATGACCCGAAGTGGTGTCAATCAGAGTGTCAATACTCGGAAGAGGGAAGGGATCCTTGGGGCAAGCTTTGTTGAGATCGGTAAAATCGATACAAATCCTCCAAGTCCCATTGGACTTCTTCACCATTACTACATTCGACAACTACTCAGGATAGTTCACCTCTTGTATGAACCGGGCCTTCAAGAGCTTGTCCACCTCCTCTTTTATAGCTAGCTGGCGGTCGGGGGCAAACTTGCGCCTCTTCTGTTGAACCGGTTTGGATCCCGGAGCAACGCTGAGGTGGTGGACCAAGAGCTCTTCGGAAATTCCGGGCATGTCTGCAGCTGACCAAGCAAAGAGGTCTCGGTTCCTTCGGATGTACTAGACTGTGTCTGAGCATAGGGCGGATGGGAGGGTCTTGCTAACAAAGAACTTTCGGGTTGGAACCTGCTCAGAGAAGAGCACTTCCTCCAATTCATCCACCGGCTCGGACGTTGGTCGGGCAGCATCTTGGGGGATTTCCAGAGTTTCTAGGGAGAGGACTGGACCGAGGGTAGAGGTCATGTAGCACTTGCGGGCCGTTTTCGGATTGCCTTTTACCTCCCCTACTCCTGCCCGGGTGGGGAACTTCATCTTGAGGTGATAGGCGGAAGGGACGGCTTCAAGGGTAGCTAGGCCAGGTCGACCCAGAATGACATTGTAAGCTGCAGGAACATCTACGACCATGAAGTCCATCGACTCCGTTCGGGTAGTAGGAGTTTTGCCAACGGTTACATCGAGGGTGATCACCCCTTCAATAGTCACTGGCACTCCCGTGAACCCATGGAGCGTGTAGCCGGCGGGCTTGAGTCTGTCTCGGGAGAGCTTTAGGCCTTTAAAAGCGGTGAGGAAGAGGATGTTAACGGAGCTGCCGTTGTCCACTAGGATCCTCTCCACTTTGAAGTTTGCCATATGGAGATTGATGACGAGTGCGTCACAATGGGGGGTGCGTACACCTTCAAGATCTTCATCTGAGAATGTGACGGGCACTCCGAGGCCTTTAGGAGGAGGGGTGGCACGAACCGAATTGACTTTTCTAATGAACGCCTTTTGAAAGGAGTTTGAGGAGCCCCCCTATTGGACCCCCATGAATGAGGTGTAGGACACGCTCCTCTCCGAAGTTGGGCGTTTCATCGCGTTCAGGACGCTTATTAGCTCCCCGAGGCGGGGGAGGAAGGTCGGCTCGGTCTTTTCTCACGAACCTGGTCAGTTGCCCCCTCTGGATGAAGGCTTCTATCTCATTCTTCAAGGCCCGACAATCATTAGTGTCGTGGCCATGGTCCCGGTGGTAATGGCACCACTTCTCTTTATCCCTCTTCTTGGCGGGGGTGTTCATCCTCGGAGCAGGAGGTATGACCCCCTCCTTCTCAACTTCCATTAGAATGGTGGAGACATTGGTGGTGAGAGGAGTAAATTTCTCGAATCTGGGGGGAGGTCGGTGCTGGCTGCCATTATCCTTCTGGAGCTTCTTGGCTCCTTCCTCTTCTGTTCCCTTTCTCTTAGACCCGGAGGAAGACCCCTCCAAGTTGGGGCGGTGCTCAGCTTCTTCAGCCCGAATATACTTTTCACTCCGGAGGAGGAGGTCAGAGAAGTTCTGTGGGGGCTTCTTTGCAAGGGAGGAACGGAGGCTGGAGTTGAGGACATTGGATTGAAACGCTGCTGCAGCGACCGACTGGTCGAGGGATGCTATGGACCTGGCTTCAGCTGTGAACCTTTTCACATAGTCTTTCAGCTTCTCACCCTTCTTCTGGTGGAGGTAGAGTAGCGAGATGCTGGTCTTCTCAGTTCTGCGGCTACTTACGAAGTGGGTGACGAAGAGGGTCTCGAATTGCTCGAAGGAGAATATCGAGGATGGGGCAAGGCGAGAGTACCATTCTCGAGCAGGACCCTTGAGAGTTGCGGGGAAGGTTTTGCAGAGGAGAGCATCGGAAGCTTGATGGATGAGCATGAGGGTCTTGAAGCTTTCGATGTGATCGACGGGGTCAGTCTCCCCGGAATAAGTCCCGAAATGAGGAGGCTTGAAGCCGATTGGTACGGGTGCATCCATTATGGTTCGGGAAAAAGGAGGTCGACTAGGACGAAGGGTCCTTCCTCTAAGCTCTTCTTCTCGGTCTAACTGACCCAAGCGCCTCTCCATTTCGTGGAGACGGTGGTAAACAACGTCGTCCCTTCGACGGTAATCAGCCGAGCCTCTAGACTCGTCTTCGTACGAGGGAGAGCGGGGGCTACGACGACGGTAGCTCCTGGAGCAGCAAGGACTTGGCATATGCCGGGAGTTGCTAGGAGCTGGAGGAGGAGTTGGGGACCGTCGGCGAGGACTTCGGACCGGAGGAGGAGAGGGGATCTTTGGAGCATTGGTGTTGGGACGGAGATTGAGAGCTTGTAGGACGGTTGCTTGGAACTGCTGGAACTCGGCACGGGTGATGGGTGCCTCATCGTTCCTAGGCTGTTGCCGACCGGCAGGGGAGTGTGGTCTTCTTCTGTGATGCTCGGGGGATTCTTTCTGCCCCCTTCGGGTAGGGGACCTTCTGTATTCTCGGCGGCGAGGAGATCGCTCATCCGGACGGTGTTGGCGGGAGGCTCCCTCTCGGGCCCACTTTTCATCCAGACGGCGGCGAAGATCCTCATCCTTCTGCCGATTGAGGACGGTGTTGCGAAGGTCGGAAGCTTGGGGATTGTGGGAGGCCATCGAATCCGAAGAGGCATTGTGGATGGAAACGTGGTCCGAATGGAGAGGTTGTTTCTGCGGGTTAGGACCCTTAGGAGGTTGTTGATTCTGAGGAGGAGGCAGGTCCTGTTGGAGAGGGTCCTCGGCTTGCGGCGGAAGTTGCCCCTGCTGTTGAGCGGGTTGAGGGGGGACTTCCTGTTGCTGATCGGGGTTGGGTCCTCGGTTGGACCCTCTGGATCTGGCTTTCCTAGGAGGCATGGCTGGAGAAGATCTGACCAACGGGAAGAGGGGAGGCTGCTATTCGTTAGTTTCCCACAGACGGCGCCAATCTGTTGCCGCTGAATCTGGTGTGGAGGCAAACAGATAGTATTTGTGGATTCTTGGGAAACTTTGAATAACAAACCTGTCACCCGTTCTGCCGGAGTTTGATGCTGACTCCCGCCGTAAACCTGCAAAAAGTGCGAGACACCGGGGTTGTTCCCGGCGACGCACCCTCCGATGCTCAAGTCCGTAATCAGGAATGATTATGAGAGAGCGCAAAAACTGGCAAAAGATTGATTACCTCTTAATGGAGATGGATGGGGGGTATTTATAGGCACCGCTGGGATCAGATTAGGAATATAATCCCCCTGTGGTTAGATAAGGAATGTAATCCCTAATCTCCAGTGAAGGGATAGATATGAATCAGGTCCGTTGATTAGGATTTAATCAGAAACCCTAATCCTATCCCTTCTGGACCGGGTTTGCTGCGGGTTGAAACCCGCACCCAGTTGAGGTGGATCCGTTCGCGGGTTAGTGGGTCTTTGAGGAGGAGAACCAACACCCGCTTCAGACCCATTGGTAGGTGAAATTACCGTTTTATCCCTGGGCTTCAAGATTCGTGCCCGATTTGGACGGCTCCGATTTAACCCCATTTTTAGCCATATCACTATATATTTGATATTCGAATTCGTATCCGTTATCTGGTAGACCGTATCTGATTCGCATCCGTATTCGAAATTTGAGGATACCGATATAATTTTTTATTACAAGTCATATCTGTATCCGTATCCGAATCCGTCTTGGGAATGCGGATACGAATATTGGTATAGCCAATATCTGATCTGTATACGATCCGAAAGCATCCCTACTACAATCTCCAAACCCTAACACAGTAACCCTAATTACTGTTCACGCCATGAACAATAACCCTAATTCACATATACTCCAAATCACCATACAATAATTGTTCACATCTATACATACATTAATTCGTGTACAAAAATTCTAGAATTTGAAACATAAAATTAATTATTGACTACAAATTGTGGTTGCGTTTGGCCCAGCTTAAAATTAGCTTCTCTTATCCTTTAAAAGGAGAAGTTGGGCCAAACGCAACCTTTGAAAAGCTCTACAGAAGGAGAAGTAGCTTAATTTTAGTGAAGAAAATGAGCTTTGATAGAAGCCCTTCAGAGCAACTTCTGGCTTCTCTTTCTGGCTTCTCCTTCAAAACCTCATAACACAATTTTTGTCCCCTTTCCTCGCTTGCTGCACCGCGTGAACCCATTGTACTCCGACCTCAGCGCAGCACCACCCCAGTCTCCTCTGTCTCTCCCGACCACCGAGGACCCTCCCGCCTTTTCATCTTCCTCGATCGTTGATCCGCGCTGCCTTCGCCTTGGAGTCGAGCCACCTCGACGCACTACAACCACCGAAGTCGCACCGACCCTGCTCCTTCAACATCAGCAAGCCACCATCGACTGCTGCAGTCATCTCGTCGAAGCTTCGCCTTGACATCGAGCCACCTCGACGCATCGCGACCACCGAAGTCACACCGAACCCACTTTGCCAGCACTTTTGCCCTCATCCCCTGTGCACATCGTCGACTGCCCCCAGTTGTCAGCGACCATTCCCTCACCTCACAACCATCGTCCTCTGCCGCTCCTCGTCATTACCACCCTGAGAACCACTTGTTGCCTGCAAGTCAGCCGCTTGCAGCCCCGTCAGCTGCCCAGTCGCCACCAAGCCGAAGTCAAGTCCCTGCCATTGCTGTCCATGATCCCGGAGTTGTCGTTGATGTGTTGCCAAGTTGCTGTTTGGTATTTTCATCCTTAATCTCGGCCTTCGATCACCATCGGTCTTGATCTTGATTTTCGACCTTCAGCCCTTGATCTTGATCATTTTCCCTCGAATAGTTATTGTATCGTATTCGAGATTGTTTGTTAAATCTCCTTCAAAACCTCATAACACAATTTTTTTGGGCTTTAAATATCTTTATTATCATTATAAAGATATTTTTATAATTTGATAACTTATATTTTACTCTTAAATAAACTCAAAAGCGTAAATTGAGTACAAAAGTAGCTTATGGTTGATATCTTATTCCAAACAACTTCTAGCTTAAAAGTAGCTTTGAAGTTAAAAAAAATAGACTTTCCAAACAGCTTCAGCTTTTAATTTCAAAGCTCTACTTTCTGGCTTCTTCTTCTGAAGTAGCTTTAAAGCTCAATAAAAGCTAGGCCAAACGCAACAATGAATAAATCTCAAAGATCTCATCATTATGCCAATCATACATAAGTTTATAGATCAACATCAAGTTCTTCTTAACAACAACAACATGCATGATCGCATGAGAGAGGTGAAGGTATCCTCTCCACGGCTCTCTCTTGGAGCGTGGTTTTTTGGTGGGGGGAGCGAGATAGTTGTTTGGTGAGAAATCGCCTGAGAAAGCACAAACGTGAGAGAGGTGAAGGTATCCTCTTCACGGCTCTCTCTTTGGTAGCGGTTGTGGGAGTTGTTGGCACGTTTTTAGGATGAGTGGAGGAGATTCTGGGAGGGTGCGATGGATGTGTGTTGTTTTTGGGTATGGCGGGTGTCAAAATTCCACCAGTAGGAGAATGAAGATTTTTGCTGCAGCACGGCTACGAGGCTTAGACCCGTTGAAGGGGTCCCCCCATCGCACGGCTATGGGGCATGGGACCGTAAGGCAGGACTCGGCGGGTGATAAAATCCTGCCAGACTAGTTTCAAGTGGGTATGCATGTGCCGTGGAGGCAGTGTACGGTGCGAAACTGACGTACAAACAATTTTTTGCTGGACCGGGCTTGTTTGTCGGCCCACCCCTGCAGGGTTGTTAGAGGAATTTGTTGTTTGTACGGGTTATGTTGCTTCATGTATGTTCTATTTTCTGTCTGTAGGTTGTAACTTGGTGTAGAACCCCGTATTTTCAAATATTATTTAATTATTTGAAAATGAATTTAAATGATTTTTGAGGATTTAATTGATGTTTTCCAAGAAATTCATCTTTTGTACACGTGCAAAACACGTGTAAATGATTTTTTAGAAGTTTGAAAAATTAAGATTTCTTTATGAAAAATCATTATTTATTATTTAGAATTTATGTAGTATTTTTCCAGATTTTTCTGAAGTTAATTGATACTATTTGCAATTTTTGAGAAAAGAAGGACTTATTTGCAAAATTGACAATTTTAAGGGTTGAAGTGCAAAAGATGTTTTCTGGACTTTCCGATCAGTACTTATTGAGGGTTGAAAATATATTTTTCTATTAGATCCTAATTTAAATGATATTTGATTTAATTTTCAAGAATACAATTATATGTGTAAGATGTACTTTTAAAAGGATTATTTTGCAAAGTGGGAATTAAACCCTAATAATTCAATCCGGCATATTTAAGGGAAATTCTTTTCCCAGCCGTCATTGAGTATATCCAAATTATTGAGATTCGTTTGAGGAACAAGAAGAGGATTCTTGGATCTAGCAAAAGGAGGAAGCTTTTTGTGGATTTTCCTTCAAGAACAATGTGAGTGGTTGTTTTGTTTTAATTTGTTTGTTTGTGTACTTTGTTTGCTTGATTAATGATGGACATGAGACCTCTGTTATGATTGTTGTGATCGTCATGCTATTGTTTGTTAATCTCATGGTATATATGATGTGGATCTTTTATTTGATATGGATGATTAGAACTTTTATTGATATTTGGACCATGATGAGAAAAGATTTAGATTCGTTGAGGATATGTTGATTTGTGAGACCATGTTGTTAGAAAGCAAATTAAGAACTGATTATGTTGTGATCAGATATTACACATCTGGATCTAGTGATTGCAAACCAATCTTGTTTATGTGTTGAGGACGACATTTAGTTTTGTTGAGAAAACCCTATTCAAAGGATTAAGAGTTTAGATCATGAGGAGATGAGATTTGAGTATTTGATTAATTGAGAAATGTATCCATGATGGAGATCTTTGAGAGTTGTTTAATTGTCTGGATACAAGTTAATTTGGTGATCAGTAAATCTTTAGAAAACTCTAGTTTTGATTTGTGTTCAGATCTATTCTGTTTGGAAACCTGTAGCCGACGGTCGACTGGTATGTAGAGCAGCCGACTGGTTCGAGCCTACTGATGTACTTGTAGTCTTTGAGATTTGTTCGGGACAGTCGACCTAGACTGAGGTCAGTCGACTGATCTTCTGTTTGTATTTTGTTCAGTCCTTTCGGGACAGTTGACCTATGAACCATTTCAGTCGACTTATATACTTAGAATATTTTTGATGAAAATTATTTGTTTTTGTCTCGGGGCAGTCGACTGACTCCTTGGTAAGTCGACTGACCATGCCTTAATTTATTTTTGAGAAATGTTGGATTATGTCCTCTGGACAGTCGACTGGTAAGATATGCAGTCGACTGGTCCTGAAGGATATTGATATTTTGTTCAGTGTTTGATTTGGAGACATTTTGTTCAGCATATAATTTTGAGATCTTCAGTTCATTATTTGTTTTAAGATGTTCAGTTCAGTATTCATTTTGAGATGTTCAGTTAAGAACATGATTTTGAGATATGTTGTTGAGCCACTTGTTTAGTGGGAATGTGTTCAGTTATTTGTTTTTGAGTCTCTAGAGGTAAGTGACCCTAGTATACCGGTGTTGAGATATTTGTTCAGTTATTTGTTGAGGCCCATTGAGGCGAATTTTCAGTTATTCAGATTTTTAGTCCGGTAGGGTACACTACTCTAGGAGATTTGTTCAGTAACCCAAACTAATAAGGACAGGCATTAGTAGTGTCATGACGAATGGGAACTTGAGTTATGCACCTCAGTATGGCTTTTGATGTAGGATTTAATCTCCTGAATTATCCTAGTAGTTATCTTGTGATGTGTGATTTATCTCCGGAATTATCCAGGTAGTTAACCTGTGATGTGAGGTATATCTCCTGAATTATCCAAGTAATTATCTTGTGATGTGGGATTAAACTACGGAATTATCGGAGTCGAGGCGACGCTTTTGGGGTATTCTTGTGATTATGAGTCTATGTTTAGATGTGGGATGATCTCCTGAATTATCCAGAGAAAATACCTGTGATGTGGGATCAATCTCCGGAATGATCAAGCATGGGCAAATTATCATAGTTTATCTTCATCTCTTAATAGTCATCGTTGTCAGCATGTAGTCATGATGTTTTCTTGAATCACTTTCATGCATTTGGATTTCCTGTTTTTACACACACTCGGCTTTTGGTTTTGGTATCACCCGTTATTCTTTTGTTGTTATTTCATACTTTAGTGTTTGATCGTTATTCGTTGGATATTATGTTTTAAGTTCATTTATGTTATTTGTTGATTTGTTACCACTCACACCATTTATGGCTGACCCCGTAGTTTTGGGGGTTAGGGTTCAACTCTAGCCTCACATGTTGCAGGTTATTGCTTAGATTGGAGGTTGGATGCTTGAGTGGGCAATTTGAGATAGTTGGACTATTTAGTGTTTGTTGTAAAATTGTAATGGCATAATGAGTTATTATTGAGTTGTAAACAAAAGGTTAATTTGTGTTGAGATGTTTAGACTTCCGCTGTAATTGAAAATTTTGTTGTAATAGAAGAAAACAAATTTTAGTGGTGTTGTTGGTGTTTATTGTTGTATTGAAGTGGATTGCTGGGATTTCGCCACTTATTTTCTAAGCTCTCATATTAGAAATTTGGGGCGCTACAGAGATTGGTATCAGAGCTCTGCTTCAATATAATAATAGACTTAGTATGACAACCAACCTAGGTGTGGACACTAGAGAGTGAGTACCTAGGTGTGGACATCAGAGTGTGAGTATCACATAGAATTAAAATATGATGTTTGGTTTGAAATTATGGTTTGGGGTATGGTTATGGCTTTGCCATAGGGTAATGATTTGAGTTTGAATTGTATGTGTGCTCTAACTTTACCCTCGTTTTGCAGTAATCACGATGGTTGCACCTAGAGGTAGAAATGGTGGCAACAATGAGGATGGATCAGGTAGTTCTCGAGGAACGGGAATTGACCTAGAAGCTGAGTTTGCCAAAGTATATCAGACATTGAATACGCTGATGGCACTCAATGTGGCGCAGCAGCAAGCGCAGCAGCAGAACCCGCCGCCAAATTATGGAGCTGGGCATGGGTTGGTGAATGCCGACCCCATCAAGCAGATTGAATCCTTTAAGAGGATGAGGCCGCCAGTCTTTGAGGGGCAAGCTGATCCAACAGCAGCAGACGATTGGATTCGGAAGATGGAGACGATTTTCGAGGTGTCAGAGACTCCGGCAGCTAGCAAGGTGAAGTTAGCTTCGATGCAACTTGAAAAAGACGCTGGTGTCTGGTGGGAGTCACTGAAGAGGACTCTGGGAGATCAGCCTTTGACATGGGACGCTTTTCTGGAGGAATTCAGAGATCGTTTCTTTCCTCTTGATGTTCAGGAGAAGAAGGCGACTGAGTTCATGAACCTTCAGCAGGGGAGCATGACTGTTCGGGAGTATGAGACGAAATTTGCTCAACTTTCGAGGTATGCACCAGAGTTGGTCATGGATGAAGCAAAGAAGGCCAAAAAGTTTGAGCAGGGCTTGAGGCCGAACTTGAGGTCAAGGATGGTTCCGTTGGATATCAGGAGATTCGAGAAGCTGGTCAGGAGGGCAGCGATGACTGAGGAAGATATGGAACTGTTTCAGAAGAAGCAGGATACATGGAACCGGAACAAGAGGCCAGCATCAGGCCAGAGTGGGAAGGGATTCCCCGCGAAGCAGGCAAAGTTCAGTGGACCGGTGCAGAAGGCGCCTGGAGCTCAGGGAGTGACCTGCTACTACTGCAAGGAAGTAGGACATTACAGGTCAGCATGTCCGAAGTTGGCAGAGCATGTTTGTTCTCAGTGTGGGCAGACTGGACACTCAAAGCCCCATTGTCCACAACTGAAGAAAGATGGTTCGGGTGGAAGCAAAGTCCCGAAGAGGCAAGGGCGAGTATTTGCATTGACCGAGGAGGACGCGAGAAACTCGGAAGATGTAATACAGGGTATGCAGGAATTTTGATTTCTTTCATTTTTGAATCAGTGTAACGAATAAAGCTTTTATTTCAGAATAATTTAAGATTGAGTACCATTCTTATTGTAACAGGAGTTGTTTTAATAAATGGAATAAAAGCAAAGGTTTTGTTTGACACTGGTTCATCGCATACATTTGTATCGCCAAGTTTTGCAAAGATCTTAGGTTTGGAACCTAAGTTATTTCCAGGCAGGGTTTTGTCGGTGGCAACGCCGTCAGGTGAAGAGCTTGTAGCAGATCGATATTACAAGGGCTGTGATATCGAGATTGGTGGAAGGATGTTCGGCATCGACTTGATCGAGCTTCAAGTGTTGGGAGTGGATGTCATCGTAGGCATCGATTGGATGGCTATTTATGATGCCACAATTGATTGCAAGTAGAAGGAGGTGTTGGTGAAAGCACCAGGTGGACCTGCAGTAACTTTCCAAGGGAAGAAGAAGATCCCGCAGGTGGCTGCAATGGTATCTAAGAAGTCTATTGCAGATGAAGTTAAGGGCATTCCAGTGGTTCGAAAGTTTCCTCAGGTGTTCTTGGATGATTTTCCAGGATTACCGCCGCAGAGAGATGTAGAGTTTTGTATCAGCGTTCAGCCGGGGAGTGCGCCGATTTCCAAGGCTCCGTACAGGATGGCACCTGTAGAGCAGGATGAAGTGAAAAAGCAGATTGAAGAGCTTTTGAGCAAAGGGCTTATCAGACCGAGTTCTTCTCCGTGGGGAGCGCCAGTGTTGTTGGTCAAGAAGAAGGATGGGTCGATGAGGATGTGCATTGACTACAGGGAGTTGAATAGGGTGACTATTCAGAACAAGTACCCACTGCCGCGGATAGATGATTTGTTCGACAGACTTCGAGGAGCAGCGGTGTTTTCGAAGATTGACTTGAGGTCAGGATATCATCAGGTGCGAGTCAAGGAGGAAGATGTGAGCAAGACAGCTTTCAGGACTCGTCATGGGTTGTATGAGTTCTTGGTGATGCCATTCGGGTTGACGAATGCGCCAGCAGTGTTCATGGATATGATGAATCGGGTGTTGAGGCCATTCATTGATTCCTTCGTAGTGGTCTTCATCGATGATATCTTGGTGTATTCGAAGTCGGAGGAGGATCATTCTAAGCACTTGACAGCGGTATTACAGACATTGCAGGAGCACAGCTTGTATGCCAAATTGTCAAAGTGTGAATTTTGGAAGTCTGAGGTAGCTTTCCTTGGTCACATTCTTTCTAAGGAGGGAGTGGCTACTGATCCTCAGAAAGTGGAAGCAGTGAAGGATTGGCCCAGGCCGACGTCAGTGAAGGAAGTCAGAAGCTTCTTGGGATTAGCTGGTTACTACAGGAGGTTTATTCAGGGGTATTCTCAGATTGCAGTTCCATTGACAGGTTTGACCCGGAAGAGTGTGGCATTTGTGTGGACAGATAAGTGCGAGGAGAGTTTCCTTGAGTTAAAGGAAAGGTTGACTACCGCACCTATTTTAGCATTGCCGCAAGCAGGGAAGGATTATGATATCTACAGTGATGCATCTCTCAGAGGATTGGGATGTGTCTTGATGCAGGAAGGCAAGGTCATTGCTTATGGCTCGAGGCAGTTGCGTCCGCATGAGAAGAATTATCCGACGCATGACTTGGAGTTAGCGGCTATCATTTATGCCTTGAAACTATGGAGGCATTATGTCTATGGTGAGAAGGTCAATATGTACGCTGACCACAAGAGCCTGAGGTATATCTATCAGCAGAGGGATTTGAATCTTCGTCAGAGAAGATGGTTGGAGGTATTGGAAGACATTCGTCCTGAGATCAAGTATCATCCGGGCAAGGCGAATGTAGTGGCTGATGGACTTAGCAGGAAGAGTAGTTTGTCAAGGTTGATCACAACTCGAAGAGAGTTGGTGGCAGAGATCGATCAGGCAGGTATCGAGGTGGTACTGCGAGGTTTAGGGACATCTTTGGCTCAGTTGAGACTGCAGCCGTCCTTGAGAGAAAGGATTGTGGAAGGTCAGAGATCAGATTCAGAGATCCAGAAGATGTTGCAGCAGGTTGCAGAAGGCAAGTTATCAGAATTTCGTGTCCAAGATGGAGTTCTTTGGTTGGGTGAGAGGTTGTGTGTTCCAGGTGATGCAGAGTTGAGAGAGAGAGTATCTTGCAGGAGGCACACAGCACATTGTTATCAGTTCATCCAGGAGGTACGAAGATGTACAGGGACATCAAACCACATTTTTGGTGGTCTGGTATGAAGCGGGATGTAGCAGATTTCGTGGCAAGGTGTCTGACTTGTCAGCAGATCAAGGCAGAGAATCCGAGACCTGGAGGTTTGTTACAGCCATTACCCATTCCGGAGTGGAAGTGGGAGAATATCAGCATGGACTTTATTACGGGTTTGCCGAGGAGTTCGAAGGGCAATGACTCGATTTGGGTTGTTGTGGACCGATTGACTAAGTCGGCACATTTTCTAGCCATGAAGATTACTTGGTCGATGGAGAAATTGGCTGAGTTATACATTGGAGAGATTGTGAGACTTCATGGAGTTCCTGTTTCGATTGTGTCTGACAAAGATGCAAGGTTTACTTCGAGGTTTTGGAAGAGCCTACAAGTAGCTTTGGGCACCAGGACTGATTTCAGTACGGCTTTTCATCCGCAGACAGATGGTCAGACGGAAAGGGTGAATCGAGTGCTGGAAGATATGTTGAGAGCTTGTGTTATGGACTTTGGTGGTAGTTGGGAGAGATACTTGGCATTGGTTGAGTTTGCCTATAACAATAGTTACCATGCAAGTATTGGGATGGCACCGTATGAGGCTTTGTACGGGCGGAGATGCAGGACACCTGTTTGTTGGTATGAGGTTGGCGAGCGGCAGATGTATGGTCCTGAGATCGTGCAGCAGACGTCAGAGCAGATTGAGCTGATTCGCCAGAGATTAGTTGAGGCTCAGAGTCGGCAGAAGAGTTATGCTGACACTCGACGGAGAGATTTGGAATTTGAGGTTGGGGATGCAGTTTTTCTCAAGGTTTCTCCGACCAAAGGAGTAATCAAATTTGGTAAAGGTGGCAAGTTGGCACCGAGGTACATTGGTCCGTACAGGATCGTGGAGAGGATTGGTAAGACCGCATACAGATTGAAGCTTCCAGAGGAGTTGGCTCAGGTGCATGATGTGTTTCATGTATCATTATTAAGGAAGTATGTGGCCGATCAGAAGCATCAGTTGGTAGAAGTTCCCGAAGATCTACAGGTGAACTTGAGTTACAAAGAACAGCCTATTGAGATCGTTGATCGTAGGGAGAAAGTCCTTAGAAGCAAGGTGATACCTATGGTCAAGGTATTGTGGAGGAATCAACAGTTCGAGGAGGCTACATGGGAGCCAGAGGATCGCATACTGAATGATTTTCCTGAATTGTTTGAATGAATGTATTTCTTGTATGTGATTGGAATTCTTTGAATGATTGTACTATTGACTGATATATGATGAATTCTTTGCTTGATTGTGGTGTTATAAGAAATTGTTTGGATTATGTTCTATATATATGAAACACTATTTCCTTGTTTGGTATGTGCTTGAACTCATTAGTAGTAGTTCTGAGGACAGAACTCTTCTAAGGAGGGAGTGATGTAGAACCCCGTATTTTCAAATATTATTTAATTATTTGAAAATGAATTTAAATGATTTTTGAGGATTTAATTGATGTTTTCCAAGAAATTCATCTTTTGTACACGTGCAAAACACGTGTAAATGATTTTTTAGAAGTTTGAAAAATTAAGATTTCTTTATGAAAAATCATTATTTATTATTTAGAATTTATGTAGTATTTTTCCAGATTTTTCTGAAGTTAATTGATACTATTTGCAATTTTTGAGAAAAGAAGGACTTATTTGCAAAATTGACAATTTTAAGGGTTGAAATGCAAAAGATGTTTTCTGGACTTTCCGATCAGTACTTATTGAGGGTTGAAAATATATTTTCCTATTAGATCCTAATTTAAATGATATTTGATTTAATTTTCAAGAATACAATTATATGTGTAAGATGTACTCTTAAAAGGATTATTTTGCAAAGTGGGAATTAAACCCTAATAATTCAATCCGGCATATTTAAGGGAAATTCTTTTCCCAGCCGTCATTGAGTATATCCAGATTATTGAGATTCGTTTGAGGAACAAGAAGAGGATTCTTGGATCTAGCAAAAGGAGGAAGCTTTTTGTGGATTTTCCTTCAAGAACAATGTGAGTGGTTGTTTTGTTTTAATTTGTTTGTTTGTGTACTTTGTTTGCTTGATTAATGATGGACATGAGACCTCTGTTATGATTGTTGTGATCGTCATGCTATTGTTTGTTAATCTCATGGTATATATGATATGGATCTTTTATTTTATATGGATGATTAGAACTTTTATTGATATTTGGACCATGATGAGAAAAGATTTAGATTCGTTGAGGATATGTTGATTTGTGAGACCATGTTGTTAGAAAGCAAATTAAGAACTGATTATGTTGCGATCAGATATTACACATCTGGATCTAGTGATTGCAAACCAATCTTGTTTATGTGTTGAGGACGACATTTAGTTTTGTTGAGAAAACCCTAATCAAAGGATTAAGAGTTTAGATCATGAGGAGATGAGATTTGAGTATTTGATTAATTGAGAAATGTATCCATGATGGAGATCTTTGAGAGTTGTTTAATTGCCTGGATACAAGTTAATTTGGTGATCAGTAAATCTTTAGAAAACTCTAGTTTTGATTTGTGTTCAGATCTATTCTGTTTGGAAACCTGTAGCCGACGGTCGACTGGTATGTAGAGCAGCCGACTGGTTCGAGCCTACTGATGTACTTGTAGTCTTTGAGATTTGTTCGGGACAGTCGACCTAGACTGAGGTCAGTCGACTGATCTTCTGTTTGTATTTTGTTCAGTCCTTTCGGGACAGTTGACCTATGAACCATTTCAGTCGACTTATATACTTAGAATATTTTTGATGAAAATTATTTGTTTTTGTCTCGGGGCAGTCGACTGACTCCTTGGTAAGTCGACTGACCATGCCTTAATTTATTTTTGAGAAATGTTGGATTATGTCCTCTGGACAGTCGACTGGTAAGATATGCAGTCGACTGGTCCTGAAGGATATTGATATTTTGTTCAGTGTTTGATTTGGAGACATTTTGTTCAGCATATAATTTTGAGATCTTCAGTTCATTATTTGTTTTAAGATGTTCAGTTCAGTATTCATTTTGAGATGTTCAGTTAAGAACATGATTTTGAGATATGTTGTTGAGCCACTTGTTTAGTGGGAATGTGTTCAGTTATTTGTTTTTGAGTCTCTAGAGGTAAGTGACCCTAGTATACCGGTGTTGAGATATTTGTTCAGTTATTTGTTGAGGCCCATTGAGGCGAATTTTCAGTTATTCAGATTTTTAGTCCGGTAGGGTACACTACTCTAGGAGATTTGTTCAGTAACCCAAACTAATAAGGACAGGCATTAGTAGTGTCATGACGAATGGGAACTTGAGTTATGCACCTCAGTATGGCTTTTGATGTAGGATTTAATCTCCTGAATTATCCTAGTAGTTATCTTGTGATGTGTGATTTATCTCCGGAATTATCCAGGTAGTTAACCTGTGATGTGAGGTATATCTCCTGAATTATCCAAGTAATTATCTTGTGATGTGGGATTAAACTACGGAATTATCGGAGTCGAGGCGACGCTTTTGGGGTATTCTTGTGATTATGAGTCTATGTTTAGATGTGGGATGATCTCCTGAATTATCCAGAGAAAATACCTGTGATGTGGGATCAATCTCCGGAATGATCAAGCATGGGCAAATTATCATAGTTTATCTTCATCTCTTAATAGTCATCGTTGTCAGCATGTAGTCATGATGTTTTCTTGAATCACTTTCATGCATTTGGATTTCCTGTTTTTACACACACTCGGCTTTTGGTTTTGGTATCACCCGTTATTCTTTTGTTGTTATTTCATACTTTAGTGTTTGATCGTTATTCGTTGGATATTATGTTTTAAGTTCATTTATGTTATTTGTTGATTTGTTACCACTCACACCATTTATGGCTGACCCCGTAGTTTTGGGGGTTAGGGTTCAACTCTAGCCTCACATGTTGCAGGTTATTGCTTAGATTGGAGGTTGGATGCTTGAGTGGGCAATTTGAGATAGTTGGACTATTTAGTGTTTGTTGTAAAATTGTAATGGCATAATGAGTTATTATTGAGTTGTAAACAAAAGGTTAATTTGTGTTGAGATGTTTAGACTTCCGCTGTAATTGAAAATTTTGTTGTAATAGAAGAAAACAAATTTTAGTGGTGTTGTTGGTGTTTATTGTTGTATTGAAGTGGATTGCTGGGATTTCGCCACTTATTTTCTAAGCTCTCATATTAGAAATTTGGGGTGCTACACTTGGCCCAGTACTCTGGGTTTGTTTCTTTAATTTCTGATTAATGAAACAGGGTGGCCAGATTCCACCTTTTCCTTCAAAAAAAAAAAAAACAACATGCATGATCGTTTAATCAATTCTATGGGTCAAAATTCAATTTTTTCATGCCCTATTATTTTCCAATAGTCAAGCATGTAATAAACATGATCCTCACATATTAAAGATTCGATTTTTATTCATGGAGATCAATTTAACTTTACTTAACATTCGTCATCACAATCAATTCACAGTAGAATCATAAGTTATGTTCTAAACAATTATAGATCCACACAAAAATATATTAGCATGATATTTATTCTATCAAAATGGAAAAGAACATATCAAGAGAGTTAGAAAGACGCCCACCTCTAGTAGAAACTCCAAAAGTCTTCTCCTCCTAATGCAAAAGATATCCTCAAACTCCAAAATCAACAAAAATTCACCCAAAAAGAAAAGCGGCCGAAACCTATTGTTCATGCCCCCTTTATATATGGTCGGGACTGAATATTTGGGTTTTGTGGGAGTTTTTATAAGAAAGTCCCCCTATAATCCCAAATTTGAATTTTAAATTATTTATGCAATCTTTCCATATCAAAATTAAATTAAATAGGGATTCAATTATGCCTAAATCACTATAAATTAGCTGACCCCCAAATGCAGTCAACAAAATTTTGAATTCAAATTGTTGGCTCTTTTATGGCCCCAAAAACGATTTTTCTTTAAAAATGTCCCTTTTGAATTAAAATTTCAAAAGTGGGTTTTTCTTATCCAAAAATTCCCAAAATGAAAACATATCAATTAAAGTAAAAGAAATTGATTTATCAACATAAAATTTTAGAATTTTCATTTCATAAAAATTTGCAAGTGTTTTCCACCTGCAAAACAATAATTTCATAAAATAGCCAAAATAACCAAATATATAAAATTCAAAATTCTTTATTGATTCAAAATATTAAATTTTATTTTTCGGGGTGTTACAGGCTCCTTACGCCGTCGCCTCGCCAATTGTCGCCTCTCCTCTTCAGCCGTCACCTCTCCACTTGCCGGCTCCTCACGCTATTTCCTAGCCCACCGTCGCCTCACATGTACCGCCGCCTCCACCCTTCCTCTTCGACTATGGGCCCTCCTCTCGCCAATGCCTCCCTCACCGCTAGCTCCCCCGCCCCTACCCGGCCACTCTGTTCCCGTCAACGACGACCTCAATGGCTTCCTCCTCATATCCGCCGCTCACAGCCGCAAGGGCGACGGCTGCTCCACTGTTGGAGGGAGAGCATGTCGTCGCTACTCAGTTTCGAAGTCACTCCTCTGATTCAGATTTTTGCCGCCACCGCTCGGCGACGGAACCCACCAACGGCCACGGCCTTCACGACAGCGCCACTCCACCCCATCATCACTAACCCCCATATCTGCAACACCACCGCCCATCGTGACGAGAGGAGAAGGTCGGATTTTCATTTTTTGTGATTTGGTTTGAGTTTTTTTATGAGAGTGTGAGAGGGAGAGAAATGGAGAGTGACATGCTCTTCTCTACTCTCATTTGGTGTGTGTATGTGATTATGAGAAACTGCATGAGATAGCGGGAGTGTGTGAGATGAGAAGGTATGCTCCTCTTGGCTCTCTCTTTTGCTGTAGCTTTGGTTGGGGTGAGTGTATGTTATTTGCAATTGTGAGGGAGGAATGGAGAAGAATGCGGGGGTCGGTTTGATTCAAAATGAAGTAAGAAGGAAGGAAGACGATTTCATTTGTTGCAGCATTGCTATGGGGCTTGGGCTCGAAGATGGGTCCCCACATTGATCCTCTGAGAGCGGGTGAATCGAATTTTGAATTGGATGGGCGTCTTCAAGAAATAGGTGCGCCTGACGATGGGCTGAGTTCTGTGAGGCACTGACACACCTACCATCGACAGCGTGCGTTTCGAATTTTGCAATTCGAAATGGTGGGGATGAAGAAGTTGTGGCTTTGGTTGAGGTGAGTGATTATGTAATTTGCCAATATGTGGGAGGAGAGGATGAGACGGCAGGGTTCGGCTGATGGCAAAATTCCGCTTGACTAGCTTCAGGTTGTTGTGCTCATGCCATGAAGGCAGTGGACGAAGCTAAATTGACGTACAAAGAATTATGCTGGGCTGAGCAATGTGATTGGGCCCAAGATGGGGTCCATTACAATATTAGAGGAGATAGGGCCCAAGATGGGAAAGGTTTGTCCTCTTCGATTGTGTATGATGACTATCAATTTTTCAGCCCACCCTCCACGGTTGTTGGAGGGATCTCTTATTTGTATTGTCTATGTTGCTTCATGTTTTATTTCATGTTCGTAGCTTGTAATTTAGCCCAGTACTCTAGGTTTGTTTTGTTAATTTCTTATTAATCAAATAGAGTGGCCATATTCCACCTTTTCCCACACACACACACACACACACACACACACACAAAACACGGAAGAGGAGGAACATAAAGTAAATGCTGCATCTTTTGTGGAGGAGTTTTAAAATCAATGACATTAGATGGTATTTGATTAATCAAGTATGTTGTTGACTTCACTGCCTCACCCCAATAGGATTTGTCATATTTATACCAAAGAGAGAAGCTCGAACAATTTCTAGAATTTACCTATTTTTTCTCTTCGCAAGTCCATTTTGCTCTGGAGTATATGTGTAGGAAGTTTGATAACGAATACCATGGTCCAGGAAAAAATCTCCCAAAGTTTTATCCATAAACTCTTTACCATTGTTAGATTGAAAAGTGTGAATCTGACTTTGGTATTTAGCAATATCACTTTTATTTCGAAGAAGAGATATCCATGTCATTCGCATACATTCATCAATAAACGTAACAAAATAGCGAGCAACAGAAAAAGAAGGAATTTTTGCAGGGCCCCAAACATCTGAATGAATAATAGCAAATGGTTCTAAACTTTTATTCAAATTGAGTAAATAAGATATATGATGATTCTTTGCTAGTTCACAAGTATCACAATGAAAAACAAAATCACCTAAACAAGAAAACAAATGCGACGGTAACTTCTTAAGATAACCAAAAGAAAGATGCCCTAGCCTGGGGTGCCATAACCAAACTGTTGCTCTTATCTTTATCCACAGTGCTTGCTTGATTCACCTGACTGAGCTTTGAGCTCCCTTTTCCCGTCAAGTCAACATAATACAGCTTGCCCCGTCTAACACCATAACCAAGAATATTCCGGGTTAGAATGTCCCCAAAAACACCAAAGGAAGACCAAAAAATTACAGTACATGCAAGTTAGAGGTAATTTGGCTAACAGAGAGAAGATTATATTTGAGGGATGGAACAACAAGAACAGTATCTAAAGTAAGCCAGCCAGATAAAATAATAGAACCCTATCCAATAGTAGGAGAGGTGCTACTATTGGCTATAGAGACAACAGACTAAGAAGGTGGGTTGAAAGACTGTAACTGACTAGGATCCCTAGTCATATGATTAGATGCACCTATATCAATAATTCAAGTACTATTCTTAGAAGTAGTAGAGAGTACAGAAATGTTATCAAGTGTACATGGAAAACCTACATTAGTTGTAGGTTGCTCCTGATCCTCATTCGTGGATGTCACCATGGCTTTTCCTCCAATATTCATCCGAGGTTTTTTCGTAAAATCCCACCAATTCAGGTAGCCTATAATCTCATAACATTGTTGTTTTGAATGACCAGATTCACCACAATGAGTACATATTCGCCCTCCAGGTTTTTCGGTAGCCCTTTTCGAAGTAGCCAATGATCAGAGCATCTGCAGTCATCTTCCAAATTTCCTAATTTTCCAAAATATGAGAATGAAGATGTTGTAGTCGTTGGCCAAAAACCCAAAAATTGGGTTCTTGGTGAACAGTGACCGTCCAAATTTGGCAGACGATTTAGAAATTTGAAAAATATAGCAAACGGAAAAGGATTCATCGTTTGTCGCATCGGACGGAAAAAAAATTTCGTCAGAGAGAAGTTTACCATTGTCAGAAGTATCGGACGAAATTTTTTTTCGTCCCAAAACAACTTAATTTAATACAGTTAATAGACGGAAAAGAATTTCCCAACGAAAAATATAAAAAATAGCTTAGATGGTAATCGATTTTTCGTCCCTACATAAAAAAATAAAAAAAATCAAGGACGATAGAAGCTTTCCCGTCCCTTTATAAAAAAAATTATTTTATAATTTCTAATTACTTATATACCCTTCTACTCTCCCAACGTTCATATTCTCTTTTTTGCAACGACCACGAAAAAATTTATCCTATAAATTATCAACCCCTTCTCACTCTCTGTTCATCTAAAATTCATAGCTCAAACAAACCCATAAAAAATCTTCCTATCTGTTGTTCTCATTTCGTGGGGGAAACGAAATTAAAATTTGTTGTTCTTCAATTAGCTCTCTCCATCTCTATTTCCCTATTTCCATTTTATTGTTTTAATTTGATTTAATGGCAAATCGTCCAGTTAGAGGCCAGGCATACTCCGTGTCTGAAGATATTATTTTGGCTCAAAGTTGAGTTGCTATCACCCAAGATCCATTGATTGGTAGCGATCAAACTGGAACACAATTTTGGGATCAGATTTATCTCAAATTTGTCAATCTGTTAGGCACTACAATAGATAGAACTGTTGGCTCCCTTTCCAGTCGATTCTCTACTATGTCAAAGGAAGTTGCTTTGTACTATGCGAAGTTAAGCAGTGTGACTAATAGAGCGGAAAGCGATACTACGGAGGCGGATAAGGTGTGTTCAGTTTCAATTAAGTGCATTAATTTATTATGTATCGTTTAGTACGATAAATTGCCTTTTACTTAATATTGATCAACATTTTTTTATTATGATAGGTCCGCGATGCGCAAATGGAGTACATGCAAATAGTTGGGAAGCCCTTCAAGTTTGAAGAGTGTTACGAAATCCTTAAAGATCAACCTAAATTTTCTACACATACAATTCATATTTTTGAATCAGTCCCTAGTCCTTAATCTGGCAAAGGTGGTAGTTCAACACGTTCGCCCACAAATGTAGACTGTGATTCTGATAGACCATTGGATATCAATGCACTTATGCCACTCTCTCGACCACCTGGTAGAAAAGAAGCAAAGAAAACAGGAAAGCGCATCGCTGAAGGGTTCGATATTGCTGCGATGGTTGAAGAGACAAAAAAATTTAATAAAATTTATATAGAGAATCAGGAAAGAAGGACGGTGATTAAAGAAAAAGATTTCCATTTGAAAGAAAGAATGGAAGATCGCATAATGTGTATGGATTTTAGTAGCTTACCTGAAACTCAGCGTTATTATTTTATGTGTCGGCAAGCGAAAATCATGCATAAAAGAGGCTACCATCCGAGATAAAGTTGTATTTGATAGATATGTTTTATCGTATCGTCTCATACAAATATGTAGTAGTCTTGTATATCAAGGCTATTAGTAAGATGTTCTATTTTATTAAGTTGTATTATGAAGAAGGAAAAAGTTTGAAAATTTAGTAGTCGACAATTGATAAAAATGAAACTCAAATAACATTACACTAATATAATGATTTGAAATGCATATCATGAACATTAACACATCTTCGCTTAATCTTCCTCTTCCTCCTCCCCATATTCGTTCCAAATATGTTCAACCAAATCTTGACAAAGGGTATGATGCATTTGTCTGTCATGCAGTTGTACAGTACGTGACGTTCGAGCTGCACGCTCAGTTGGACCTGACTGATTTGGTATGATGAATGTCGAGTTAGCTTGTTGGTCGTATTCATATACCCCAATCCCATTTTTCCTTTCATCCTCAACAATCATATTGTGTAATATGATACACGTTTTCATAATATATGAAAGGCTGTCAACATCCCAAAGTCTGGCTGGACCTCTAATAATAGCAAATCGTGCCTGTAATACCCCGAAGGCGCGTTCAACATCCTTCCGTGCTGCTTCTTGCATTTGAAAAAATTTCTTCTTTTTCGGTGTATCTGGGGCTGCGTAAGTCTTGACTATAGTTGCTAATGGTGGGTATATAGCATCAGCTAAATAGTACCCCATATTATACATATGATAGTTAATCACAAATTCAGCCAGTGGTGCACAACCATCAAGAATGTTGTCGAATAGTGGAGAACGGTTTAGTACATTAAGATTATTATTGCACCCAGGCAATCCAAAGAATGAAGGCCAAAACCATATATCAGAAGATGCCACTGCTTCAAGAACGATAGTTGGTTCATGAACGTGACCGGTGTATTGGCCATGCCAGGCTGCCGGACAATTTTTCCATGCCCAATGCATGCAATCAATACTCCCTAACATTCCGAGAAAATCCCTAGATGAATTTTCTTCCAACAACCTCGCTACATCATCTGGCGTTGGATGTCTCATATATTGTGGGTCAAATAAGTTAACAATTGACACGCAAAATCGACGTAATGACTTCAAAACCGTACATTCTCCAATACGTACGTACTCGTCAACTGCATCGGCAGAAGATCCATATGCCAAACAAGCGTATTGCGGCTGTAATTTTTTGATGCGGGAATAAGCCAAATGTTTTTGTTGCGTCTTGACGCCGAAGAAAATACTGATCATAACTTACAGTAGCATGGAGTATCCGATTAAATAATTACCAGCGCATACGAAAACGTAGTCGGAAATAGAGTATCGCCAAAAATAGGATTTTCGGAAAAAATAATCCCTGTGAAGACGTCTATCACCATCTTCTCTTTCACGACGAATGTACCGGCGGTGATTTGTATATTGATCTTCTTGAACGACTAACGACAAAAGATTCATACGGTGATTCATAACTATCGCAAGCATATCATTTTCATCGTCGGATGAAGTCGAGTCTGAAAAGGAGTAGTTCGGAGGTTCCATTTGAGGAGTGTTGATTTGGTGTGGAGGTTCCATTTGACGATAGTTGGTTTATATAACCAATGAGATTATTGGATTCTTTGGCCAGATTTTACAAAACAAAAGGAGAAGACAAAATTGCAATAGTGTGTGATTGGAATGTGACTTGAAATGGTGATATGACATTTTTTGTCAAATGGTGATATGACATTTTTTGTCAAATGGTGATATGACTTGAAATGGAATGTGACTCTCCATACATATCCGCAAAACGATAGTTAAATTTTGGTGAAAAGATCTCATTTTTGGCAAATGACTAAACTGTACATAGTTGTGTTTTGTTATTTGTCTCTCTTTTTAACTCATCACTAAAACATAACATATAGTCAAGTCAGTTTATAATATTCAGGCAAAGTTTCGCATGAACATTAAACAGTACAAATACACATTATCTACTCATCATACTCAGGTTGTGTGGATGGCACAAAATTCGGTATTCGAATAGATGACTCGTAATAATTATTGTTATGTTCAACATTCCTATGAAATACCCGTCTAGCTGACTGCGATGGGCAATTTCCTAATATCGATCTCCGCCGATGCATAACTTCAGTAGGAATTGAGGACCTTAATACTGTTTCTGATAGAATGAGTTTGTAATTGTGCCTTATTATCAGTTGATTGAGCATGTTCTTGGTACAATTCCACCTGTTACATTAAATTTGTAAAATATAGTTAGATTTAAAACTTTCATATGGTCTAAATGTTTTAAATAAACTCACATAAGATCTTGAATTGCGTGGTTCTACAAGAATAGGTTCTCATAGGTAACTTCTCGTCACTGTACCCCCTAAATACAATGGAATTTTCACTACACACTCCCCGTAGTCCACAGGAGGTTCCAGGGACGGTTGTATTACGTACTCTAAAGGAGCCCGAAATGGTAAAGGAGGACAAGGTAACTATGCAGTCGGATCAGTAATGCAAGCTGGTCCAATAAAATCTATATTTTCCGCATGCGATAGTTTCTTCATAATAGCACCTACTGAGACTTTGGCCCAATACTTATCGTATATACATTGGGTTACAGGCTGGACCAAATTAGAAGCATCAATAAGCGGACAAATATCTTGTACTGGTATTCTGAACAAAACAACCAGTGGGTCTCTCGGTATAACTATAACCCCAATCAATTGACGATAACACGAATCACCAAGATACCAAACACCCTACAACATAATTAGTAGTTTAGAAAATCAAAAATTAAGGGAAAACTAAACAAAAATATAAGATGGAAAAGTTACAAATATGGTCTTTTACCTGTTCGCAAAACTGGAAAACAACTCGGTAACAAGACATGATATTTGCGAGAATAATATCCTGTTCACCCTCATGTGAAGATCCCAAATATGGTTGCCATATAATAGATGTCGAAGTCCGCATCTCTAGTTGGTACCTGGCTATAGATATATTGTGCCTAACCTGATCTGTTCTTCGATACTCCAATTCACTTTTGTTCCAACGTGTAATTTTCGGCCTTTTATTAGCGACTCGCAGTGTGTCATCCACATTTTCTGTTGTTACAGTGATTGGTACACAAACATGGGTATATTCATATGCCCAGTACTGAGAATACAAAGACGTATTAGTTTGGAATATGTGTATATTATGAATTTAATTAAAGACTTTAATTAATAAAATTACCTTTAGTACTTGCCATGGGCCGTTGAATATTCTTACTTTATTCCTGGAACAAGAATCCAGGGACATGTATAACAGTGTGAAAGCTTAACTACCCCAATCAAATGAGCCAACTTTAGACATATCTACAAGGGCTGCAAGCCAACCACACCTAACAACGGAAGCAGCATTGGCAAAAAGAAATCTGCCCAAGAAGTATAAAAAAAAGGCACGAACAACTCTAAGGGCTATAACGGTATCAGTTTTTGCTGCCTCAATCACACTGCTGTGAAAATATTTCTTCAAAAATGAACAACGTATTGACTGAGACTTCCAATCATCGGAAGTTATTTCGGGAAAGAAACGGGCATGTACTAACTCGAATGGATATTCCTCGTCATTACATGGTGGTGGATCGCCGATACCGATGGATATTCCCATCAACATCGCCCCAATCCAATGGGGGTAAATCTCAACTCACCACACGGGAGATGAAATGTGTGGGTAGTGTCCCACCATCTCTCAACCAAAGCCTCGACAAGCTTATGAGATGAATTCTCCGTATCAATTGTGAAAAAACTCTGTCAGCCAGTATTACCAATAAATTCTTTTACTACAGGGATATGAGAGCATACCTTGAAAGCTTTTATTGGATCATTCCAATTTCTCCTAAATGTACAAAATCCACCAAAAGAACATTCAGTAATATTCTTACAAATATGAGGTCGGTTGTCGGCTACCGGTATCCACATTGTTGGATCACGTAAATCCACATCTTCAATATTCGATTCAGGTTGTTTGCCTCTATTGCCATGATTAGAACTAGCTTGACCCTTTGATTTGAGCCTACCAATAAATCTCCGTATCGACGTATTTTTTTTTATATGAAGTAGAATTAAGCTACAATGGTTGAGACAGAGGCAATCTAATATGTTAAGTTGTTTGACGTTTCATCTTGAAGATTAACTACGTTTATATAGAAAAAGGAACCCAAGGGTATTTTTGTCCAATTAATTTTTTCAAAGGCAAAATGATTTTCGCTTAAGAAATAATTTGATTCTCTTTTGAATTTAACGGTAGAGACGAAAATCAAAACATCGTCCGTGAACTACTTTTCCCACCACATTTGTCGGACAAAGTTAGATTTCCCCTTTTTTTAAAAAAAAAAAAAATTTGGACGGACGGTAAAAGATTACCCGTCCCGTCCAATTTTTTAATAACACCCCCCCCCCCCCCCCCTAGACGATAATTGATTTATCATCTGTTCGAAAAACCCAATTTGTCCAATTTTTTAATAAACCAACCCCCCCCCCCCCCCCCCCCAGACGATAATTGATTTATCATCTGTTCGAAAAACCCTTTTTTTTTTTGATATTTTTTACCAGGACTGTAAACAATTTTCCGTCGGTTTTTTTTTTTTTTTTTTTTTGAAAAATGTTGTAGGACGGTAATTGATCTTACGTCGCTTGGAATTTTTACTTCAGACGACAATTCTTTTTTCGTCTAAGCCATTTTTGGGCAACTGACGACTGCAGCGCAAAGCTATTTTAACGTACGGTTTTCATTTGCCAAGTACCCAAAAAATTGTTGTAGACGACTACTGATGCTTTGAGGATCCTTGTCGGGTTTAATTTGCCACCATCGCCGAACTTTTAGAAATCATATGCGATCCTCTCTCGTCTGTTTCTATTGATATTCCCTCTGGACATAGGCATATGCACTCTCGAGATCAAGTTTCGGATCTTTTCTCAAGATTTCTCCACGAGCCTGTTCAAATTCAGGATCAAAGTCCACTCAGAAAAATTTGAACTCGAAGTCTCGCCATGGCTGAGTGCAATTGAACCACTCTTTCAACTGTTCCTGCCTATGACGTAGTCCTGTGATCAATTTCCTGAAAAATAGCAACCAACTGATTATAGTAAGTGGACAAGGGACAACCATTCAGCTTGATAGAGAATGACCTCTGATTTAATTCAAAGATACATGTTTCATCATATCCGTCATGGAAAGTTTGAGACACCGCCTCCCATATCTCCTTAGCGGTGGGAAGACGAATAAACCGCTGCATCAAGGAAGGACACATCGAGTCGATAAGCCAACTCTTGACTCGATGATTATCAGTTATCCATGCCTCCAACATCGGATAGCCAGGTTCGGGTTTTTTTTTCACTCTTCCAGTAAGGTATCCAGCCTTATTACGAGCACTAATTCGCATCTCCATGAGTTGAGACCATACTGAGTAATTAGTCTGATCTAGGGTAATCCTTGTTGGGAAAGGCAGAATTATCTTAATGAACTATATCTGCGGTGCGTGCCGGGGCGAGGTTGGAGCAGTAGTTACGCCTGGAGTAATTCTCATTGAGACAAACCACAGAATAGATTACGAAGATACACCGTTCAGAATACAAAAATACGAATGACCAAAACAAAAACAAAAAACTCAGGTTTACTCTGATACCATGTTAAGAAATATTTTGTGAAATTTCTTAAAAGTATGTTACTATTCATCACCAATTGGAGGAAATATACACAAAACGTATTACAAGAAATTTACCTAAACTAAAGGGTCAGCCTAATGAATATTATGCAAAATAAGTAATAAATCATTTTGGATACTGTACATAATTAGAATAAGACTAAGAGTTAGCATTTAAAATGTGTGATCTAAGATAGTGAAATAAAATATAGTAAAATTGATAGTGGGTGGAGCATTTTTCTTAGGTAAAAGTAGAAGTTGCAGTAATGAAAAACTCAATCAACCATTCAATCAACCATGATTGCAGACTACCAACCCACAGAAGAAGACCTTTCAAAGGCACGAACGTAAATATGCATGTGGCCAAAATTAAATGTGCAAAGAGAAAGAAATGTAGCCTACTTTTTTGTTGAACAAGACTCGTTTTTGTTAAGTCATAGTGTAGTTTATCGGTCTTAGAGCATCCATACACTCGTTAGGCATTTATGCATAAAATGTATAATTCCTCAAAAAATGCTCTACAATCCTTAGGCAAAAATATATTTTTTGCACTTCGGCTACAGTAAATAGGCATATGGATATAGCTATGTGCATATTATAAGAAACAAAACATCATGTTTCGTTTGCATTTTTTTAATATTTTTTAAAATCATCGGACGAAACATAATGTTTCATCCGATGAAAATAAGAGTTTTAAAAAAAATTAATTACGCCAAAGAAAAAAAAATGAGTTGAAATGTTTCGTCCATTCTCTTTTAGATGGGACGTCCCATTCATTTTTAAAATAGATTGCAAATGACAATTTTACCTCTACTCTCATCCAACCATTCATTTCTTGTTCCAACGATTGTTTTAAATTCAAAGGGTATTTCCAAAATATAACGGCTATATTTGACTACTTTTTCATATATATATTGGCACTCGTTGAAACCAAATTCAATGCAAAAAAAAAAAAAAAAAAAAAACAAAACAATTTTGTTACTCTATTCTTTAGAAAAATATAATCTCTCTGTCTCCTTGCAAATTTTTGAAAGAGTGAGTTATGCCGAGCCATAGTTCAAGAGGGAGAGCTTATACAACTCATGAAGCTGTTACTCTCTGTCAAGCGTGGATTAGTATAACGCACGATCCCTTGGTTTGTACTGATCAATATGGTGCACAGTTTGGGGAGCGAATTTTGTCTACTTTTGCGGCGTTATTAGGGACTCCGACCGACTGAATAGTAAGCTCCCTTACAAGTCGGTTCCAATTAATTTCTAAAGAAGTAGCCCTGTTTATTGCGAAGTTGGCTAGTGTAACAATTAGAGCAGCTAGTGGAACTACCGAGGCCGATAAGGTATGTACAAATTATCAGATATTTATTCCTTTACCATTAAAACTTTTTAATAATAATGTTCATATTTTAAATATTGTCATAGATGCGCGACGCGAGAGTCGAATATATGCAAAGATCCGGAAAAGCTTTCAAGTTTGAAGAATGTCTTGATATACTAAAGGATCTAACGAAATTTTCCTTGCGTACTACACAGGTCTTCGATCAAGTCATGAGTTCCAAATTTGAGAAAGGTGCCAGTAGCCAAAATTCACCCTAAATAAACAACTTGGATTCAGACATACCAGTTGACATGGAATTGCCTCCCCCCTAACCCGACTACCAGGTAGAAAAGCACAGAAGAGAAAATGAAAAAGGATGGCTGAATCATCAGATTATTCTCAAATAGTAGAAGAAACCAAAAGTTTCAACGCTATGTACAAAGAAAGCCAAGATAGGAGGAATTCGGCCACCGAATTGAAGCTTGTCATTAAACAGAAAGACCATGAACTAAAAGAACGAATGGAGGTAGATTGCATTATGAGTATTGACCTTAGCAATTTACTGGATCACATTATGTGTCACGCCCCGCTTCCCAAAAAGGAATACGGAATACGGATACGTGACAAAAGTCCAGCGAATGATTTTTATCATCCATAAGCTGTTCAAGAATCTTTACAACATATCACAATATAATCAGAGTCAAAAGCCAGAAAAGTCAACCACATGCACATATGAACCAGATACCAACAAGAATACTTAAAATAAAATATATTAATCTCAAATAGTCATGATCTGAATAAGTCAAAATCCTGGGTCATACTGTCCAAACACAAAGAATACATGTAACAGATACAATGTTCAAAATGAGCAACAGGAAATAAATGAAGATAGCAAAAGCTCCAGCCAACTAGAACTTTAGATCACATACTCCATCGGGCAGCTGACCAACCTGATCTGCAATTAGTAAATTTGCAGGAGAAGGAAGAAGAAAAACAAGTACCCGTCAATTGCAAGTTACGGGCCACTTATAATGTAGGATACAAGTACAGGGGATAGGTAATTCTAAGTAACAAGCATAGCATGGTATAAGTGTGTCAACAGAAATATAATATCTAACATGAATCGGGAAAATAGAAACAAGTATCATGGTATACTAACAGGTACAGGTAACATGTATCAAGTGTCAAGTAATCAGGTAAACATGTATCATGTATACAGGTAACAGGTATGCAGGTAACAGGTAAACAGGTAATCAGGCATACAGGTATACAGGTAACAAGTACAAGTACAAGTAATTATGTAATCATGTAACAGGATAATCAGATTTATGTCATGTCAAGTCTTGTTATATTACTATCTAGGTAGCACTTCATGTGCCCCAAAAACATAATACATGGTTGCTACAACAAACAGTTTCGCTTTAGATTTCGTAGTGGAGTCCATAGGGCAGTGTACTCAGGTACAGAAAATAGGAATAATAGGAACAGGTAGAACCTAGTGGCTCTCTTCTGAGTATACCTTTCTATAGGGAAGTATGCAGTCAGGTATAGGAAACAGGCATAACCTAGTGGTTATCTTCCGAGTACATCTTCCTATAGGGAAGCATGCAGTCAGGTATAGGTAAACAGGATCTTGAATCATGTAGTCATGAACACGTAACAGGCAGGCAGGACGCAGGTCCTCTTCTAAGTACACGTTTCTATATTTTCCACTACTAGATCTTTTCCTTAACCCCGGCTTGGTCATTTATTATTATAATCAGGCATGCAAGTACGTGTCGCAAAACAAAACAAGGATAACAGGGTATAAACATGTATCAGGTTTAGGGTGCAAGATAAACAAGTGCAGGTACAAGATATCACATAATAGGGTAAAACAACTAGTTTTCTAATTCAGGACAGTACGACAGTATTGTACTAAAAAGTGATTTCCGCTACTACAAACATCCAAATCTGGATCCGTCGAAGGATATGGAAAATAGACTTCCACACGAATCCAGTAAGTATAAATTAGTCATATAGTAATTCACAACATCATAACTCAAAACAGATTTGAAAACAGAAAACATGTTCAGTCAGAAATCAGGAAAATGAATTCTTAGTCAGAAAAACTACATCAAAACCTCTCAAATAAATTTAGAAAAAATCTGGGGTATTCCTCTATATGTCTAACATCAAAATATAAAGTTTTATAATATTCCAGTAAAATTAGTTTAGACATTGATATGGCTAAAAATGGGGGTTAATCGAAACCGTCCAAATCAGGTACGAATCTTGAGGCCCAGGGGTAAATCGGCAATTTCGCCTACAAGATGGTCCAAAGTGGGTATTGGATCTTCTCCCCAAGGGACCCAATAACCCCCGAATGGATCCACCGACAAGAGGGTACGGGTTCTAACCCGCTGCGCACCCAATCCAGCAAGATAGGATCGGGGTCCCTGATCAATCCTAATCAACGGCCCTGATATACGTCTATCTTTTCACTGGGATTTGGGTATTAAATTCCTTATCTGATTACGGGAAATATACCTTATCAGATTACATTCCTAATCTGTTTACAAGGGGAATATTCCATATCAGATTACGGGGATTACATTCCCAATCCGTTCCCTGAGACGCCTATAAATACCCCCCATCCATCTCCATTAAGAGGTAATCAATCTTTCACCAGTTTTTACGCTCATTCATAGTCTTCCTAGATTACTGACTTGAGCGTCGGAGGGTGCGTCGCCGGGAACAACCCCGGTGTCTCGCACTTTTTGCAGGTGTACGGCGGGAGCGACGATCGAAGTCCCAAGGAACAGGTATACAGGTTTACTATTCAGTTTCCCTAAGAATCCACAAATTCATCTGTTCGCCCCCACACCAAATTTAGCGGCAACAGATTGGTGCCGTCTGTGGGAAACTAACGAATAGAAACCTCTCCTCTTCCCCGAGAACAGGTCTTCTCCAGCCATGCCGCCTCGCAAAGTTAGGTCAAGGGGGTCTAACCGAGTACCCAACCCTGACCAGCAAGAAGTCCTCCCTGATCCCGCTCAGCAACAAGGGCAACTTCCCCCTACCGCGGAAGAGCCGCTCCAACAGAACCTTCCCCCTCCTGATCCAAAGGGTCCTAACCCTCAGAAACAGCCTCTTCACCAAGAGAACCTCTCTATCCACAATGCATCCACTGACTCTATGGCCTCCCATCATCCCCGAGCCTCTGGTCGCCACGATGCAGCCCTCAAATGCCAGAAAGATGATGACCTCCGTCGTCATCTGGATGAAAAACGGGCTCGGGAGGAAGCTTCCCGCCAGCATGAGCGATCCCCTCGTCGCCGAGAGTACAGGAGGTCCCCCATCCGAAGAGGGAGGAAGGAGTCTCCCGATCATTACCGAAGAAGGCACTCTCCCGTAGGTCGGCAACAGCCCAGGAACAACGAGGCACCAATCACCCGTGCCGAGTTCCAGCAGTTCCAAGCGACCGTCCTGCAGGCTCTCAACCTCCGTCAGAATCCTATTGAGCCGAAGCTCCCGTCCCCTCCTCCGGTCCGAAGCCCTCGCCGACGGTCTCCCTCTCCTCGACCCGCTCCTACCAACTCCCGGCGTACCCCAAGTCCTCGCCGCTCCCGAAGTTACCATCGCCGCAGCCCTCGATCTCCCTCATACGAAGACGAGTCTCGTGGCTCGGCAGATTACCGTCGGAGAGATGACACCATGAACCGCCGTCTTCATGAAGTAGAGAGACGCCTGGGTCAGATAAACCGAGAAGAAGAGCTCAGGGGGAGAACCCTGCGTCCTAGCCGACCCCCTTTCTCCCGAACCATAGTGGATGCACCTGTCCCGTTCGGCTTCAAACCTCCCCAATTCGAGATTTATACCGGAGAGACTGACCCGGTTGATCACATAGAGAGTTTTAAAACTCTAATGCTCCTTCACCAAGCTTCCGATGCCCTCCTCTGCAAAACCTTCCCCACAACTCTCAAAGGGCTGGCTCGAGAGTGGTATTCTCGTCTCACCCCCTCCTCGATATTCTCTTTCGAACAGTTCGAAACCCTCTTCGTCACGCACTTCGTAAGCAGCCGAAGGGCAGAGAAGACCAGCATCTCCCTCTTGCACCTTCACCAGAAGAAGGGAGAAAAACTGAGAGATTATGTGAGGAGGTTCACAGCTGAAGCTAGGACCATAGCATCTCTCGACCAGTCGGTCGCTACGGTAGCATTTCAATCCAATGTCCTCAATTCCAACCTCCGCTCCTCCCTCGCCAAGAAACCACCACACGACTTTTCCGATCTCCTCCTTCGCACTGAGAAGTACATCCGGGCCGAAGAGGCCGAGCAACAACCCAACCGGGAGGGGTCTGCTTCTGGGTTTAAGAGGAAGGGGACGGAAGAAGAAGGAGCCAAGAAGCTCCAGAAAGATAATGCCGGCCAGCGCCGACCTCCTCCTAGATTTGAAAAGTTCACTCCCCTCACTACTGACATCTCCACCATCTTCATGGAAGTTGAAAAAGAGGGAGTCATACCCCCTGCTCCGAGGATGAACACCCCGGCCAAGAGAAGAGATAAAGAGAAATGGTGCCGCTATCACCGGGACCATGGGCATGATACCAACGATTGCCGTGCTCTGAAGAACAAGATCGAAGCCCTTATCCAAAGAGGGCAGCTGACCAGGTTTGTGAGAAAAGACCGAGCAGAACTTCCTCCTCCGCCTCGGGGGGCTAACAAGCGTCCGGAAAGAGAAGAGACGCCAAACTTCGAGGAAGAGCGAGTCCTCCACCTCATTCACGGGGGCCCAATGGGGGGTTCCTCGAACTCCTCTTGGAAAGCCTTTATAAGAGAAGTCAACTCGGTCCGAGCCACCCCTCCTCCCAAGGACCTCGGAGTGCCAGTCATGTTCTCCGACGAAGATCTCGAGGGAATTCGTACCCCGTATTGTGACGCACTCGTCATTAGCCTCCACATGGCGAATTTCAAAGTGGAAAGGATCTTAGTAGACAACGGCAGCTCCGTCAACATCCTCTTCCTCTCCGCTTTTAAAGGCCTAAAGCTCTCCAGAGAGAGACTCAAGCCCGCCGGCTACACTCTCTATAGGTTCACGGGGGTTCCGGTAACTATTGAAGGGGTGATCACCCTCGATGTAACTGCCGGCCAAACTCCTACCACCCGGACAGAGCCGATGGACTTCATGGTGGTGGATGTTCCCGCCGCCTACAACGTCATTTTGGGTCGGCCAGGCCTTGTAGCCCTAGAAGCTGTTCCCTCAGCATACCATCTGAAGATGAAGTTTCCCACCCGGTCCGGGGTCGGGGAAGTAAGGGGAAATCAGGAGCAGGCCCGGAAGTGCTACATGACCTCAACCCTTGGGCCCGTCCTCTCCTTAGAAACTCTGGAAATTCCTCAAGACACTGCAAGACCGACCTCCGAGCCGGTGGATGAACTGGAGGAGGTGCTCTTCTCTGAACAAGAGCCGACCCGCAAGTTCTTCGTAAGCAAGACCCTTCCGTCCGCCCTATATTCAGATATTGTGAAATGCATCCGAACCAATCAAGACCTCTTCGCATGGTCCGCAACAGATATGCCTGGTATCTCCGAAGAACTCCTAGTCCACCGCCTGAGCGTTGATCCGGGGTCCAAACCGGTTCAGCAGAAGAGATGCAAGTTCGCCCCCGAGCGTCAGCTCGCTATCAAAGAGGAGGTAGATAAGCTGTTGAAAGCCCGATTCATACAGGAGGTAAACTACCCAGAATGGTTGTCTAACGTAGTAATGGTGAAGAAGTCCAATGGGACGTGGAGAATTTGTATTGATTTCACCGACCTCAACAAGGCCTGCCCCAAAGATCCTTTCCCTCTACCGAGCATCGACACTCTGATTGACGCAACCTCGGGACATGAGCTCCTCAGCTTCATGGATGCCTTCTCAGGTTACAATCAGATAAGAATGTTCCCTCCAGACATCTCGAAGACATCCTTTGTGACCGACCAAGGTCTCTATTGCTACAGAGTCATGCCATTCGGCCTAAAGAACGCAGGGGCGACCTACCAGCGCCTCGTCAACAAGGTTTTCCAGGCCCAGATCGGCCGGAACATGGAAGTGTACGTCGATGACATGCTTGTAAAGAGCATCCGAGGTGTTGATCATGTGGCCGACCTTCAGGAGGCCTTTGACGTCCTAAGAAAGCACAATATGAGACTCAACCCGAACAAGTGTGCGTTCGGCGTCTCATCAGGAAAGTTCCTCGGCTTCATGGTTAGCCAACGAGGAATTGAAGCAAATCCGGAAAAGATCAAGGCCATACTGGACATGGCCCCTCCCAGAAATGTTAAAGAAATCCAGAGATTGACTGGTCGCCTAGCTGCCATAGGGCGCTTTCTGTCGAAGTCCGGGGAGAAGTGCCTCCCGTTCTTCAAAGCCCTCAGGGGGGCTAAAGGATTCGAGTGGGGGCAGCAGCAACAGGACTCCTTCGACCAGCTTAAAGCCTACCTCGTTAATCCACCTCTTCTCAGCAAACCGATACCTGGCGAACCACTCTACCTATACTTGGCAGCTTCCGAACAGACGCTTAGTGCGGTCTTAGTCAGAGAAGAAGAGAGGGCTCAGAAGCCCATTTACTACGTCAGCAAGGTGCTTCGGGACGCCGAGCTCCGGTACCCGAGGATTGAGAAAATGGCTTATGCCCTGGTAATGGCCGCGAGAAAGCTTCGACCCTATTTTCAGTCCCATTCGGTGGTCGTCCTTACCGACCAGCCGCTGAAACAGGTCCTTCACAAGCCTGAGACTTCCGGTCGCCTCATGAAGTGGTCGATCGAGCTGAGCCAACATGATATAACTTATCAGCCTCGGACCGCTATTAAGGCTCAGGCGCTGGCCGAATTCATAGTTGAGAGTACAATCCCTGAGCCCTGCCAAACAGTAAAAGGACCGCCGGTTTGGTCAATTTATGTTGACGGATCTTCTTGCAATGAGGGAAGCGGGGCGGGAGTCATCCTGGCAGGACCAGACGACTTCATCCTCCAATACTCCCTCCGGATAAATTTCAAAGCTTCGAACAACAAGGCCGAATACGAGGCGCTAATAGCCGGTCTAAGAATGGCCCGAAATGCAGGGGCACAGCAGCTACAGATCTTCAGCGACTCTCAGTTGGTTGTCAACCAGGTCCTCGGTGAGTATGAAGCCCGCGATGATAGAATGGTTAGATATTTGGCTAAAGTCAAGAGCCTCATGGCGCTGTTTGACGAGGCTCTCATCCAAAGGATCCCCCGAGAAGAAAACGCTCAGGCCGACGCCCTATCCAAATTAGCCTCCTCTTCCCTCCAAGGTCTTGAGCAGACCGTATTGATAGAAGTCCTTTTAAAGCCAAGCATAGAGGACGAAGCCCCAGACTCCGTTGAAACGTTGCCTGTCCTCCTCGAAGGCAACTGGATGAAACCCATTGTCGAATTCCTGAGGGACGGACTCCTCCCTGAAGATCCGAGGGAAGCAAGAAGAATCAGGACCCGAGCCGAACGTTTTACTTTAATCGAAGGCATCTTATATAAACGCTCCTTCACCCAGGTGGACGGTCGGCCTTACCTAAGGTGCCTTTCCCCCAGGCAAGCCGAATACGCCCTGCAAGAGCTCCACGAGGGCATTGGCGGAGCTCATTCCGGGTCCAGGGCTCTAGCACGTAAAGTGTTGAACTACGGATATTACTGGCCCACTCTCCTACGAGACGCCGAGCGACACGTTCGGCAATGCAGCTCCTGTCAAAAGTATGCAGACGTCCGACGCCTTCCACAAGCACCGCTCACCTCCCTATCAAGTCCGATCCCCTTCGCTATGTGGGGGATGGATTTACTGGGACCATTTCCACTAGCTCCCGGACAGCTAAAGTTCCTAGTCGTGGCAGTCGACTATTTCTCTAAATGGATAGAAGCCGAGCCCCTAGCCACAATCACCGAACATAGAGTCGTTCAATTCTTCTGGAAAAACGTGATTTGCCGGTTCGGCGTTCCCCGAGTCATAGTCACGGATAATGGAACACAGTTCACTGGGGCCGCCTTCCGAGCCTTATGTGAGGACCTCTCCATACAACACCGATTCTCCTCCGTCTCCCATCCTCAGTCGAATGGCCAAGCAGAGAATGCCAACCGACAGATTCTCTCGGGCATCAAGAAGAGATTAGACAAGTGTTCCAAAGGACTGTGGGTCGATCAGCTGCCGAACGTACTCTGGAATCACCGCACCACTAAGCGGACCCCAACAGGCGAGAGCCCATTTAATCTCACCTATGGGGTCGAGGCCATCATCCCCCTAGAAGTCGGGATACCCTCTCCTCGTCTGATAGCTTATGAAGAAGAGCAGAATGCTAGAGAACTCAGGGCGAGCTTAGATCTGATAGATGAAATCCGAGAGAGGGCCGCCATACGCCAGCAAGCTTACCGAAGGAGGATCGAGCTAGCGTACAACAAAAGGGTCCGACCAACGGACCTCAAAGAAGGGGACCTAGTCCTTCGAAAATTGGCCATCTCGTTCCCCGGACAGAAAAGCAAACTGGCCCCGAATTGGGAGGGACCGTACAAAATCTCAAAAGTGATCCGCCCAGGTGCATACAAGCTAGAAGATCTCGAAGGCAGAGAAATTCCCAGGACTTGGAATGCCGACCATCTTTTGAAATACCAAGAGAAAGCAACCACGCCTCTCTAAGTAACTCGAGATGTCGAACCATTCCCTTCCCTTTACTAGTAGTGATTTTTTCTTTTATTTTTTCATTGTAATAACGGCTAGCAACTTTAGAAGCAGCCGATCATTAGGTATTAATAAATAAAGTTTTTTTTTTAGTATTTTCACTGCTACTACATCTCTCTGCTTTTAACTCTTTAATCTAACAATGGTTCTGGAGTCCAACACTTGGTTCGATTCTACTTCGCAAGTTCGCTCCCAAGCGAGCTAGAAGTAGCTCGCCATTCGGAACTGCTCCCAAAGCCGTTGAATGGTTCGGAGTCCAACACTTGGTTCGACTCTACTCCGCAAGTTCGCTCTTAAGCGAGCTAGGGGTAGTTCGCCATTCGGAATTGCTCCCACGCCCTTAATCTAACAATGGTTCCGGAGTCCAACACTTGGTTAGATTCTACTTCGCAAGTTCGCTCCCAAGCGAGCTAGAAGTAGCTCGCCATTCGGAACTGCTCCCAAAGCCGTTGAATGGTTCGGAGTCCAACGCTTGGTTTGACTCTACTCCGCAAGTTCGCTCTTAAGCGAGCTAGGGGTAGTTCGCCATTCGGAATTGCTCCCACGCCCTTAATCTAACAATGGTTCCGAAGTCCAACACTTGGTTCGATTCTACTTCGCAAGTTCGCTCCCAAGCGAGCTAGAAGTAGCTCGCCATTCGGAACTGCTCCCAAAGCCGTTGAATGGTTCGGAGTCCAATACTTGGTTCGACTCTACTCCGCAAGTTCGCTCTTAAGCGAGCTAGGGGTAGTTCGCCATTCGGAATTGCTCCCACGCCCTTAATCTAACAATGGTTCCGGAGTCCAACACTTGGTTCGATTCTACTTCGCAAGTTCGCTCCCAAGCGAGCTAGAAGTAGCTCGCCATTCGGAACTGCTCCCAAAGCCGTTGAATGGTTCGGAGTCCAACACTTGGTTCGACTCTACTCCGCAAGTTCGCTCTTAAGCGAGCTAGGGGTAGTTCGCCATTCGGAAGTGCTCCCACGCCCTTAATCTAACAATGGTTCGGAGTCCAACACTTGGTTCGACTCTACTCCGCAAGTTCGCTCCTAAGCGAGCTAGGGGTAGTTCGCCATTCGGAATTGCTCCCACGCCCTTAATCTTACGACGGCTCCGGAGTCCAACATTTGGCTCGATTCTACTTCGCAAGTTCGCTCCTAAACGAACTAGAAAAAGCTCACCATTCGGAGTTCAGCACTTTTGAAGCTACGGCACAGCAAACAACAGTCACAAGAACAAAACACGCAAGTTCGGCAACAACACTTTTATTAATGAAATCGAAGCGGTACAAAGACAAACGCAGCGGGATTACAACTCGTCAAAGAAAAAGCTACAATGCCGACTTATTACACTTAGCGAAAACAAAAAATACTCAACAACTAACGGAGTCGACCACTCTAGCGCTTTTTCGGAGCCGGGGCGTTCCGCTTCAGAGACACCCGAGGATGGCGACGCTTGTCTCCGGAGCGCGACCCCAAGCCCGCGAACTGAGACGTGTCCTCGGCACCACTCCTAGTGGCCACCCCGACGGACGCACCGCTCGACAAAATTGCCACCGAACTCTGCGCGTCCCCCGGACTGGGTTGGCCGATCCGCTGACGGGTCGCCATCTCATAAAAGGTGATGCCCCGCTCGCTCTCAGCGCGAGTGCATGACGTGCTTCGAACATTGATCGGACCTGAATGCGGCTTAAGACGGGCCACTTCTGCCTCCAACTCCGAGATCCGATCCCGCAGCGAGTCGTCCTTGACGTCGACTTCGAAACGTGGGGGTATCGCGGAGTCCGGGACTCCAGATCGGCGGGCGATGAGGCACCGAAGGTGGGTGACCTCGATGCTTTTGTCCACCGTCGCCCTCTTGAGCGCTTCAACTTCGGCAGACAGCTGAACCCGGTCGGTCGTCAATTTGGCCACTTCGGCCGTCAGCGCCTCACCCTCACTCCGAAGCTTCGCCTCTACGGACTGAAGATGTTGTATTTCGGAAAGCAAATCGTCTCTCTCCGCTGTCATTTTGGACAAGTTATGACGGATACACTGAACCCGAATCTCATCACGGAAATCAGTTGGCGAATATTCACCTTCGGGAATAAGCTCCGCGATCCTACTTTCCAGTCGGCGAATCTCGATATCCCGCCGGCCGAGGACGAGCTGGAGATGCTTCCTCTCGCTTTCAGCTCGGCGCAATCCGAGCTCGACCTCGTAGAGCCGCTCTCGGCACCTCGCCAGACATAGCCTCGTCGCCCCTAGGCCGACCTCGGCTTGAGCTCCTTCATCCGAGCCCAAAGGTTCGACGTCTTGGGCAATCAACATAAGCTGCAAAAGAGATCGAAGCGATCAGCAAAAATGTCGAAAACTGCCGAAGCACCACACTTGGAAAAATCTAAGCTAAGGACAAGAGGGGAATGTTCGGCGAAAAAAGGGGGCAAAAGACAAAGACTGTCGAACACCAATACTTGCAAAAAATTTTCTTTTCATTCATTTCAAAAAGTAGCGGTGGTCAGTCCGCTATTAGGCGTTACAACGATTGAAAAGAAAAACAAAAAAAAACAACAAACATACGAGCAAAAAAGAAGACGACGAGGAGCGGAGTCAAGGCCCGACCTCTTTCCCCGGGCGACGAGGTGGGGTAGGGGTGGACTTCGCCGAAGGAGACGCCGCCGCCAGCAGAGTGATCGTGGCGCTGGGGACCTCGCCAGTAGCCCCGGCGTCGGCATCGGCGTCGCCCTCCTCCTCTTCTTCCCCTTCGGACTCGGGGTCGAAGCCCTCAACGTGTCCGGGGAAGAGACGCCATCCCGAGACATCCACCAAGGGGTATGCCTCCGACACCCGCGTGAGGGCAGCAGCAAAGGCCTTCGCCATGTTCTGCGCGAGGAACCCCTGGGCCTTCTCCATGGTCGCGCCCTCCGCCGCCTTCACGGCTGCCGCCTGCTTCACCTCGGCCTCGGCCAGCTGCTTGGCCGACCCCTCCTTCTCCCGAAGGAGCTCGCCCTCCAGCCTCTTCACCTCGGCCTCGAGATGCTTGATCCTCGCCGACCGACCCTCATGCTCGACTCGGAGCTTGTCGAGCTCGTTCGCCATCCGAGCCTTATCATTCCGAGCTTGGTCGGACTCCTGCTTCAGCTCTTTCTCCAGAGCTGTCAGCCTCTCGGTGAGATGGCCGAAGTGGACGATGATCTGCAGCAAAGAAGAACCAAAAGAGTTAGAAAAAATTTTCGGTTCAAGAAATACAACAGACGTAGAGAAGCTTACCGATACCGCCGAACGAGCGATCTCGATCACGTCGTCGCCCTGCCTCCCCGCCTCCATGGCGGCTCGGTCCTTCGGAGTGGCGAGATGCTTGACAGCCTGCATGCTCGCCAACGAGTTCCCGAGGAACCCATCGTGCTTCCGGACTTGCCAGTCCGGGATATGGATCCGCTTGTGCTCCTCTGTCAGGAGCTCCTCGCCTGCCATGGTCAGCGGCGGTGTCGGCATGGCGAGGGCGGCAGCGATGGGGAACTCCCCCACAGGTGAGGGAGCAGAAGTCCCCGCCACGGTGACGACCGGGGCATCGAGGATCTCCACCCCCTCGTCAGGGGCAGCAATCCTCGGCGTCTTCGAGGTCGAGGGCAGCTTCGACGCGACCCTTTTGCGCTTCTTCGGTGCCTTACTCGCGAGCCCTGCCCTGAGCGCCAAGACCGCGTCGTAATCCATGGATTCTGCATCAAAAGTAAAAAAGTGATTAGCATACAAAAAACAACAAGGCAGCAAGTACGGAAAAAAAAAAAAAAACTTGACGAGAGCCGCGTACTAGGGTCTACACGGCAGAGCCCTCCCCTGTAGAGGACGTCCTCCGTCAGCTCCTTCCAATCGTACTTCGGACGGTCAAGAAGGATCCGGACCGCCTCTTCTTCTTCTACTGAGAGCCTCGGCATCGCCGTCGCCCTCTTCGGCACCCCTTCTGCCCAGCCAGAGGGGATCGGCCAGGCCTCGCGACTCCGCACGACGAACCACTTCTCTCGCCAGTGCTTAATGGAGTCAGGGCAAACGACGAGTCTGCCGCCGTGCCTCGGAGTCAAATAATACCGGTACTCCGACCTATTCCCTTGGTGGAGCCGGTATAACGCCCGAAGCACGTTTAGCCGCGGCTCGATCCCTGCAGCCTGGCAGTGGAGAACGAAACCATTAATCACTCGCCACGCGTTCGGCATCAGTTGGATGGGGCTGACCCCGAACCAACTCACCACGGTAATTGCGAACGCGTGGAGAGGTAGCCGAGCACCGGCGATAAAGGCATCGACCGGCCAGCAACACATGGTCACTGGCAGCGGCGAATTGGCCCTAACTCCGGGGCCCGGCAGCATGATTTCATACTCCTCCGGGATGAAAAAAGAATCCCGGATCGCAGCCAGTTCCTCCTCGCGCAGGATCGACGCCGCATCGTCCGCCTCCGTCGTCTCCCTCGCTTCATTCTCCTCGAAGGACCTCTCCCTCCCATGGACAATTCGCTCGGCCTGATCCTCCGGGAGCTGCCTGACTCTGTGTAGTCCCGTCAACGGACCTGGCAGTTGCCCGAACTCCCCCATTCTCTTCGGATCCTCCACGATCGAATCCTTGCTGAACACTTTGCCTTTGGTCGGAGTCGGTGTCGAGTCCTCGACGTCTTCAAGGGAGGGCTCGGACCAGGAGACTTCATCGGAGACAGAAGCTAGAGACATAATTGATAATGAATTACCTTAAAAAGCTTTGGTCACCGGAAAAATTCGCCTGAAGCACAAGAAAACGCCTGAGCGAATGAGAGGAGAAATGAGAAATGAGAGAGGGGGGTGAGGATTTATAGAAAGGGGGGCACTCCCAACGAGGCTAATGGGCTCGTACGACCGGCCCATTTAAACCAAACGGCGGAGCAATCCCAATCGACACCTCGCTAACTGCAACGAATCATGAGTTGAATTTAATGAACGTCCCATCAGTCAGGGTTGTCAAAGTTGTCAGAGTTGTCAGAGCCGTCAGAGCCACCAGAGGTTCAAATGGCGCACAGAAAAAACAAACCCCCAAAAAACGACAAGTCTCGAAGTTCGGCACCCACTGCCGAGCGTTCGTGACACCGACCTTGTTACAGGGTAAAAATCGAGTTCGGCACTCACTGCCGAGCGTTCGTGACACCGACCTTGTTACGGGGTAAAAACAAGTTCGGCACTCACTGCCGAGCGTTCGTGACACCGACCTTGTTACAGGGTAAAAAACAAGTTCGGCACGCACTGCCGAGCGTTCGTGACACCAACCTTGTTACGGGGTAAGAAACGAGTTTGGCACTCACTGCCGAGCGTTCGTGACACCGACCTTGTTACGGGGTAAAAACAAGTTCGGCACGCACTGCCGAGCGTTTGTGACACCGACCTTGTTACAGGATAAAAAACAAGTTCGGCACGCACTGCCGAGCATTCGTGACACCGACCTTGTTACAGGGTAAAAAACAAGTTCGGCACGCATTGCCGAGCGTTCGTGACACCGACCTTGTTACAGGGTAAGAAACGAGTTCGGCACTCACCGCCGAGCGTTCGTGACACCGACCTCATTACGAGGTAAAAATCAAGTTCGGCAGGTCGCCAGACTCACTCCCAGCACGGAAAAGCCTGCCGAACTGCATGTGGACCTCGGCCCCCTGGTCGGCGAGCCCTAGGGAAGGCTAAGACATGATCCGAATATCTATGACCCCTAAAACAACGAATTGACGCTCCGCGAAGGCAAAGAGGATATCCCTGCGAAAATGCCACATGACCCTCAGGACTCAGGAACAACTCGGAGCTCAATCCACTTGGAAAATCACCTCACTACCCCCTCATGATTCAAAACCCTTCATTTGGACTCCGATACAACTCCGCTAGCCATTAAAACAGTTAAACTACTCCTCAAAGGCCGATCAAATTTAGCCTTTAGGAGTGGGGGGCTCGTGATATGGCTAAAAATGGGGGTTAATCGAAACCGTCCAAATCAGGTACGAATCTTGAGGCCCAGGGGTAAATCGGCAATTTCGCCTACAAGATGGTCCAAAGTGGGTATTGGATCTTCTCCCCAAGGGACCCAATAACCCCCGAATGGATCCACCGACAAGAGGGTACGGGTTCTAACCCGCTGCGCACCCAATCCAGCAAGATAGGATCGAGGTCCCTGATCAATCCTGATCAACGGCCCTGATATACGTCTATCTTTTCACTGGAATTTGAGGATTAAATTCCTTATCTGATTACGGGAAATATACCTTATCAGATTACATTCCTAATCTGTTTATAAGGGGAATATTCCATATCAGATCACGGGGATTACATTCCCAATCCGTTCCCTGAGACGCCTATAAATACCCCCCATCCATCTCCATTAAGAGGTAATCAATCTTTCACCAGTTTTTACGCTCATTTATAGTCTTCCTAGATTACTGACTTGAGCGTCGGAGGGTGCGTCGCCAGGAACAACCCCGGTGTCTCGCACTTTTTGCAGGTGTACGGCGGGAGCGACGATTGAAGCCCCAAGGAACAGGTATACAGGTTTACTGTTCAGTTTCCCTAAGAATCCACAAATTCATCTGTTCGCCCCCACACCAAATTTAGCGGCAACAGACATCAAAATTAAGAAAACATCAAGAAACGACACTTTGGAAAATCTGGAATTTCCAACACTACTGTACGAAAACTGAAGTATCTCGCAACCAGTGAAACAAAATCCAAATCCGCCAAAGGAAGGTCAAAATAGATAAAATATATTAATTTTCATATTTCACACTTCATACAGTAAAAGGAATCATAGTGAAAATAAGGTTCTTTACAGATCAGCGAGCGAAATACTGCTCGTATAGATTTCATAAGCGAACATGAAACAACATATAAAACTCATCAATAAATTTCACCAAATTCTGGGTAATCCCTAACTTGATAAAGAAACACTGACCAAAGTTTTGGATCAAAATAATATATGTAGCATAGTTCTTTAAAATGATTTGTCATCAAAATTATTGAAAAACAGAATCTGGAAAAGATCGACACCTCTGTACTAAAATAGTCATAACTCAGTCATACGAAATCAAAATCAAGAAAGGTCAGAGGGATTTGAAAATAGACAAAATTCTCTAAAACTCATGTTTTATACTGAAATTAAGATACTGACTTTAAAATAGTCCAAAACAGCAACCAAAACAGAACAGCAACAAACTACAAATTTTTCCCTTGAAAACAAAATCGACATAGATTCAAGAAAATTGATCCAAACACACCCAAACATAAAATCGAGTCTACCAAGTATCTAAACATCATGAATTAGGGTTATTGGCATGTCCACACCAAATATATCACATGGGTCTCAACCAAAATACGAATTCTCACAAAAGTCTCACATACATGATCAAAATCAAGAACGGGTAAATCCTAAGTTAATTCATGTCAAGATTGTGTCGTGAGGCAACTATGGTCAATTTTTCACAATACAGATAAAATCCATCACGGAAATCACAAACAAGAGTCGTCTCTAGATCCAACTACACTATAGGTGAACTTTTTGACTTGTATCAAACAAATGAATTGGAGTACAAGTTACTTGCCTTAACCGGGGATGAAAATGCTAAAAACCAAGAATAACGGGAACGGATCCCAGCTCAAACTCAACAAACAAATTTGAACACGGCAGACGAATTCAAAAGCGAGCAAAACCCACCACCCACGAGTGAGGCACGAACGAAACTCAAAGAACACGCGGACGAACAACTCGCAGATCCACAATGAACACGCGAACTCATCCGAACACAACGAACCATGCACACACATCAAACAACATGCACGGCAACAGCACAGCGAGATGTTCACTGTTGCTGCGGGCTACGCTGTCGAACAACAGGGAGGGAGCCAATAGTGCACGGTGCATCGGGAGGAGGCAGGAACAGCACAGGGAACGGCTGCAGAGACTGCAGTTGATGCGGAGGTCGGCAGTTACGGCAGGGTGTAGAGGATCGGAGAGGGGTGCTCGGGGGTGCTCGGGTGCTGCTGGCTGATGCTGTCGCGGAGCTGGGGAGAGACTACAGTGCTGCTGCTGCTGACGAAGAAGGCAGGACAGGAAGGAGGGGGCAGTTCGACTGGGGCACGCTGCAGTGGAGGGGAGAACGGGAGAGGGTGCACAGCGGCAAGGGTACACAAGGGAGAGGAGGATGGAGAGGTGCATTCGGGGTGGCGGCGCGTCGCGAGGGAGAGGCGGCACGCACGAAGGCGGAAGAGGGAAAGCATGGGTTCTCAAGAAGATGAACAGTCATATGAAGGGGTTTTTATAATAGGGTGTATGGGATTGTGACGGCTGATAGATTAGAATAGGGTTAGGTTTAATGGTTTCGGGTGGGTTTTGGTAACGGTTAGGGTCTTAGAGTATAAACAGGGAATGGGTAGTTAAATATAGGGTAATGGGTATTTTAATGGGTTTGGGGATTAATCTAATGGGTTTTGGGTATTAGGGTATTTAGAATTTAAATTTAAAAAATGGTGTTTTAAAATCCATTGGGAAAATAAACTAATCAATAACATAAAATAATATTTATAACAAAATGTAATTTGCATTAAAACATAGAATTTATTTAAAATAGATACAAATACAATTGGCACATAAAAATAAATTTTCAATAACCGGCCAAAATTAATAGTAATAATATCAATAATAAGAGTAATAATAATAAGAGAAATAATAACAAAAATAGGAATTGTATTTCAAAATAAAATCATAGAAAATAGTTACAATTTAAAATTATTGATAGAAAACAGATTTTAAAATAGAAGATCAAAAAAAAATACATTTTGACAAAAGAATTTGAAAATTAGAAAAAATAATTTGCGAAAATTTTTAAAATACAGAAAATACACAAAAATACATTTTTGGGAAAACAGAGGTTGCATTATGAGTATTGACCTCAGCTATGACTTCACTTTCTATCAGCTACAAGTGTCCAGAGACAAATACAGCAGTGCCAATACTGGACTATCCCAATCGTATTTGCCTACTATATTCATATCTTCAAATGCAGCTAGCCAGCCACATTTCACTAATGATGGACCATTAGGGTAAAGAAACACCCGCAAGAAGAACATAAAATATGCTCTTGCAATCCTTAACACTAGAACATTATCTGTCTTAGCTGCTTTGATCATACTATTGTTAAAATAACGTTTTAGGAACGGACAACGGATACCATGAGACTTCCAATCGCGTAACACCCCGGATTGTATTATTCTTGTATATATATGTATGTATATTGTTAGTATGCGTGCAATTGATTGTAGTATTATATATGGGTCGATTTTGCCATCATGGTGGATGGTTAGGGCTACGGAACGATTTTTGGAAGAGTTGCATTCCAAGGATGCACGAGAACGAGACGGACCGATACTAGTATAACTGCTAGTTTTCGGCACGACGCACATGCAAATATAACACGGTATGGTACTACAGTAAATATCGGTTGCGTGCGCTCGTTAAAACATGCATCTTACACTCGTTGGAGCTCGTTAAGGGTTATGTTGGACAACCAACACAACTAACACCAAAACCATTGGCTACAAGCCATGGTTTTTCCTAAAACCACCTATAGCCTAAACCTACCCCCCCCCCCCCCCCCCCCCCCGACGTCAAATCCGGCATACCTTCTCATATCTTTCATTTCCCACTTCATTTCCTCCCTTTTGCTCTGGAAATTTCAGAAAGAGAACACCACAAGAGAAGGAGGAGAGAAAGAAGAAGGAAGTAAAGAAGAAGGATCAAAAGGAGATTTCCAAGATAATAAGCTTGAAGAAGTTCCTTCTACTACTACAACCAAGGGTGAAAAATTTCTCTAAACTTAAAATTCTTGTCTTTTAATTAATTTTGATTGCATGCATGTGTGCTAGAATGCATAGGATTGCTCTTCTAAAGGTTAGAAGTAGAAGTCATAATTGAACTAGGAAAAATTGGTTCGGAGTACCATTTTGTGGATTTTTCCGAGAGCAAAATATGATGAATTAGATCATGAAATTAAAAGGTTTTGTTCATATATGTGTTAGGATCATTCGTGATTTATTTTAGATTTTTCTATGATCATTCGATATGCTAATAAAATCGTGAGATGGATATGTGTCGTAAGGCAGACTCAGAAAAAGAAAAACAGGATGGCTGATATTGTAGGAATTTTCGTGATTTATTGAAGTATAATATTGATCTGAAATGTTTACTCAATGTTCCTGAATGCATGTTGATTATGTACAAAAATCAGTAAATTATTTGGATGATTTTAGAGGCATGAGAAAAATATATCTATAACCAGTATCTGATGTTGAATTAGAAAACATGATGGTTTTTGTGCTAACTTGAAATAGCTATTACTCACTGTGTAATTGGAATTTTGACATGAGGTCTTTTTCATGATATTGGGTAAGATGTCTAGTATCATAACCATAAATTTTATGTCAATTGGAGAAGTTTGCAATTTACTGTGATTTTGTGATTGGGAACTGTGCTGTTTTCAGCCAGTTTTGATACTCTGTAAAGATTGGGAAATTGAGACCTGTTAGGGGTATATTTTGAGGATCATGACCCAGTAGAGAGTTATAGTGGACACCTGGAAATTTCCAACAAAACTGATTTGAGGCAATTCCAGTAAACGGTTGAATTATTATAATTTTTGTGAGACTGGACAGAGGACTAGAGTAGAGCTGAGTGCTCTGAATTGGAGAGACCAATTGTGTGAATTGGTGTATCGATGATAGATGAGTGTGTTAGGGTGACTTAATGGTATAATTTGGACTCATGACCAACTAGAGAGTTGTTGAGGACACCCACACCCTTCTACAGAATTTGAGTTTGTGTCGTTCTGATGAACGAGTAGGATTTTGTGTTAATGGTAAAGTGTAGCCCGTGCGCAGGAAGCACGCAGGCTGGAGCTTGAAAAGATATTTCGAGGACTTAGATGGTTGAATCTAAGCTCGTGATCAACTAGGGAATTGTAGCCTAGGATCGTACCTTTCCAGTTTGGGCCTATACACTCCAATCGGTGTTGTATCGATAGAGGGATGACCATTTGAGATTCGGGCAGAAACCCGTAGGTCGCTTAGTTTGGGTTTGGACTAAGGGTTGTGAAAGCATTTTTCCCTTGTGTGTTATTTGAGTCGATGCCTCGTGTCTAGGGATGGTTGATCTCTGTTATTGAGGTTGTTGATTTCCCCGAGTGGGATGTGTGACTCGAGTTTGTCACTAGGGTAAAGGATACCCTGCACCTATCAAGCCTATATTATTAGACTTCTGCCGAGCGTAGGACGTCCGAGCATGCCAATGAGTGGAGCTCACGGGCAATTATATATTTACTACCGGAGTAGAAGTAGGCGTAGGCTATTATGCTGAACGAGTCCAAGTCGGGGAAGTGGCGAACCGGACCGGTGTCGCCTGGGGCCAGAGATTGATAGGCAAGTATGGAAGCAATTAATTCTTACCCGAAAGAATTAGAGTAAGGTAGGGGTTAGAATGGTTTATTAAGGGGTTGGAAAATTGCATTAGTCCTAGTAAACCATAGTCGGTGTTGTATCTTCCAGTCGTACGGATACGTTCTCGGCCGCTAATGGATTGCGTCCCCGGCTCATATCTCGATCTGTTGATTCCCAAAGTTCTGCCGAAGTAAAGTGTGGGAGGCCCGGAGGATTTGACCTCCCGTGGTGCTTACGTCCCTAAAGCACGGGTTTTGTATTTTGTGTTTTTTTTTGTATATATCAGTTCATTACCCGATGAGGGGTGAACACGCATGCGTCAGTCCATGGGTGGACATGTGGAACCAAGGGTCGTAAGAACCAGGTTCAACGTGGTTTCTAAGGAGGTCCGTACGCGGGTACCAACTGGCGGTGACCACTTGGGCACTGCAGGGCGGAATTAGACCGACCGCTGCAATCTCCTTGGGCGACGGACAGTCTATTGGGAATTGGAGTGTGTACAAGAGTAGGGTGCATGGCGAGGGTTCGAATCCCTAAATTGTGGAGAAAGACGGCTAGATTTGGGGGCGTATGTAGTATGGGATGCATTCGTGCTCCAAAGTCTTGCTTGCATTAGAAGTTAGGTATGTGAGTTTGCTGCATCAAGTCATAGGGTCATGTCATAACACTGCACTGGAACCTGAATCCACTAAACCCTTGTTTTGGCACAACACTTTTCCTTTTTGCATAAATTATTGCTTGTGATTGAATTTTAAAGGATCGCTGTTATCACCAGCTTTGCATCAATCGAAGTACTGACGTTTCCCACCTTTTAGGTATCTGTTATACCTTCCGAACAGGTGCAGAGATATCAGAGTCGTGCAGCAGAAGCCTGAAGCTGAGAAGCAAGTCTCGGGAGAGCCGATGGGCCGCTCAGCGAAGTTCCGCAAGTAATCAGTCGATTACCATTCCAGAAGGCAGCTGATAGCTTTGCAAGAGGAGTCTGTAAATACTTGTAATAAGTTGTAATGAATTGATGTAATTTGTACTCCTTGTCCAAGAACAAGTTATCGGTTGTAATCAATGATGTAATGACTTATTTGGCAAATAAAAAGTTTTTAAATTTCCATGTTATTACTGTGTTGAGATGCATTTGAAGGTAAAGATTCTGGAAGGTGTCACGGATGTCCGGTAACGGGGATCCGGGGCTCTACAAATCGTCTATTGTATCGGGGAAAAAGCAATTCTGGATTCTTTTAAATGTGTACAGTTTGTCGTTACACGGGGGCAAGAGCTCGATACCGATTGAAATTTCCATTAGCATTACCTAATCCAACATAGTGAATCCCAGCTCACCTCACTGTAGGTGAAATGTGTGGGTTGTATCCCACCATCTCTACCAATGCCTCCACAAGCCACATAGACGACTTATCCGTACTATATTCATAAAATAGTGCCAATCCGCCTGCTCGACCAACTGCTTAATAATTGGGACACGGCTGCAGTATTTTCTGTACATTTTAATTAGCTCCCTCTAATTTTCCCTAAATTGACAAAATCCACATTCAGGATAGAAAGTAATAGGTTTACACAAATGATTACAATCATCTACAACAAGTTTTCAATTTGATTGATCGGTGTAGTCTACATTCTGCAACTCCGCTTCTATTTGGCTGCTTGTTTCTGCTTCAATTGGAATTGGTTGTTGACGCTTTGATTTCATCCAACCGATAAATCTTTTAATCGAAGACATTGACTAATATAAACCGATATAATTTTTATTTTTTTTGGATAACAATCAAATTATTAAGAAGGAAACAGATTGGATGAAGAGAGGTTTGAGAGAGAAGAAATTGAGCTCTCGGGTTTTATGATTAAGAGCTTAATTCTTCATCCAAATATATAGAAGCAGAAGAGGGGTAAATGAGTCACTTAATACCAATTGAAAAAAAAAACAAAAAAACAAAGACCCATTAAACTCGGACGAAACATCATGTTTCGTTCGATTATTTTGCATTTGCAAAATAGTCCCCAAAAATAATAATAATAATTTCACATAGGACGAAACATTAATAAAATCACATCGGGCGTGAAATTTTTTTTATTCTTCTTTTTTTTTGGACGAAACATCATGTTTCATCCTATTTAAAATATTATTAAAATTTTCGTTTCTCCTTTAAAAAAATCATTAAATTTAAAAAATTTCTAACGTACAAAACATTCGTTATTTATTATATTATTATTTATGTATTTTTTAGCTTTTTGCCACTGCAGGAAACGATCGAAAAGCTATTTTATATTAGCCATATATGCATAATATAGCTCTAACGACTGTGGATGCTCCTAAAAGGGGTTCTTATTTGGTGCTATCTATGGACTTAAGAAAATGATGAATTTTCTAAAAGTATTTATTATGGCGATGTTAACACATGCAATTTAGAGGACGTGAAATGCACACACTTCGATCCTGCTCTACCCAAACTTTTTTTGTTCACCCCAACATTACCCACTTGTCCGACTGAGGTCATGCATCAATATCCATTTACACATTCTAACTCTCTAATTATCTAATTATAAATCTCTAATCTCTAATATTATAATGGGAGAAGGCCTTAGTGTCATTTGTAAATCTACCAACATGTACAATGCACGTATATAACTAATATGAAGGAGGTTTCAGATTCGAATCCTCCCTACGTCAAAATTTTTATTTTAAAAAAAAAATATTACAACGCGCACTGCACGTGTAAATTACTAGTTTACACACATCCTAATGTCACCCCAACCTAATTCAACCTCAATTAAATCTACACCACACAATTAGATTAGATCTAACTCTAATCTAACTAAATTTCTCAATTAAATCTACACCACACAATTAGATCTAACCCTGACCTAACTAATTCGAAATCACACATCCTAATCTCATCTCAACCTAATTAAACTCCAATTAATTATTTAAATAAATAAAAAACCCACTCTCCTCTCCATCTCTCCTGAAACTCCCTCTCCCTCTCTAAAAAAAATTCAGATCGATCGTGCCTCCTATCTATCTATATTTTTTTGTAGACGTGTATCGCACGTACATTATACTAGTAAATTTATAATAGTAAAGATTATCTTGATTATGAAAAACGATTTAGTCATTTAGACCATCTTTATATAATTGTAGTTTCAGCTTAAAATAATTTTCTCTCACATTATTTATTCAAAACATCCTTTTAAATAATTAAATCAAATCTGTGTGTTACGTACGAACCTTCACCTTAAAGAAAAAATAATTTTCACTGTAAAATTATCTGTATAAAGTTTTGATTGCGACTGTTTAGATGTTAGGTGTATAACTTCAGATACAATTGTGTGCCTAAACTCCCGTCTCAATTATGAGTTGCTATTACAGAAACCTATAGACAGTGCGTATCTTATTCATCTGATGTAATAAATTCGTGTGTGTTTTCTTAGATGATAATTAATGCGACTTTTAGAAGGAACCTTAAATAAGTCGTACAATCTTAAATATTCATTCATGGTATATATGAATTTGGTGAAATTTTTAGGTACAGGCTTGGACCGCATAACATAAATTCAACAAGTACGTAAATGCTCTGCAATATTGCGGGATCATGTACTTCTCTACAATATTAGCAAATTTCCATTTTATCTATAAATATTATTTTCGTAGCAAAAAAAAACACTGCAAAATGTATCTCAGTACCAATACAAATCTAGAAATATTTTATAGGAGGAAGATCAAATTCATTTTAGTCAATTTTCTTAAAAAATATTAAAGTTTCACTTTCGTACAACATTGTTTAAAGGACAAACCGTTATAAAATATCGGTTATTTAAACAGATGAAAATATATTTTTGGTTTCAGTTTTTACGAACAAACACTGAAATTGAAGGTATCAATTCGTAAAATAAAAGACATACTAAGATATTCAAGTGTGAAGTAAAGTAAATCAAGATCTCTGAACAGTAAAATGTGGAAAACTACTATATGCAATTTTCTCCTACTTAGTTGCTCGTTTTCCTCGTATGTATTTCTCTATAGGAAATAACCAAGTTGCAACGAAGTCAATGTTGTTCAGTGTAGAGAATCTACCACAACTCATAGTGCTAATAGCAGAACACGCATACCACAAGTAATAGAAACTTTTTAAAAATTAGATGAACTAAGAACAAATCACCACAATAATCACAAAATCTCACAAAAAAACTAATATGCAGAGATAATCAATACTTTTTATTCCCTAAAAAATACAAAGATTATAAAGAGATTACAATTCTCAATCTCTCCTTCTTATCTTTGAAATACTCGGCACATTCACCTCTTGAAGTTGAACATTGATAACGGCTCACAAATTCTCTCTAATCAGTTATACAAATCCTAGAGTCTACATTAACCACTTATATAGCTCTCAAGTAAACCCTAAAAGCTAAACACAAATACAGCTTATTGGGCCTTAAACTCGTCAGCTCAAATAACATAGAGTCGATGTCGATCGACCGCAACGTGTCAAGTCCACACCCAGGGCATGACTGGTCGACTGCACGGTCGATCGTCTTCTTCTCTGTTGAACCATGTACACTCGAAGAACTCCTTTCAGCCAGGACCGGTCAACAGCACTCCCGGTCAGCCGTCTTCATTCTTTACTTGCTGATGTCTTCTCCTAATGTCTTCGTCTTCTCCTTTTTTTCTCCAACTTCAAGTACTGTGTGCCTATGTGTATTTGAGACAACAATCCTAACAATCTCCCACTTGGACCAAATACACAACGATTCAAAGTTATTGTAATTTTTACATCGCATTATCTCTACCAATGTCCCACTTTCATGGAAGACCCAAGTACTTTCCGTCTCATGAAGAGTACATCCGCCACTCCACCACGTGGAGTGCATCAACCACCCCTCATAGCCTCATAAAGGATGTGCTCCACCAACCACATAAAATACGAATACCGGAGAAACAACCTCCCGTATCGGATTTGGTGTTACAAGACTCCTCAACTCGCAAAATCTACATTAACACCGGATATGGTTTAAAGCATCTCAATGCAATCTCTGCACTAGAAGTCTCTGTGGACGACACCTCCACAATATCCGCAGACTGTTCAACCCCTGCTGCCCCATTTTGGTTACCCTCATCGATCCACATATCGATATCAGTGCTCTCTACCATACAATAGCGACTTGAAGCTTCATCTGCTATATCACAAAGTACCCTCACCGCAGCACCGTCTTGCTCTCTAGGATCACTCTCATGGCCAGTAGCTCCCACTAAATTAATCACCTCTCATCCACAACTGAAAGAACGCGGGTGCACCCCACACAACCTACTACTCGATTCCAGCTAAGAGTCAACTACAGGAGAAACACTCCTCATGTCCTAAGAAAATACAACGTTCACTCACGCTTCCCTTTTGCAATCACCTTTGAACCTGCAGCTATACGTTACTCCCCACTACCAACTGTAGTAGACATACCCTCTTCGTCTAGCCTTCCTATCGAGATAAGATTTTCCTTCAAGTCTGGAATATGTCTTGTCTCCTGCAAGAAAACACTCTGATCATCATTTGCTTTCATGTGAACAGTATCAACCCTTCATACACTTGTGACCATTTCTCACGATCACATCTCCAAACGAACCCTCCTTGTAGTCATCAAACATCTCTTTCTACGGAGTGTAATGAAAAGAAACTTCCGAATCAATGCACCAATCTTGCATGCCCAACTCCTTCTTAGCTGATAAGCATAACTCTTCAATTTTATTGAACACAACATTGTCTTCTTTTGGTTTGACTTCCTTCGGTTTCTCATGCTTAATCTTCATATATGTCTTACAACTGTGCATCATGTGACCCCTCTTATGATAATACCAACACTCATGTCCATGTCCCCCATTATTGTCATCAGACCCACTCTCAGATGAACTACTCTACTATTTTCTTCTTCGACTGCTCTTAGATCTCCCACTTCTCTTCTCAATTGACATTGCGGAATTTCTAGAAAATGATGATGGAAATCCTCTGTTTCTCACCCTTCTCACATCCTCGTTCAGAATGCTACTCACCACATCTTGTAGAGTCATCGAATCTGTCAGTGTCTGTAATAGTTTGTTCCACTATACCATAACTATCAGGCAAACTAGATAGAAGTAGCAATGATTATCCCCTTTCTGAAAACTTTAATCATGCAGCCTCCATCTGGTTGTAAACCATACAGTAATTTTTCATATGTTCTGCTATTGAACTCCCTTCCCTCAACTTCATATTGACCAATTTCTTCAAGTGAAGAATTTGATTAGATACCGACGGTTTCTCATACATATCCGTGAGAATTTTCATACCCTCATTTATGATCTTTGCCTTCGAGATATGAAATAACGCCTTCATACTCAGTCCTAACTGAATCTGTCCTAGCGCCTCCGGATCCAAACAAGTCCACTCCACCAAGAATTTCGCATCCTTGTCTCCACCTTTCCGGCTTCTCATCAAACAACGAACCATCTAGATCTTTCTAACGAAGGTACGCTATCATCTGAATCTTCCACATCACAAAGTCACTCCCATCGAACCTTTCGATCTTCGACTTGCTATCGATAATCCCGAACCTAGTGCTCTGATACCACTTGTTGCAGAATCTACCACAACTCGTAGTGCTAATAGCGAAACTCACACACCACAAGCAATAGAAACTTTCCAATAACTAGATGAACCAAGAACAATGCACCACAATAATCACAATACCTCACAAGAACACAATAATATGCAAAGATAATCAATACTTCTTATTCCTCAAGTAATACAAAGATTACAAAGAGATTACCACTCTCAATCTCTCTCTCACTCGCCTTTGAAACACTCGGCATAATTCCTTCTTGAAGTTGAACAATGATAACGACTCACCAATTCTCTCTAATCAGTTATATAAATCCTAGAGTCTACAACCACTTATATAGCCCTCAAGTAAATCCTAAAAGATAAAAACAAATACAGCTTATTGGACCTTAAATTTGTCAGCCCAAATAACACACAATGTCGATGTCGGTCGACCGCAACGTGTCAAGTACACACCCAAGGTATGACCGGTAGACTGCATGGTCGACCGTCCACTTCTCTGTTGAACCTTGTACCCTCGAAGAACTCCTTTCAGTTAAGACCGGTTGACCGCACTCCCGATCGGTCAACCGCAACCCTTCCGGCTTCATTTATCCACTTGTTGTTGTCTTTTCTTGTTGTTTTTGTTACTTCAACTTTAAGTAGTCTGTAGTTACGTGTATTTGAGACCTTAGTCTAAACATTCTCAATATATAATACTGGGATCATCAGTTAAAATAATGAAATTGTCACTAACAATGCAGGCTTTTATTATTAATAATAAGTAAGCGAAGATTTGTTATGATGCATTCAAACCACCTACTTCTTCTTTCACTATTTAATCCTCGATTAATAAATCTGCAACGTTCATTACTAATCAAGGATGAAGATAGAATCGCATTGGAAGTAGAAGTCGGTAGTTAGACTGTACCATAGCAAATCGTACGCTTTTAATTATAGTTAATTAAATTTGCTAATAATTATTCTTTTCTAGAAGTTGAATTTGATAGAAATTGATAGTTGATGAACTAAGGAGAACTCCTCCCCTTTTTTAAGTAACTGACATGTTAGCATTGTTAAGCTCATTACTTTAAATAATATGATAAGGATATGATTTCGATAACTTCAAGTACTTTGTTTATAAGAAATTAATTTGTTTAATCTTCCTTCTTGGCATCACCTTATACATATTGTTAGATATATAGTGGACTATGGATAAGTACAAATAAATATGGGAGAAGTTGTATTAATTAACTAGATCACCAAAATATTATTTAAAGTAGGTAAATTGTCAGTTTGCTCTTAATAAGATAAGTTTAAAGAAGAAAATTTGCTTTTTTCCTTTGACTATTTTTCCTGCTCACATTAGAGCAACACTAGTCGTTGGCTATATATACAAAAAATGAATATTTTGGATAGAATCAATTTGTAGTCGTCATCTATATGTTTATATTTTAGGTTTTTCATGAACAGAAACCGGCCAAATTTGAGTGAGAGTTTAGCTTTTTCCATATTTTGGAAATCGGAACATAATATACGGTTTATACTTCGCACGGTAGATGATATGTCATCTGAGATTTTTTTTTTTTTGAAATTGTCGGAAGGGATATGATGTCAGACGGGATATGATATCCCGTCTGAATTATTTATATAAAAAGTGAAATCAATGTGCACCTGAGAAACGGTACTTCATCTACCGTTTAAAAAAAAGACTTTTTTTTTGTCGGACGGGATATGTTATCCCGTCCTTCATTTTTTTTACACAAAAAGTGTGTGTGTGTGTGTTGGGGGGGGGGGGGGGGGGGGGGGGGGCATCATATCACGACGCGACGTTCACCATTTTTTTAAAACAAATTTCAACGAAAATCTTCAAACGGTATATGATATCTTGTTTCGTCCAAAAAAATCTAAATTATGAGTTACGACGACTGCAGCGCTTTTCGCTACTTTCTATTTCTAAAATGTCAAATACCCATTTTTTTAACAAACGACTACAGATGCTCTTACTAGCACTAAAATGGGCAATACATTATTTAACCAATTGTGCATAACTAGTACTGTATATTTTTATAGAGCCCAAGACTATTCGAAATTTAACCAAAATAATAATCTGTTGGGGTTGGAAAGTATTGGGTCATTTACGTTTCGGTGTCACTATATAAGTGCATTCACTTTAGAAGATGTATACTTAATTAAAGCCTTCCAATGACTTGTTCTTAATAATGCGATCCTTACAATTGAGAACCTGGTTAAGAGACAACTGAATATTGCGATCAACAGTAGATTCTGCAGTGCATACATGGAGCCGAGAAACCACCTCTTCATTGAATGCATTAGGAGCAAGGTAGTGCTTATCGAGGTCCTAAAGGCCCTTGAAACAAACGATTACCTACTAGCGTATGAGGATCTGTGGGTATGCCCTAAGTTTGTTAATGAGAAACATAGGATGAAGGAAGCGTGGTACATCGTCATCGCCACAATGACTTGTGTTTTATGGTTTGATAAAAATAACTCACTACAACACATATGGGCTTTCACGGCCTTTTTTTGGGGTTACCCCAGCATTTAGAAACGCCGGGGTAGCCCCTACCGGCATTTTTGAAAATGCCGGTAGAAATGCCATAGTAGCCTGCGTCGCCATAGACAAGGGGTCTAACCCGACATTTTTTAAGACGCTGGTGTAGCCCAACACCTACCCTGGCGTTTTATGGCGTTTGTAAAACGACAGGGTAGGGATAATTTTTTTATATTTGAATAATACCTAAAAACGTCGGGTTAGGCTATTTTTATATATTTATTATTATTATTTTATAATACCTGCCTCAGCATTGAAAAATGCTGGGGTATGGGTATTTTATTTATTGTAATAATACCTATTCAAATGATATATATATACTAGGTTTGCCCGTTGACACGTACCTACGACACGTCTTCGGAACGGTGCACTGAGTTTGATTATATAAAATAGTTTTAGAAGTAGCGCCCCAAATTTTCAATATAATAAACTCAGAAATACGTGGTACAATTCCCAGCATCTACCTCAATGTAATAGTAAACATAGCCAAACACAAATAATTTTTTAACTTTTATTACATCAATTCTTTACATAGCACAGCGGAAAATTAAACACCTTGAATTACAATTCTTTCTTTTACAACACATTCTTTCACAATTTGCATAAGCCACAATATCATTCTACCACATGCATCCAAATCCTAAGCTATAGGTACCTACCAGTAAAACATAAGGCTAGAGAAAATCCTAACCCCCAAAACTACAAGGGTCAGCCAAAACTGCGTGAGTAACATCAAAAGAAATACAATATAAATAAAACATAAAGAATAAATTTATAATCAACACATATTAACAGTAGTAACACATGGACAATGAAGTGACGATAAATAAAGCATGAAAACATCAAGTGAAACTAAGCTAAGTGTCAAGTATAGGAAAACAGAGAAAACATCATGCATAATACAAATCAAGAAATACAAATACAGTATGATGACTCTCTAATTCATACTTATCGGATTATATGCATACCATACTACATAGGTCTGGTGCAAGCCCTTATCGTTCTCCACTTTATAGGGTTAAATCCATCGTTATGCAACTAATTCTACTACAGTGATAGAAACAAGATCTAGAATACTCCGTAAATAAGCCTGAAAACACTCTACGTGCAAGCATCATGTAAGTATAGCTCAAAAACCGGAGAATCACCTCCCTGCCGTGTATCCCACGAATAGGCCTGCCGACCCTCGACGTGCAGATACACAGTATATCCCGTGAATAGGCCTGCCGACCCTTGACACGCGAATGCACCGTATGTTCCGTGAATAGGCCCGCCGACCCTCGACACGCGAACATACCAACTGTCCTCTCAGGACACAACAACACACTGTCCTGGAATGCATTCGTCGGACTAACAACAGAGCATATACTTACGTTTCCCAAGTTTTATCACATCTCCCTTAATGCCTATCCTTAGGTTGATTATTATTAATTTAAAACACAATTTTTCCCTCTCTAGAGTTGGTGTATCCTACCGGACTTAATTCCAACAAAATAACCCCAAAGCCCAAACTGGCCAAAATCTACAAAATCTCATCTGCCGGTTTACAGGAATCTAACTCAACCTCTTGAGACTCACAAATCGAATACCAACACAAAACCTTTCATTTAAACTCTTAATTCCATCGTCAACCGTTTATATTAAGAAAACTTCTTAAAATCAATAAATCTAAATTCATCCAAATACCCAAAAATTTCCAAAAGTGAAATCTGAGATTAAATCTCTTGAACAACTGAGTTTCACATTTTGAAGTCATGGAAAAAATCACAAAACATCAATTCCTTCGAAATCCATATATAATTCGCTTTCTAAAGTTATAGAAATACCAATTAAATTCTATTGTTAATCAAAATATAACTCTCTCCAATATACAGTAATCTGTAGCAAAAACTTCACCTAAAACTGTAGATCAATACATCATAAGTTCGAAGAAATAATCGTTCAAGAAAACGATCAAAAATTCAACAAAACAGTCAGCAGCACAGCTGACGGTCGACCGACTTGTTAGTTCAAAAAGACAGCGGTTGACTGTCATGTGAAATCTCCAAAACCCAAGAACTGGCAGTCGACTGACATTTCATGTGTAAAATTCGTACGGTCAACTGACATGTTCAAAAAAATAGCTTTAATATTCATGCACTTTTTAACTGATACATGGTTTTAACTCTTTAAAAGCTTGAATTTGTGAAATAAAAATCCTAAGATGATCAAACAAAACTTTTCTAATATACTGGAGTTCATAAATTAAATCATACTCTCATAAAATTCGTAAAAGAGCAATTTTCCATCATAACTCCTTCAAAACAGAAACTTATGAATATATATGTATATATGTGTATATATATCAGTAAAATCAACAAGAATTATGGTATAAGAGTAGTGCAATGTTCAATTCAATTTCAGTAACAATATAAATCAAGATCCAATTGAAATCTTTACCAAAACTCAAAAAATCAAATTTCAGCTGAATAATGTCAGACCCAAAATCAAAATCCACTTCAATCTTTTTGACTTCAAAACCTTTCTCGCGATTTGTTATCCACACATACAACTATTAACATCTGTTTGCCCATGATTACAAGTAATTACAACATGTGTTTAGTCAAGTTCTTCTCATCAAAACATCCAAACATATCATATGTATATATACAACAGTAAAGAATTCATCTTTATTCAACTTTATGCACTGTAAGTCTTACAACTCATTATAAACAATCAAATCAGCAAGAAAACAGTACATCCATGAGTTATATTAAGTTCTTAATATTCTTAAGTCATCCATATAGAAATTCATTCGTCCATTGCATTATTTTCATGAAAAGTTCTATTTTTATTCATCCATCCATCAATAATTCATTATATCATCATACAATCATCTATCATGCATTCTACTAGACAAATTATCATATTTAACATGCATAGATCAACAAGAAATCAAACACATGTCACTCGCCTTATTGAAGAATCAACTGAAATAATAAAGAATAAGAAAAGGCTCATTCTTTTGTAAAAATCCAAGATTCTCGCTTTGAAATTCCAAGAAAATCAATAATAAAATAGTCTTTTGTTTTTGCAGAGGAGGGGAACGGCTATAGGGGTTTTAATATAGCCGAAATTCTGGAGTTTTAGGGTTTTGAGAAGATTTTACAAAATATTCCTTTAGAATATATCTTTACATATATAAATCTTTATACTAGGAAATTAGGCTAACCAATTTAGTTGGGATTAAAATCAAAAATAACTCTCCAGATCTGGCCAGCATCCATATCTAATCAGCAAAAATAAATTTTATAATTTTGGCCTCTAAGTGGCAATTTTGCAAAAAGGTCCTTCTTTAACAAATTTACGAAATAAACTAAATCTGTTTGAATAAAAATTGAAATCTTTACCTCTGAGTTGGCTACCCATCATGCTCAGCCAAGAAAACTGAAATTCTGGAGTTTTTACTCCAAGTGGTAATTTTGCACAAAAGCCCATCCTTTTTGTAATATTTGCAAATATGTCAAATAAACATCAGAAAATTCATAAATAATAAATACTAATAAATATTAGGTTTTCCCAAAATAATTTCTGACTTTGAACTTCTCAAGAAAAATATTTGCACGTGTTTTGCACGTACAACATGATAAATTTCAGAAAAATGTTTATTAAATCACCAAAAATCACTTTAATTCATTTATTAATCTCAAAACATTCTTTAAAAATATAGGGTGTTACATCACTCCCTCCTTAGAATAGTTTTGTCCTCATAACTACTACTAATAGGGACCCAACAATACAAGCAAACGAAGAATGCAATTTCCTAAATGGAAATATAGTTCAAAGAATACAATCATACAAGAGAATACAATTTAACCAAAAGAATACAATCATACAAAGAGCTCAGGAAAATCCTTCTGCATGCGATCCTCCGGCTCCCAAGTAGCTTCCTCAAACAGCTGGTTCCTCCACAATACATTGACCATAGGTATCACCTTATTCCTTAACTCCTTCTCCCGACGGTCAACAATCTCTACAGGCTGCTTCTTGTAACTCAAGTTCAGCTGTAAACCTTCAGACACTTCCGCCAACTGATGATTCTGATTCGACACATACTTCCTCAACATTGACACATGGAACATGTCATGCACCTGTGCCAATTCTTCTAGTAGTTCCAACTTATATGTTGTTTTACCAATCCGCCTCAAAATCTTGTATAGCCCAATGTACCTTGGCACCAACTTGCCTCCCTTCACAAACTTGATTACTCATTTAGTCGGAGACACCTTGAGAAAAACTGCATCCCCAAACTCAAACTCCAAGTCCCTTTGTTGAGTGTCTGCATACTGCCAACTCTGAGCCTCGACCAACCTCTTACGAATTAGCTCGATCTTCTCCGATGTCTACAGCACAATCTCCGGCCCAAACGTCTGCCTCTCACCAACTTCATACCAACAAACAGGTGTCCTGCACTTCCTCCCATACAGAGCTTCATACAGAGCCATCCCGATTCTCGCATGGTAAATGTTGTTATAAGCGAACTCAACCAATGCAAAGTACCTCTCCCAACTACCCCCAAAATCCATAACACAAACCCTCAGCATATCCTCTAATACCCGATTCACCCTTTCAGTTTGACCATCGGTCTGCGGATGAAAAGCAGTACTGAAATCGGTTCTGGTACCCAAAACTGCCTACAAATCCTTCCAAAACCTCAATGTAAACCTCGCATCCCTGTCGGAAACAATCGACATAGGAACCCCATGAAGTCTCACAATCTCATCAATGTACAGCTCTGCCAATTTCTCCAACGACCAAGTAATCTTTATGGACAGAAAGTGAGCTGACTTGGTCAAACGATCAACAATAACCCAAATTGAGTCATTGCCCTTCGGACTCCTCAGCAACCCTGTGATGAAATCCATGCTGATATTCTCCCACTTCCATTCTGGAATAGGCAATGGTTGTAACAAACCTCTAGGCCTTTGATTCTCTGCTTTGATCTGCTGGCAAGTCAGACATCTTGCTACAAAGTCTGCCACAACACTCTTCATACCAGACCACCAAAAGTGCTGTTTGATGTCCTTGTACATCTTTGTGCCTCCAAGATGTACTAATAACAAGGTATTGTGCGCCTCCTGCAAGATACTCTCCTTTAAATCTGCATTCTCCGGTACACACAACCTCTCACCCATCCATAGAACTCTATCTTGGACACGAAACTCTGATAACTTGCCTTCAGAAACCTGCTGCAACATCCTCTGAATCTCTGTATCTGATTTCTGACCCTCCATAATCTGCTCTCTCAAAGAAGGCTGCAACCTCAACTGAGCCAAAGATGCTCCCAAACCCTACAGTACCAGTTCGATACCTGCCTGATCAAACTCTGCCGCCAACTCTCTCTGAGTAATGATCAAACTCGATAAACTGCTCTTCCGACTAGGCCCATCGGCCACCACATTCGCCTTGCCCAGATGATACTTGATCTCAGGATGAATGTCTTCCAACACTTCCAACCATCTTCTCTGCCGAAGATTTAGATCCATCTGCTGATAAATATACTTCAGGCTCTTCTGGTCGGTATACATGTTGACCTTCACTCCATATACATAATGCCTCCACTGCTTCAAGGCAAAGATAATAGCTATCAATTCCAGATCGTGCGTCGGATAGTTCTTCTCATGCGGACGAAACTGTCTTGAACCATATGCAATAACCTTCCCTTCCTGCATCAAGACGCACCCCAAACACCTTAGTGACGCATCACTGAAGATATCATAGTCCTTCCCAGCTTGTGGCAAAGCTAAGATAGGCGCAGTTGTCAACCTCTCCTTTAGTTCAAGGAAACTAGCCTCACACTTATCAGTCCAAGTGAACGACACATTCTTCCGAGTCAATCCTATCAAAGAAATTGCGATCTGTGCATAGCCCTGAATGAATCTCCTGTACTACCCAGCCAAACCCAAGAAGCTCCTGACTTCCTTCACTGTCGTTGGCCTGGGCCAATTCTTTACTGCTTCAACCTTCTGAGGATCGGTAGCCACTCCCTCCTAGAAAGGATATGACCAAGGAAAGCTACCTCGAACTTCCAAAACTCACACTTCGACAGCTTGGCATACAAGTTATGCTCCTGCAACTTCTCCAATACCTCTGCCAAGTGCTTAGAGTGCTCTTCCTCCGACTTCGAATATACCAGAATACCATCAATGAATACCACCACGAAGGAATCAATAAATGGCTGCAAAATCCGATTCATCATATCCATAAACACTGCCGGCACATTCGTCACTCCGAATGGCATCACCAAAAATTCATAGAGTCCATGACGAGTCCTGAAAGCTGTCTTACTCACATCTTTCTCCTTAACTCGAACATGATGATACCCTGACCGCAGATCAATCTTCGAAAATACAGCTGCTCCCCGAAGCCTATCAAACAAATCATCAATCTGTGGAAGCGGATACTTGTTCTGAATGGTCACCCTGTTCAACTCCCAGTAGTCAATGTATATCCTCATTGACCCATCCTTCTTCTTCACTAACAACACTGGTGCTCCCCACGGTGAAGTACTCGGCCTGATGAATCCCTTACTCAGTAATTCCTCAATCTGCTTCTTAACTTCATCCTGCTCCACAAGTGCCATCCTGTATGGAGCCTTAGAAATCGGATCACTTCTCAACTGAACATTAATGCAGAACTTAACATCTCGCTGCAGCGACAACTTCGGTAGATCTTCCAAGAATACCGTAGGAAAATCCCTGACAACTGGAATGCTTCTGACTTCATCTGGAATCATCAACTTAGATATCATTGCAGCCACTTTTGGGTCCATCTTCTTCTCCTGAAAAGTCACTGCGGGACCTCCTGGTGCTTCAAATAACACCGCTTTCTTTTTGCATTCAATTTTGGCATCATATATTGTCATCCAATCAATGCCCAAGATCACATCCATACCTATGCCTTGCAGTTCAATGAGATCTATGCCGAATAATCTCCCACCAATCTCGATATCATAGCCCTCGTAACACCTATCAGCAATCAATTCTTTCCCTAATAGTGTTGCCACTAACAAGACTCTACCTGGAACTACCTTAGGTTCCACACATAAAACTTTAGCAAAATTGGGTGACACAAATATATGCAAAGAACCAGTATCAAATAAAACTTTTGCTTTTTTTTATTCCATTAATCAAGACAAATCCCTAGATCACATCTCTGAGTTACCCGCATCCTTCTCACTTAATGCAAACACTCACCCCTGCCTCTGAAATTTGCGTCCGGCTGCACCTTCATTCTTCAACTGCGGACAGTTTGGTCTGATATACCCTTCATGACCACACTGATAACAAGACTGCGCCTTAGGTAGCTTGGTGCATGCTGATGATAGTGGCCTGCCTCTTCATAGTTGAAACAAGTCACGCCGTGAATTGCGGGCGTCTTCTGCTCTGGACTACTGAACTTGCCCTGCTTCAGTGGGAACTTCTTCCCGCTCTGACTTATTGCTGGCCTCTTGTTCCTATTCCAGGTCTCCTGCTTCTTATGGAATTGATCCATATCCTATTCTGTCATTACTACTCTCCTGACCAGCTTATCAAACCTTCTGATGCCCAACGGTATCATCCGCGACCTTAAATTCGGCCTCAAGCCCTGCTCGAATTTCTTGGCCTTCTTCACTTCATCAACAATCAGCTCCGGTGCATACCTTCACAGCTGGGCGAACTTAGTCTTATATTCGCACACTGACATGCTGCCTTACTGCAGATTCAAGAATTTTGTTGCCTTCTTCTCCTGAATATCTAGAGGAAAGAAACGATCGTTGAACTTGTCCAAAAAGGCCTCCCAAGTCACCTGTTGATCCCCAAAAGTCCTCTTCACTGACTGCCACCAAATGCCAACATCCTTCACTAACTGCATTGTAGCCAATTTCACCTTGTTGGCTGCTGGGGTTTTCAAAACTTCGAAGACTACCTCCATCTGTCTAACCCAATCATCAGTCTCATTAGGATCAGACTGCCTCTAAAAAACAGGCAGCTTCATCCGCTTGAAGGACTCAACCTGCTTAATCAGATCAGCATTAACAAGCACCGGTCCAGCTCATTGATTCTGATTCTGAGCCATGTTGGCGGCCATGAACATGTTCAAGGTCTGATACACCCAAGCAATTTATGTCTCAAGATTAAGTCCGGCCCCATGGGAACCTTCAGCCCCATCACCATTTCCACCATTCCTAGTCTTGGGTCCTGCCATTATACTGAATACTGCAAAATGAGGAAAAAGTTAGAGTATCACAACACAATTCATATTCACATCAATACCTTATGGCAAAATCTCAATCATACCCCCAACCAATTCATCTTGTTTTAATTTTATGTGATACTCACACTCTAATGTCCACACCTAGGTACTCACGCTCTAATGTCCACCTAAGTTTATTTTTATACCATATTTATCATTACTATTGAAGCATGCTTTGGTACCAATCTCTGCAGCGCCTCGAATTTTCAATATAATAAACTCAGAAATACGTAACACAATTCCTAGCATTTACCTTAATGTAATAGTAAACATAGTCAAACACGGATAATTTTTCAATTTTTATTACATCAATTCTTTACATAGTACAGCAGAAAATTAAACACATTTGTTGGATCTTGTAGGCAAGACAAGAAACACTACAGAGGGAGGGGGGTGAATAGTGTTTTATAAAAAAATAATTGCAGAATTGAACTTTTTCTTCTGTCCAGTCGATTTGAAAAGAAAAACCAGTCGACTGGAGCGACAGTTAAGAAGAGTATTTTAAGACGAGTCTGATCAGTTGACTTATTGAAGAACCAGTCGACTTACCAGACAAGTTTTCAAAGAGTATGTAGTACAAGTCTGACCAGTCGACTTAAAAGGAGACGTAGTCGACTGTCCAGACAAGTTTCACAGAGAACTTAAAAAACAAGTAAATGAAATGCAAGTTCAGAGAAATACAACCACAGAATACACACGATGTATCCTGGTTCGGTCCTCCGGACCTATATCCAGTCCCCAAGCAACCCACTTGAGATTTTCCACTATTCTTGAAAAAGTACAAGAATACCCTACGGTGTTAGACAACAACCTTGTCCAACCCGTAGTCCTCTTTCACAACTAGAGAGAGCAACCCACTCTTCCACCAAGAGTGAAAACCTGACTCTACAACCTAGAGTCCTACTCTCCAACCGAGGGGACCACTCTCACAACCGAGAGTGACAAGAAAACAATAAAATGTTTACAATCAACCTATAGCCTTGTTGTGAATGTGATTTTGTACATGGCTATTCGGTCAACTTCTGAATTCAGTCCAAAACGAATTCGATGTTATGCTGGACTGAAAATAGAGAACCAAGACTTAGAAATTTTGGAGTGCAAGTTAGAATGCTTGTTTTTTTGAAAATAAGAGTTTTAAACTTTTTAAACAAAAATCTTACAACCTTTCAATGTTGATTCACAGACTATATATATAGACTGAAATCCATTGAAACGTTATAAAAACAGTTTATAAAACCAATTAAAAAACGGATATAAACTTCTGAATTCGAAAATTCAAGTTTTGAAATCAGTAAACTGTCGAAACGACTTGAACAATCGACTGGGTTGCCATGATGAGTCGACTGGTCAGAGTTTGAAAGAGTTCAGACAGTTTCGTACTGAACAGTCGACTGATGCCATAAGGCAGTCGGCTGGTACTCAACAGCTGATCTAAATCAAACTGTTTCGACCTTTTAATCTTTTGAAAAAACAACACTCAATTATAAAATAAGTGTGAGTGTGTATGTGTGACAAGGCTATTACATCAATCTAAGACTCAAAGAAAGGAAAAAAATTACAAATTGTTTACAAGACATAAAATAACACATTTCAGCATTGGTCTTGTCTTATGTCTTGAGTCTTGAGATGGAGCTTTAGCCTTTGTCATTGTCTTTGAATGCTTGATCACACTTGAGCTTTAGAACCTTGTAGAGCTTAATCAATTTTCTTTGAGCTTGATCAATTTACTTTGAGCATGTTTGAACATTTTACCTTTGTGTACATTCTGTAATATATAAGAAGTAGCACAACAACTTTGCATTGTGTTGTAATCATCAAAATTAAGAATCAACAACATTGAATTACAATTCTTTCTTTTACAACACATTCTTTCACAATTTGCATAAGCCACATTATGATTCTACCACGTGCATCCAAATCCCAAGCTATAGGTACCTACCTGTAAAACATGAGGCTAGAGATAAACCTAACCCCCAAAACTATAGGGGTCAGCCATAACGGTGTGAGTGACGTCAAAAGAAATACAATATAAATGAAACATAAAGAATAAATTCAAAATCAACACATACCAACAGTAGTAACACATGGACAATGAAGTGACGATAAATAAAGTATGAAAACATCAAGTGAAACTAAGCTAAGTGTCAAGTGTAGGAAAACAGAGAAAACATCATGCATAATACAAGTCAAGAAACACAAATGGAGTATGATGACTCTCTAATGCATACTTGGCGGATTCTATGCATTCCATACTACATATGTCCGGTGCAATCCCTTATCATTCTCCACTTTATAGGGTTAAATTCCTCGTTATGCAACTAATTCTACTACGGTGATAGAAACAAGATCTAGAATACTCTGCGAATAAGCCTGACAACCCTCGACGCGCAAGCATCATGAAAGCATAGCTCAAAAACTGGAGAATCACCTCCCTGCCGTGTACCCCACGAATAGGCCTGCCGACCCTCGACTTGTAGATACACAGTACATCCCGTGAATAGGCCTACCGACCTTCGACAAACGAATGCACCGTATGTTCCGTGAATAGGCCCGCCGACTCTTGACACGCGAATGCACCGTATGTTCGGTGAATAGGCCTGTCGACATTGATATACGAACATACCAACTGTCCTCTCGGGACACAACAACACACAGTCCTGGAACGCATCCATCGGACTAACTGTAATGCCCCTGCCCCTAGCTCAGACAATTTATACAATTTATAAGACAAATTAGATACTATGTCGTACAACTGCCCACCACAGGCTACCTCTCAAAAGGTGGTTAACCGGATTGGTGACTCTTGATCATTGGCAGTACTATTTATATATTATTTAATTATAGGAGAGATCCGATATGGGACAAATTCATCTCTTCTCTCTCTCTTCAGAAGTGTACAGCCGAAGCTATTTAGCTCTAACACCCGGGTGGCCCCCACGGCATATATGGCCACATCATCCAAGCATGACGAAGTCAACAGACAGCATACCTGCTGTTACTACCTTCAACGTGCCCCCCCCTCATACCCATTTCAAGTTATTTACAACCAAACCATTCTGCATATGTTTCAAACTATACTTTTTTCAACATATATCATTATATATATATACTTTATATTTTTTGAAAATTATGGGGTGTTACACCCCCCCTTCAGATTTCGGCGTCCTCACTGAGCACGGACATGCACAATCTAGCACAGGATCTCATTTCCCAACTAATTATGATCCCGGAATCCTCCACCTGATCAATAACAGTCCCGAAATTCTCCGCCCGACTATATAGACATGCCCCACACCCCGGTGTCGAAAGTCAGCTCTGATACCATTTGTAACGCCCCTACCCCTAGCTCAGACAATTTATACAATTTATAAGACAAATTAGATACTATGTAGTACAAATTAGATACTATGTAGTACAACTACCCACCACAGGCTGCCTCTCAAAAGGTGGTTAACCGGATTGGTGACTCTTGATCATTGGCATTACTATTTATACATTAATTATAGTAGAGATCCGATATGGGACAAATTCATCTCTTCTCTCTTTCTTCCGAAGTGTACAGCCGAAGCTATTTAGCTCTAACACCCGGGTGGCCCCCACGACATACGTCATCCAGGCATGACGAAGTCAACAGACAGCATACCTGCTATTACTACCTTCACGTGCCCCCCCCCCCCCACTCATACCCATTTCAAGTTATTTACAACCAAACCATTTTACATATGTTTCAAACTATCTGCATATGTTTCAAACTATACTTTTTTCAACATATATCATTATATATATATACTTTATATTCTTTGAAAATTACGGGGTGTTACACTAACAACAGAGCATATACTTATGTTTCCCATGTTCTATCACATCTCCACTAGTGTCTGTCCTTAGGTTGATTATTATTAATTTAAAACACAATTTCCTCCTCATTAGAGTTGGTGTATCCTACCGGACTTAATTTCAACAAAACAACCCCAAGGCCCAAACTGGCCAAAATCCGCAAAATCTCATCTTCCGGTTTACAGGAATCCCACTCAACCTCTAGAGACTCACAAATCGAATACCAACACAAAACCTTTCATTAAAACTCTTAATTCCATTGTCAACCGTTTATATTAAGAAAACTTCTTAAAATCAACAAATCTAAATTCATCCAAATACCCAAAAATTTCCAGAAGTGAAATCTGAGATTAAATCTCTCAAACAACTAAGTTTCACATTTTGAAGTCATGGAAAAAATCACAAAACATCAATTCCTTCGAAATCCATATATAATTCGCTTTCTAAAGTTATAGAAATACCAATTAAATTCTATTATTAATCAAAATATAACTCTCTGTAATATACAGTAATCTGTAGTAAAAACTTTACCGAAAACAGTAGATCAATACATCATAAGTTCGAAGAAATAATCGTTCACGAAAACGTTGAAAAATTCAACAAAACAGTCAGCAGCACAGTTGACGGTCGACCAACTTGTTAGTTCAAAAAGACAGCGGTCGACTGTCATGTGAAATCTCCAAAACCCAAGAACTGACAGTCGACCGACATTTCATGTGTAAAATTCGTGTGGTCGACTGACATGTTGAAAAACGTAGCTTTAATATTTGTAAGCTTTTTAACTGATACATGGTTTTAACTTTTTAAAAGCTTGAATTTGTGAAATAAAAATCTTGAGATGATCAAACAAAACTTTTCTAATATATTGGAGTTCATAAATCAAATCATACTCTCATCAAATTCGTAAAAGAGTAATTTTTCATCAAAACTTCTTCAAAACAGAAACTTATGAATATATATGTATATATGTGTATATATATCAGTAAAATCAACAAGAATCATGGTATAAGAGTAGTGCAATGTTCAATTGAATATCAGTAACAATATAAATCAAGATCCAATCGAAATCTTTACCAAATCTTTAAAAAATCAAATTTCGGCTGAACAATGTTAGACCCGAAATCAAAATCCACTTCAACTCATAAAAGCTTAATCTTTTTTACTTCAAAACCTCTCTTGCGATTTGTTAACCTTACATACAACTATTTACATCAGCTTTCCCATAATTATAAGTAATTATAACATGTGTTTAGTCAAGTTCTTCTCATCATAACATCCAAACAGATCATATGTATATATACAACAGTAAATAATTCATCTTTATTCAATTTTATGCACTGTAAGTCTTACAACTCATTATAAACAATCAAATCAGCAAGAAAACAGTACATCCATGAGTTATATTAAGTTCTTAACATTCTTAAGTCATCTATATAGAAATTCATTCGTCCATTGCATAGTTTTCATGAAAAGTTCTATTTTTATTCATCCATCCATCCATCAATAATTCATTATATCATTATACAATCATCTATCATGCATTCTTCTAGACAAATCATCATATTTAACATGCATAGATCAACAAAAAATCAAACACATGTCACTCACCTTATTGAAGAATCAACCGAAATAATAAAGAATAAGAAAAAGCTCATCCTTTTGCAAAAATCAAAGATCCTCACATTGAAATTCCAAGAAAATCAATAATAAAATAGTCTTTTGTTTTTGCAGAGGAGGGGGACGGCTGTAGGGGTTTTAATATAGCCGAAATTCTGGAGTTTTAGGGTTTTGAAAAGATTTTACAAAATATTCCTTTAGAATATATCTTTATATATATAAATCTTTATACTAGCAAATTAGGTTAACCAATTTAGTTAGGATTAAAATTAAAAATAACTCTCCAGATCTGGCCGACATCCATATCTAATCAGAAAAAATAAATTTTGTAATTTTGGCCTCTAAGTGGCAATTTTGCAAAAAGTTCATTCTTTAACAAATTTGCAAAATAAAATAAATCTATTAGAATAAAAATTGAAATCTTTACTTCTGAGTTGGCTAGCCATCATGCTCAACCCAGAAAACCGAAATTCTAGAGTTTTTACTTCAAGTGGTAATTTTGCATAAAAGCCTATCTTTTAGTAATATTTGCAAATATGCCAAATAAATATCAGAAAATTCATAAATAATGCCTACTCATAAATATTAGGTTTTCCCAAAATAATTTCTGACTTTGAACTTCCTAAGAAAAATATTTGCACGTGTTTTGCACGTGCAACAAGATAAATTTCAGAAAAATGATTATTAAATTACCAAAAATCACTTTAATTCATTTATTAATCTCAAAAAATTATTTAAAATTCTAGGGGTGTTACATTAGAGGTCCAACAAATTAATTGAAGTAGGAAACATATTATATGAGGAAGCAGCATATCTACCTTTAAGCTCAACCATCGCCTTCTTGATCATTAGTTTGAACTTACCTGGAATGCATATAGTTTGTTAGATACACTTCATAGAGTTTTTTTTAACTTCAGGATCACTTTTAGATGCTTGTAATAGTTAAACAATAACATAATCATATAGGTTTTGTAGAGCTTACTCTAATCCCATAACCACTATGAACTTACCTGGAATGCATATAGTTTGTTAGAAATACTGCATAGAGTTTTTTTTAACTTCAACATCACTTTTAGATGCTTGTAATAGTTATGCAAGGACAAGATCGTATAGATTTTATAAAGCTTATTCTAATTCCATAACCACTATGAGCATGTTTAAATACAATGGTAACCCAAGTGCAGGTGTGAAGGTATCTGCAATAGCAATAATCTAAGCATATATTTGTCTGAGACTCAGTTTGCAATTGAAATATCTTTTATTATTATTTCAACCAAAATGAAATACATGAAGTTCTCAAAACTCTAATCCAAGCTAATCATTTCTTTTATCTCTACTTTGTCTCCCTATTGCACCTTTATAAAAAAAAATCAAAATGGATCAATAACAATTTACTTTAGCTGTCTTTGTTAAGTGGAGAGTTTGCACCCTTCACTGGAAAACTCCACTCATCCTAATCCTATATATCCAAACATACATTAAAAGTTCTTATATGTTCTGTTATCCATGGTTTCTAATAACCGGTGAAGGGAACACTTCACGATAGTATATTCTCTTGTAGTAAAGAAATTAATATTGCATATTTGCCAAGTTATTTTAGGTTGCTGATCAGCTTAACTGTCTTGTTATGGTTTGGAAGCCCAAATTGAGGCCACCAAATAATCCATCTCTCACTTGCGTACACCTTAAATCAAAACCAATAAAAAACTCATCGAATAAATCACCAAATTAAAATTTTTTAAACCCAAAAATAAAACAATCATATCTCTAAACTTAGATCACAAGCACACACAAAATTCGAGTCAGCAAAAAACTGAGTAATCCCCCGCACACACAAAATTAAAAATTATAATGAGAATTCGGTTAATGAGATGAAATTAGAGTCACCGCATCGCATGTAGAGACTCTCGATTCGGTAGAGGGGAGTCGCCGATACGGAGTCACTTGATATTCGCGCTCGATTTGGTGGTGGGGAGTCGCCGATACGGAATCAGCAGCGAATCAAATATCGGTGACAACCTCTTGACTAAGGTTCGACACTGGATTTGGATTTAGATTTGCTTTAAGATTCGCGCTTGAGAGGACGATGGAGGCTTCGATAATGGAATGGAAGCAAAAATTTAAGAAAATGGTTTTTAGGGATTTGGAGTTAGCAGCTTAAAAACCCTAAGGGGGAGGGGGGAGAAATTGGAGCTCTCTGGTTTGGAGAATAAAGTGAGCAAACTAATCTGAATAGGAGAGAGAGAGAGAAAGAGACAGAAAGAAAGAAAAACAACTAAATAAATAAAGGAGTTGTTTTTTTTTTTGGGGGGGGGGGGGGTTCAATTTTAGTTTTGGGGGGAAACTTTTTTTTTCGGAGGAGCTTAGATCTGGACCATTGTTTCCTTACTATTGAAAAAGAGCCACTTGATAGCTTTTCTTTGTGTTATATATATATATATATATATATATATATATATATATATATATATATATATATATATACTAGTAGTTTACACGTGCGATGCACGTCTTAATAAATATAGTTTTTTTAAAAGTAAAAATTCAGACGTAGTCTGAATTTGATCTAAAATCTCATTTACAATAGTTATGCAGGTGCATTGCACGGGTTGGTAGATTGACAAATTACACTAAGGCCTTCTCCCATTGTAGTAGTAGAGATTAATAAATATAATTTTTTTAAAAGTAAAAATTGAGACATAGTCTCGATTTGATCTAAAATATCATTTACAATAGTTATGCACGTGCATTACACATGTTGGTAGAAGGACAAATTACACTAAGGCCTTCTCCCATTATAGTAGTAGATATATATATATATATATATATATATCCATTGTAAACGGGTTCGTTTATATATATCCATTGTAAACGGGTTCGTTCCAAATATAACCTAAGCCGTTGTTCCGAATAACGGCTTAGGTTCAAAATAAACGAAACTGTTGTTCCGAACAACGGCTTCCGTGATTTGCAATGGAGCATTGCTTATATATATATATATATATATATATATATATATATATATATATATATATATATATATATATATATATATATATATATATAAGCAATGCTCCAAAATTCTTTATAAGCAATGCTCCAAAATTCTTTATATATATATATATATATATATATATATATATATATATATATATATATATATATATAATTCTTTATATATATATATATATAGAGTCCCCTTCGGTTGCACACTACTTTTGGTGAGCACTCCGTGAGCACTCCCGAACTAGAGACCCTATGAAAAATCCGAACCGCTCATATTGTTCTATATGCCTTAGATAGCCTAACAATAAAAAATCAAGTAATTTGAAGTTCATTTGCCCATCCATCATGCTGTTAGAAATTTCAGCCATACAATTTTGTAATGATGTAAATCATGGGTAAATGAACTTCAAATTACTTGATTTTTTATTGTTAGGCTATCTAAGGCATATAGAACAATATGAGCGGTTCAGATTTTTCATAGGGTCTCTAGTTTGTGAGTGCTCACGGAGTGCTCACCAAAGTAGTGTGCAACCGAAGATTTCTCTCTATATATATATATATAATTCTTTATATATATATATATATATATATATATATATATATATATATACATATATATATACATATATATACCTACCCCGGTGTTTTAAAAACACTGGGTTAGACATTAAATTTTTTTTAGCATTCCCTTTTTTCAATTAATTTTTCAAAACTTTGGTAATTCAATTCAAATCACAAATCATTTCAACAAAAATTGTAATACAATTCACATTCAATTCCACAAAATTTTAATAATCATACATAATAATACAATTCACAATCATGGACAATAATTAAGCATAATAAAGTAATACACATTTCATTAATTATCTACGAATTCGACTGATTTCAGAAATTACATATATGTTTGATTAAACGGATTAAAACAAATTAAAATGAAGTTGTTACAACAAATGTGCAATAACTGCCACAAGAGAAGACTTCACCGGACTGCTACTGATTAAAATGTACTTTTACAAATTAAAATATACTTTTACTTTCGTGGGACTATTAATAGTATTTATAGTAATCTAACTCATATAATGCATTTCATTTTCTTTTGGGCTACAGCTGCGGCGTCGGGACCAAGAGGTAAGATTGCGAGCATTTCCCAGTGAACGAGTACGATGATAAGGAGGTCGTGATCTGGCCAACAGTGGATGAGCGGAGCTTATCGGATTGGTGCTTACCCTCAAGGACTTTGTTGGAAGGACCTCTATTATTATATGTACTTGTTACATTATTGTATACTCTATGTTTTGTATTGTTCCATCCTCTAATGTATGATTGGAGGTCATATGTTTTATTTTTCTTTTATAGGATGTTGTATATTTGGCTCAGTACTCTGTGTTTGTTTTATTGACCTCTTATTAATGAAACATGGTGGTCATACTCCAAATTTTTCCTTAAAAATAACTGGCAATTTACACGTGCGATGCATGTCTTAATAAATAATATTTTTTTAAAGTAAAAATTCTGACGTAGTCTGGTCTCGAACCTGAGACCTCTTTGATATTAGTTATGTACATGCAATATTTTTATGTTGGTGGATTTATAAATGAAAACTCCAACTCTCACATTATAATAGTTACTAGTAATCTGCATGTGCGATGCACATTCTAATTAATTTTTTTTATATAGAAAATAATAAGATGTAATCTGGTTTTGAACCTGAGACCTTCCTTTACTCATCACATACTCTTTGCAAATTACCCTTAGTGACACAAACTTTTATTTTATATTAGGGGCACTTTTGTAAATAATTATGTCATAAATAAATTTGAACTTTGAGGGTATTATGATAACTAACAATTGTTGAGTAAATGAATGATTAATATAACTCCCACTTAAAAATGAATGGTTGAGATTAGATGGTTGAATGTCTACAAATTACAGATTGTCTACAAATGACAACCCCAACTCTCCCATATCTAATACTAGTAATTTGCATGTGCGATGCACATTCTAATTAATTTTTTTATATAGTAAATAATAAGACGTAATCTGGCATCGAACCTGAGACATCCCTTTACATCTTCTTTACAAATTACCCCTAGTTCCACAAACTTTTATTTTATATGAGTGACACTCTTATAAATAATTATGTCGTAAATAAATTTGAACTTTGAGGATATTATGGTAACTAACAACAATTGAGTAACTGAATGGTTAATATAACTCATACTTAAAAATTAATGACTGAGATTAGATGGTTGAATGTCTACAAATGACAACCCCAACTCTCCCATTATAATGTTAGATTATATATATTAGATTAGACTTTAGAGATTAGAGATTATAATGAGAGAGTTGGGGTTGTCATTTGTAGACATTCAACCATCTAATCTCAATCATTCATTTTTAAGTGGGAATTATATTAACCATTCATTTACTCAACTATTGTAGGTTACCATAATACTCTCAAAGTTCAAATTTATCTACAACATAATTATTTACAAAATGTCACTCATATAAAATAAAAGTTTGTGTCGCTAGTGATAATTTGTAAATAGTATGTATGCGTTTATAGAGGTTTTAGGTTTGAAGCGAGATTACGTCTTATTATTTACTCTATAAATAAAATAAAGTAAATTAGATCGTGCATCACACTTGCAGATTACTAGCTATAATATTAGAGATTGGATATTAGAGATAATAATAATAATAATAATAATAATAATAATAATAATAATAATAATAATAATAATAATGTGCTGAGATTGTGACTGTGTAAACTGTGATTAAGAAAATAATATATGTGTTTGTTATAGGTTTTTTCTATTTCTATATACTAGTAAGTTTCACGTGCATTTTAATAAAAACATGGAGTTAAACTTGTGATATATGTAAGTCAGTAGTAATTAGCACGCACGATGAATGCCTTAATTTTAAAAAAAAGTTGGACTTGAATGGGCGATACTCTTTAAGTTTTAAAGGATGTTGAAGAAAAAACTTTGATTTGAATGTGTGATGTATGTGTTAATAAACAGAGTTGAAGTTGTTCGTGTGGTGCCCGGATTTGTTTGATGAGAAAGTGATGTTTTATTTGAAAAAGTTGGAGTTAAACAGGTGAAACACGTAATTCCAAAAAAATTAAATAAAAACTTTAAAAACTTTGATTTGCACGTACGATGTACGTGTTAATAAATAGAGAAAAATGGAGATGGAGGTGCGCGTGCGATGCACGGGTTTGATTGGTAAAAAAATATTTAAAATTGTTTGTTTGTTTGAAAACTTTGAAAAGTTTAATTTGCACGTGTGATACATGTGTTAATAAATGAAGATGGAAGTATGCGTGTGATGCACGAATTTATTTGGTGACAAAAAAATAATAAAAAAATATTTATTTGTTTGAATCCCAACTCTCCCATTAATATAGTAGAGATTAGTTTACTCAACTAGCAATTTCACGTGTGATGCACGTTTTGATAAAAAGTTGAAGTTGAACGTGCGATACATGTAAATCGGTAGTAACCAGCACTTGTAATAAATGTCTTAAACTTTTAAAAAAATGGAGTTGAACGGACACTGCACGCAATTATTTTAATTTTATGAAGGAAAAACCTTTAATTGTACGTACGGTGATGTGTTACGAAATAGATTTGGAGTTGCACGTGTGACATGCGTATTTGCTTTGTGACAAAAAAATTTAAAAATTATTTGTTTGGTGAAGGAAAAAAATTCGATTTGCACGCGTGATGCACGTGTTAATAAATAGAATTAGAGTTATACGTGCAACTGTATGTGTTTTATTTGTTTGTTTGATTACAAATTTGAAGTGATAAAGTGATAAACTCTCCCATTAATAGTAGTAGATTTATATACGAAAAACTCGTTTGATTAAACTCAGTAATTACCTCTCACTAACAACCCACAAACAATGCAAATCCTCTTATATTACAGTATAAACTGCCGACATATTCTCACTCTTCGTAGGAAAAAAGACTTTTTTACATAGGTCCCCAACAAAAATTGAAATTATATATTGATTTCCATAATTTGATAATTTTATATTATTCCTTAAATCAATTTTAAAGTAACCAATTTGAAATTCAAGTGCAACATAATAAAAATTCTGATCAATTAAATTAATTTTAGAGGAAAAAAAATTAAATGAAATGGTGTATAAAAGAATAAAATGGCAAAGGCACAAATAGTGTTTTGAGATACTATAGTTCAACTTAAAACTTTTTTTTCGAATGTTAAAGTTCAATAAATCAGAATTTATGTGGTGTTCTGTTCACTTTTGAAGGTGATGAAATGATTAATATTAAAACTATGCTAAATTAAAAAAAAAACCCTACTGAACTTTGGACTATTTTAAAAAAAAGTACTAAAATTTTTTTTATTTTAAAAAAATTGCACAAAACTATGTTATAAAAAACTCACTTTAACGAAGTTAAGTTTCCTTTAGGTTTAATGTCAAAAGACCACTTTCATCTTTCATTTGTGTTTTAAAAACATTGCTTAACTAATCAGATGTTTGAATAAAACACACTGAACTAATCCTAATCTTAACTCTGCCAGTGTGTGTTTTTTTAAACTATAATTTTGTGCGGTTTTATTTATAAAAAAAAAAACCTAGTGCGGTTTTTTAAAAATAACCCAAAGTTCAGTGGGATTTTTTTAAATTTAGCCTTAAAACTAATATGTTAATGTGCAATTTCTAGAATATGAGGGGGCAACCAGAATAAAGTGTCCCCCAACATAAAAATAAGCAGTACTGACCGCTCCGCTCCCTCTTCCTCAAAACTAAGGACGAATCGAACAACACACCAACAAAATCAATTATCTAACAAATCTTAAAACGATCCAATATATCGAAATCAAAATTCAAAAAAATGGCTGACGGCACCGGCTCCTTCAAATGCCTTTTCGTCCTCGCCTCCCTCTACGCCGCCATGGCGTACGCCGCCTACGTCGTCATCCACATGCACCACGTCACCCCCCTCGCCTCCGACGCCCCGCCGCACCTCTTCTCCGAGGCCCGCGCTGTCGATCACATTCGCAAGCTCTCCGTCGACATCGACGGTCGCCAGGTAACAACTTGATCATGTGTGCCTTGAGATTCGCGCTCCGAATCGTGGTTGATGCGCACTATTTTATTTTTAGGAAGGAAGGCCGGGGTTGGAGGAGGCGGCGTGGTATATAAAAGGGCAGCTGGAGGCGCTGGCGGATCGGGCGGGACCCGAATTCAGGTCAGTTTGTCTGTTAGGATCTGATTACAAACCGTTAAAATTAGGATCCGTTATCTCACAATTTGACATTTCTGTCTGGTAAAAACCTAGAAATCTCTACTATTTTAATGGGAGAGTTGGGGTTCTAAACAAACAAACCCTAACTTAGTAACTGAGTAAAACCGTGCAATATACGTGCAAATTACATCCACTAAACATTTCCGTGTCATGCACGTCAAATCAAAATATACAAATTCATTTAATTTAATGACTAAACTTTTTTTATAAACGTGCATCGCACGTGCATTATATTAGTGGTAATTATTGGGAACTGAGAAACGGTTTGTATTGCAACATGCTTTTGTGGGGTTTTGTATATAAAGATAGTGACTTGTAGTGACTGGAAGTTGTCATGTATAATAGAGCGCACCCGTTTTCTGTATACTTGGCTATGATGGATCATTCTAGTTGTTCACATAAATGCTCTAAAAATATCATGTGTCGGAATCTTTTTGGGCCAGGTCCACAACTTCTTTAAAATACGCAAAAGAAGTATCTCACTGACTGATACTTGTGCCCAAGTCCTAACTTCTTCCTAAATGTACTCAAGTAACTTAAAGCATTCGTGGCATTGAATTGGTTTGAAAACTCGGTATTGTGTTTGGTATCGGCCAACAAGTTTTGGTATCTTTATTGGCTATATTGGTGTGTCGCCTCAGTGTATCAGAATTGTTTCGTATCAACTTCCTGACCTCTTAAAATAATCAATTAAAAGTTGGACCTGTTTTGGGGGTTTACCAGATTGGCTAGGAAACAACTATTTGGTACACCCGAGATGACTTGGTATCGGCCAATGCTATATACCTTGGTGGCATAAGACTTTGGAAGTTATACTTATCATGTTTTAAATTTAAATCAAGTGTCAAGAATTTATACTTCGACAGTTCTAAAATGGCACTTATATGTGCACTCTAATTGTCGTCGTCCATAACTTGTGCTTGATCAGAAATTAGTTACAAAGGAAATAATATTTATTTGGTTGTAAGGTGAGAGGTTCATAACTTCTCCCCGCCAAAAAAAGGTTAGAGGTTAATTCTGGTGATATATTTCTGATATCTATTTTTCTTTTAAAAAAATATAGCAAATATTTAATTTTGGAAGTGATGATGCTAAAAATCGCAGCAGATCAAAGCCGTACGATCCCTGCACGGATCTCAAAGTATCTACAGGCAGATTAGCCATCACAGACTTATTTTACAGGCCTGGGCCCACTCCAAAATATGGGCTTCTCTCAAGCCCATAAAAAGTGACAAGCTAGGCCCACTAAGAGAGACACCCAGTCCATGTTGGCTCGGAGTCAAATCTCTTATCCCCTAACAGGGATATCTTATCTCTTCAGGGGGGAGGCATAAAAGATCCAACGGTCACGATTCGATCTCTAGAATGTTTCATCAGGTAATCAACAATTCATCAGCTTTCACTCTCTTACTCTCTCTCTCTCTTTCTGGTTCTGACTTGAGCGTCGGAGGGTCTATCGCCGGGGTCACACCCCGGTGTTTCAGGCATTTTTGCAGGTCCGTCGGCCGCATCATCCACCGTCGAATTCAGATCACAGGAGGTTAATCAACGATCCAGATTCATTCTCGGGAGCCCTAACAGTTTATAACGGCCATGTCATAGGTTTGACTTTTAGCAGTGTCCTTCATTTATTAACTCACTATCTGTTTGCTCCCACACTGAAATAAGCAGCAACAGATTGGTGCTGTCTGTGGGAACCCACTGCACAAGTCGAACTTTTCTCCATGCCACGAAAATTGAGAGAGGGGCCTCCAGCCGTCGCACCAACTCTCTTCGTCAGCAAACTCTGGTTTCTCCAATAGAAGACCAAATTCCTCTTCATCAGCAGCCCCTGGAGCCTAATCATGCTCATGTCAATGGAGAGGCACCGGGGGGCTCCCGACAGAACCGTCCTGAACAGCATCCTCACAACGATCGCATCTCGGTCCACAATGTCTCGACTGATTCAATGGCTACGCGAGGCCTACGAGGATCTAGAAATCTCCACCAGATCAAAGGCGACCTGTGAATAAGACTGAACGAGAGGCGCGCCCGATCTGAGGCCTCCCGTTCAGCACATCAAGCAAGCCAAAGAGCCCAGCCTTCTAGAAAAATATCAAGGCAATCCTCCTTTCACAGGGGGCAGCCAGCTAGGGAAAACCCGACACAGGATGATCAAAGGCAACCTGGGCAGAACAGGGATCGAAATGCACCGGTCACCAGGGTCGAGCTTGATCAATTAAAAAGTGACCTTCTCCATGCTCTCTAAGGAAGTCAAGCTCAGAGTCTTCCCCTGAACGAAGGATCCACCGACTCAACTGAATCCCAAAAGAAGGACGATCAAATCCTCCGCCGAATCCAAGAGGTAGAAAAACGTCTCGAACAAATAAGGAATGAGGGAAGCCACTCCCACAGGGCCTACCGTCCTAGTCGACATCCGTTCAGCCAAACTATTCTCGATGCACCTATTCCAAAGAGTTTCAAGGCTCCTCAATTTGAATCTTATGACAGGGAATCAGACCTGACAGACCATATCTAGAGCTTTAAAATGCTCATGATGGTCTATAATGCCGCCTATGTACTCATGTGTCGGATATTTTCCGCTACACTGAAAGGATCAGCTAGGGAATGGTATTCACGTTTGAAACCCGAGTCCATATTTTTCTTCGATCAGTTTGAAGAACTCTTCATCACACACTTCGTTACTAGCCGGAGAACTGAAAAGACCAGCGTCTCCCTACTAGAACTGAAGCAAAAAGATGGAGAATTGCTAAAGGACTTTGTCAAACGATTCACAGCAGAAGCGAGATCAATTTTCTCTCTAGACTCCTTAGTGGCAGCTGCTGCCTTCTGCCACAATCAGGCATAAAGAGCTAAAAGCATCCCTTGCCAAGAGGCCGCCTTGTGATTTCATAGAGCTCCTAGAACGGAGTGAGAAGTACATCAGAGTTGAGGAAGCCCTCAACCCTCCAGACAAGAAAGAATCACTCCGGGAACAAACGGAAGAGCCCAACTAAGGAAATGCCCAAAAAGTTTCAGAAAAACGGCGCAGGACTGCATCGCCCTCCTCCGCCTCACTTCGACAAGTTTACTCCTCTAAATACAAGTACATCTGCCATTTTCATGGCAATAGAGAGTAATGGGATAGTCCGTCCTCCTCCCAGGATGACGACGCCCGACAAGAGAAGAGACAAAAGCCTAGGGTGCGCCTTTCACAAAGGCCATGGACATACAACTGATAATTGCAAAGCCCTCAAACAAGAAATTAAAGACCTGATTCAACGGGGCTACCTATCTCGGTTTGTCCAACAAAACAACAACGCCGAAAACCCTCTGCCACGGGGGGCTAACAAGCGTCCTGAAAGACCCTCTGAATCCAGGGACTCTGAAAATATGGCCATTTTGCACATCGTCCATGACGGGTCCATGGGGGGGATTCTAACTCCTTTCGTAAAGCTTTTGTAAGAGAGGTTAATTCGGTTCATAATGCTCCACCCTCGAAAGGTTCGGGCCTCTCAGTCTCCTTCTCTGACAAAGATCTCGAGGGCATCAAAACGCCTCATTGCGATGCCCTAGTTATCAATCTAGGCATGGCAAACCACGAGGTACGATGTATCCTCGTTGACAATGGCAGTTCCGTGAACATCCTGTTCATGGCCACGTTCGATGCGCTGAAGCTCTCCCGGGATCGTCTCAAGCCAGTCAGCTATACCCTTCATGGCTTCTCGGGTGCACCTGTCCAAGTCGAGGGAATTGTTGCACTCGACGTAACAGCAGGGAAAGCACCAGCAACTCGGACAGAGTCCTTAGATTTTCTGGTAGTCGATGTTAAATCTACATACAATGTCATATTCGGCCGTCCACGACTAGCCGCCTTCCACACCGTCACTTCCACGTTCCATATGAAAATGAAATTTCCGACAACAACAGGCGTGGGCCAAGTAGTAGGAAGCCAGCAAGCAGCACGCGCATGCTACACTGTTACAATGGGGGGCTCGGTTCTCCCTCTCCATGTTGAAGAACTACTACAAGAAAATAATCATTGTGTCACGAAGCCAACAAGCGGGCTCGAAGCCACTACACAGGTCAGCCAAACCGGGAATTTTCAAAGCCGTCAAAAAACTTCCTCCCAGCTCCAGCTAGATCCTCACCAGAACCCAACAGTCCACTCAACTCCCTAACCCGAAGCCGCGCCACTCAGTCATGATAAACAATCAATCTTGCCTAAGCACGTCAGTCCATCAGAACATTCCGCTGTCTCCGAGCAGGACAACGCGGCATCTCCCAGAAATAGGCAAGTCTAGACAAGGTTTACCAAGTTGTTCGCTTGACAGCTCACCAACTTGAAGACCCGGGGGGCAGGGATGTGTCAATAGGGACTTCAAGTGAGCAACACCCTATGGAGTACAACGAGAGTGTTTGAAACACACTCTCCTAATTTCTGCAGAAATTTTAAGATTTTGTAATAAAGGCCAGCCACTAGAGCAGCCATTTAGTTTTTCTTTCAATAAGAACCGCCATCACTAAAGCAGCCAAGCATGTAATAGGGGCCAGCCATTAGAGCAACCCTTCTAGTTTATTCTTTAATAAAGATTAGCCAGTTTATTTCTTTACATCTTGGTCAATTGAGCAAAGCTAATAATGAGCTAAAAATGCCCAACTCATATTCAAAAGTGGCGCTAAATACTCGTTACAAGCTTTCTGCAACGCAAGTTCGGAATCCAGAACTCGGGAGTTGCAGCGTGCAAACATGCACGTTTAGAACACAACTCACCGATTGATCTGTTCCTGCAACTAGTTGAACTTCCTTGGAGGCTCCGAAACAACGAGTTGTGTGCCACACTTACACACTTAGGTAGCACCAAACACTCGTTGCGAGTCTCCCCGTAAGACGGATTCAGAGTCCATACCCATGGCTTGACAGAGACTAACAATTTGCAATAACGCAAATTCACAGTGCACTTCGCTATTCGATCTGCTCCTGCAATCCGTTAACGCCTCGACGACCGGTTCAGAGTCTATGTTCATGGTTCAAAAAAGACCCTGTCAATTTACAAAGAAGCAAGTTCAGAGTGCGCTTTGCCATTCGAGCTGCTCCTGCAACCTGTTAATACTTAAACTAACAAGTTCGGAACTCATGTTCATGGTTCAGAGTTACTCTCGCAACGTGTAATTACACACGTTCAGAGTTCAACTCGCCATTCGATTTGTTCCTGTAACTAGTTAAATTTCCTTAACAACAGATTAAGAGGTCCAAAATCATGGATCAAAGTTACTCTAGCAACACTTGCAAAAAGCCACGCTTGGAGTTCAACTCTCCATTCGATGTGATTCTAACAATCTATTAGAGGACCCATACAGCAAGTTGGGAAAACAATCCTTCTTCAGAATTGTCCCTATAACTAGCTGGGTACAGGACAGAAATTTTTTTCAACTCCGTCATACACCATCGAAGCTCTTTAAGCTATACGCAACAAACTTGAGGCCCTAATTTAGCGACAAAGAACTCGTCGATAACGCCTCAACCATGACAACAAAGACTAAGCACGTAAAAAGAGTTGTAGAATTATCGCAAGTCCACAATTTCATATTCAACGGTACTACAAATATTTACAAGTAAGGAGTCATCAACCGTACAACTCGATTTAAAAGCCGTCCCTGCGACTTACTAGGCAAGGAACGTTGTTCCTGAGAGACACGAGCCTCCTTGTAGAATGCCTGACAGCCACCTCCTTTCCTTGGCTGCCAGCACCTTGTACGACAAACGTCGATCCCAGCAACTGTGACTGCTGACTAGCACATGAGGCACGTGACTCTCCACCAACCAAAGTCAGACTCAACAAAGCCAACCCTCCTCTCGGGATGCCTACGGGGTGTTGAAAGGGCACCAACGATGTTTGCACAGCTCCCCCGACACTCGACCCAGCTCCTCCCACCGTCATACTATCCTTCGCAACAGTCGTGGTGCTTTTCTTCGCTCCAACCAGCTGATCCTCCCTAGAACCAACAACATGCGGGGTGCTTGCGTTCGCAACCTACCAAGCCTCGCCTGGAGGCGATACAGCTCCAAGTCCTTCCTAACAATTATCTCCCTGAGTGGGCGCATTCCCCAATGCTGTCTTTTGTCACTTTCGAAGGCAGTGACAAACTTGCCAGACGACTGGAATATAGGAGTGCTAATTCGCAATCCCGCTCAATTAGTGCCGACATAAGCCGAACGGATTCCAACCATTCCTCATCCGACTGAACACGCAAACGGTCGACCGCCAACTCCGTTATGCGCAGTCGCTTCAGGAGGCGCTCCATCTTGTCACTATGAGGATCTTTATTAGAGCCCATGGTCACCTGTCAGCAAGGCCAAAAGTATAATCAGACATAGGATTAAAGTACAAAGTGTCACAAGCGAACACCGCTCCAAGGCACATCAACACAACATGACAAGCAATAACCAGTCTAGAAGATAGTTCTTTAATCACTGAAAGGAAGATACAGAGATGCGGTGGCCAGTCCACAATTAGGCATCACAGAAGCAAACTACAAGTCTCACACGAAACAACCCAACAATAGATTGGAAAGACAAAAAGTACATCAAGGTGAATCAAGCATTCACCTGCTTCGGTATCATTTCGGACAAGGCACTTCCAGCTGCGCCTTTTCCCTTGTCCTTCTTTCCAGAACCGCTCCTCGCACCACCTGTAGGAGTATCAGCCTCAACATCGTCCTTCCTGTTGGGATCTAGAGGCTCGCCAGATCGAAGCATCATATGGTAGCCCTTCCCATCAAAATCGGGAACGTGTTCCACCACATGTGAGATCGCCAAAGCATAGGACCTCAACATCACCCCTCGAAGCTTCGATTTACACTCTGTATGGACCTTGGCCACTTCCACCTTCACATCCGAGGCTGCGTCAGTGCGGGCCTTCTCCAGCTCCAATAAAAGATCGGCGTTCTTTTTCTCTAACGCCAACTCTTTTTCCTTGGACGCCTCTAGCTCAAGGCGCATCCCCTCCACCTTCGCGGCCGACGCCTCCAACTCAAGGCGCGCCTCCTGCTCCTTCATCCCTTCCAACTCCGCCTTGGACTCCTTGGCGGCTTTCTTCTTGTCTTTTTCAGCACGAGTGATGTGAGCCCTCATGTTCTTCTCTTCAGCCGCGTAGAAGTCTACTAAGTGCCCAAAGTGGCTCATCGCCTGGAACAAGGAGAAATCAGTTAAAAACATAACGATGTAAGAAAAGGGAGCGCAACATAAACAACTAAGAAAACTGGGCCATACCGTCACATGCGCCCTCGCGATTTCCAAGACCGATCTCTCGGAGGGCTCCATCTTCAACCTCTCCCTGTCAGAAGAGGTAGGGAGGTGGCGACAGGCCTCAAGGCAAGCAGCAGAGTTCCCCAAGAAGTTCTCCTGGGCCTTCACATTCCAGTCGGGAGTGTAGACCACGTTTTCCTGACTAACAAGCACTGCGGCAGCCGTAGCAGTCAGTGGGGCTGACGTGGCGCTAGCCACGACCGCAGCTAAAGAAGAACCTACCCCAACGGCAGGCGGCACCCCTACAGGGGACTCAGTCGGTGCAACGGGAACCGTGGGCGATAAGCTCGGGGTAGAAGAAGGACGCAACGCCATCCTCGTCCGCTTCCTTGGCTCCTCCCTTTTGTTCTGTATCGCATCCAGCTCCGCAAAGATATCCTCAAAATCCATGACCGTCTTGCCTGCAAGATGAAACACGGAATAGTCAAAAACTGTAAAATCAAAGGAAAGCAGTAGAGGCATAAATCAAAAAGCTAGAAATCGACAAAAGCATGGATAACAAGGCGTGAAAACAGTAACAACAAAATCATACTAGGAACAGCCGGTCCAAGGCCGCCTTCAAAAAGCACTTTGTTGGTAATATCTTGCCACGACAACACTTTCAGCCCCAGAAGCGCGTCGCTAAGGCTCTTCTCCTCTACGCTCATTATCGGTTCCACTCGCACCACCGAGGGGACCGTTTCCCTCCAAGTAGTGGGAATCCCCCACGGCTCGGCACTGCGAACAATGAAGAACTTCTCCTTCCAGCATCTTACTGAGCGAAGAGTATCAACCAGACCCCTATTCCTGCGAGGGCTGAGATACCAACGTTCCTCCATTTGGCTGAGTCAGATAAGCTTGAAATGTCTTCTAAACACCGCGAGACTCGGCACAGCTCCGAGCTGGCGGCACTGCAAGACGAAGCCAGTGACGTACCTCCATGTGTTTGGCATCAGCTGCACCGGGCACAGCCGATACCAATTAAGTGCTTTTTTAACGAAGGGATCGAGGGGTAGATGAAGTCCCGTGAAGAAAGCGTCGCAAGGAAAGAAACAATACTCCTCCAACATGGCATAACACACCCTGACACCAGGCCCTGGCAGGAGTAGGCTGTACTCACTAGGAATGCCAAAACCTGCTCTTATCACGATCAACTCATCGGGTGTAAGAATGGTGGCGGTCTGATTAGCCTCAGTAGTATGAACAAGCTCTGGCTCATCGTATTCCATGCCGCTCCTCAGGAACTGGTGATCTACTACCGAGTATTCCCTAATCAACTCTGGAACAAGGAACAACGGGGTCTGGAGTCTACATCCCCTATCTCTCTCAGGTTCGACGATCGTTTTCACAACGGTGGAACGATCAGTCTCACCATGAACACCCTTCACTCCAGGAAGGTGATCAGGCATAACGTCCTCTTCTCCATCTAGACCAGCTGATCTAGTAGAGACACAGATCGAGGGAATACTAGACATGGCAAACAACAATCGCAAGAAGGTTACCTAGTCCAAGCGGAAGAAACTCCGAACCAACAACTGGAGCTAGCACCACCAAATGCAACGCCGCGATTTCTAGAGAGAGAAGCTCTCCAAAAAGTTCTTAGGAGAGAGAGAGGGAATGTGGTAAATAAGGAAGGGGAGATAGGATCAATCCCTATTTATAGGACCAGAGAGGGTAAAGTTGCCACATGGCGACATCTAAGCTCCTCTCAACCAATCAACGATCGAATCACACCGATCCGAGTCCAACCATAGCAGTAACTTGACAGCCAGACAGTCAGTTGACATCACGAACGGTCGCCACAATGTTTGGTCAACAGAAGAAACAACACCTTATGAACGTCTTGGAAGAGGCAATCTTACAAACACCTTGTGAACGTCTTGGAAGAGGCAATCTCACAAACACTTGGTGACTATGGTAGGGTGAGCAAAATCACAAACACTTGGTGGGCGCTATGTACACCACTAGCAAATACTCATTACCCATCAAGCTCCACTTGAGACAAAGCCTGCTATCCCGTGACAACTCCAAGCTTGATCAAAACGCTCTTGATTAAAACCAACTCCAACAATCCGAGCACAATATTACTCCTACCTCAACGAGAAGACACCACAACAGAGACGATCCAACTCCAAGCAAAAGCAAGATTTTTCGAAAGATTAGAAGATGGGTATACACATATGAAGGTGTATGTATATGTATTTGTTGCTTATACACGAAACATATGCATCTAAATATTTTTGTATGCAAAACCCACTCTCTAAAACTTCAAAAAATACCCAAAATACTACTCTCGGTGGAGCCTAAGGAGAAAAGGGTGCAAACGGGTCGGATTCACAACCCAAACCCGCAAACAAAGTCAAAGAAAAAGCCAAAGGGGTATTAACGGGTCGGATCCAAAACCCGGCTCCACTACCAAACCCGCTCCACCTCAACTCCTTTCTTCTTCTCCAAATTTTCTCGCCAAAAATCACGTCTTCGAAAACTCGAAGCCACCGCTCTCCTGAGAGCTCCGACTTGTCTCCTCACTCCAAAATCGAGCTCCGCAGCTCCTCGCCCCACCAACGACACCGGGCTCTCGCCTCCTTATAAGCATCGTCGACTTCGAGCTCTCACAAAACTCCACCAAAAAACAGAGCTAAAAAAACTCTAACTCTGTAGCTCGGCGAAACGAAGTTCAATAGCTCGGCGAGAGAGCTCCGTAGCTCGGCGAACCCATAGCTCGGCGAGAACTTAAGCACCGTAGCTCGGCGAGAACTCGAGCTCCATAGCTCAGCGAAACGAAGCCTCGGCATCTCCGCAGCTTAGCGAAAGCGGCCATAGCTCGGCGAGAGTGCTCAAACCCTATAGCTCGGCGAGGGAGCTCAAACCCCATAGCTCGGCGAGACGAGCTATCGTCATAGCTCGGCGAGAGAGCTCAAACCCATAGCTTGGCGAGACGAGCTATCGTCATAGCTCGGCGAGACAAAGCTCAAACCCATAGCTCGGCCGAACGGCCTATCGCCATAGCTCGGCGAAAGCTCGAAGCTCCATACCTCGGCGAAGCCTCGACGTCTCCATAGTTCGGCGAGAAGCTCGACGCAGCTCCACCTCGACAATACCATCGAAAGCTCGATGAAAAGTCAGAGGCCATAGCTCGACGAATTCGCATCACAGGGTCGATGTCAGCGTAGCTCGACCAAGACGAATAACTCCCTTAGCTCGGCCGAAATTTGCCCCATAGCTCCGCACTCTCCTACTAAGCCTTCGCCGAGCTATGTGCCGAAGGGGATGAAAGTAGCTCGGCGAATTGGTTCGCCGAGCTGAGGGGGGGATGAAGACGAGCGGTAGCTGCTGGATCTCCACAAAATGCGCTCTAGCCCCGTGATCGACGCTCAGCAATTTTCTCAGCTTGATCTCGCCTCTCCGCCGTCCGATCTCCATCAGCGGGCGAGCTGCCACATGATGAGCGACTCAGATTGCGCCAAGATCAGTGCATCTCTGATCTGCGCCTCAGATCTCTTCAAAAAGCGAGCCCAGATTTGATAAATCAAAAAATTAATTAAAAACAATTTAAAATCATTTTGAATTTGAAAAATTGATTAAAAAATTCAAAAATAATTATTTTAATTCGGAAAAATAATTTTAAAATCCAAAAAATAATAATTAAATTGAATTTATTAATCATAAAATTCGAAAGAGTGATTTTGAAATTGTAAAAATTCCATAAAATTCGGAGGAATCCGAAGAACTATGGAAAAATTCCCAGAAAATTCCAAAAAATTCGAAAAAATCCGAAAAATATGAAAAAATCCAGGAAATTATTCACTGCTTTCAGAAGCCACAGATCAGTTCCAGGTATCTCTGAATACTCCGGCTGCTAAGATTATTCACCAGATTCTAAAAAATAAGACGTACTACTTCCCGAAAACCATGAAAATTGCCATCCGGAAGTGGGGGGCTTATGATGATGATAAAAATCACAGCAGATCAGAGCCGTACGATCCCTCCACGGATCTCAAAGCATCTACAGGCAGATTAGCCATCATAAGCCTATTTTACAGGTCTGGATCCACTTCAAAATATGGGCTTCTCTCAAGCCCATAAAAAGTGACAGGCTAGGCCCACTAAGAGAGACACCCGGCCCATGTTGGCTAGGAGTCAAATCTCTTATCCCCTAACAGGGATATCTTATCTCTTCAGGGGGGAGACATGAAAGATGCAACGGTCACGATTCAATCTCTAGAATGTCGCTCAGGCCTATAAATACCCCTTTCCCTCTTTAGTCACCAGGTAATCAACAATTCATCAGTTTTCACTCTCTTACTCTCTCTCTTTCTGGTTCTGACTTGAGCGTCGGAGAGTCTGTCGCCGGGGCCACACCTCGGTGTTTCAGGCGTTTTTGCAGGTTTGTCGGCCGCATCATCCACTGTCAAATTCAAATCACAGGAGGTTAATCAACGATCCAGATTCATTCTCAGGAGCCCTAACAGTTTATAACGGTCAGGTCACAGGTTTGACTTTTAGTAGTGTCCTTCATTTATTAACTCACTATCTGTTTGCTCCCACACCGAAATAAGCAGCAACAGGAAGGAGTTTTTCTTTTAAACACATAGTATGTGCCTTTTATTGGAGAATAAGAACATGACTGGCAAGTGGCAAACAGGTGCCGTTAACCCATATAAGCTTGGAAGGTAGAGTAAATTGGATGAGCATCTCTTTCATTGATCTATTCATCTATCATGGTTTTCAAATTGGACCAACACTGAGACAGTAGTCTTATTTAATCATAATTTTGTGCACATGTATTTCCTACTGTTTCTGATATGTCTGATCTCCCACTATTGCTAATAAATGACAGGCTGGTATCAGATCCTTTACCAAGTTTATGAATCTTGAATTTATATCATCTATTTCTTTATTTTGTTCCCATTTTAGTTTTTGTCTTTGCATATCTCTTAAAACTTATTCTTTGCCATGATTGTTTGACCATATTTGAGCCATAAGCTCGTCTCATTGACCATTAACAAAATTATATTGGCGATGGTGGTCTTTGACTGATTGCTTTTTATATAAATTTTACCTAAATATCTCTATTTTGTTGGAAGTTACTTCGCCTATCACTTCCTCATCTTTATATGTGATCTTAGATACATTTCCATTGCCTTTGTTAAGTACTGCTTTAGTATCTTGCTAAATTCTAATTCCATCTGAGGCTTAAAGATTTGGTGATGCTGACGAGTAATGTGTCCATATTAAATTGATTATGGCCTTTGCCATTTGAATACTTATTGGATCTGATTGATGTGGAAGGGTATGTTACAACAATTAATATAACCATGTCCAAATCTTTAAATACCTTTGAGGGAGAATAGATTATCTTGAAATCTGGAAAGGTTTACACTGAGTAATTGGGTCTTCAACATAAACCTCATCAGATCAGATCTTTCACAAAGTTGTTGCTGGTCTCCTTTCGCAAGACTTCACCCATCTTATCTCTTCAGAATGCCAATACCTGATTGTCAGAAAGAGGAGAGAAAGAAAAATGTAAATCTGATGAGGGTAGGGGTGGCAACTGGGCCGGGTCAACCGGTGACCCACCCGCGACCCGGCCCACGAACCCGGCCCGCTTAAGAGATTCACGGGTTCGGGTCGAACCGGGTGAACAGTACCGGGTCGACCCGGGTCGCATTTTACGCGAATCGAATTCGCGAAACCCGGCCCACGAACCCGGTTAAACTGCGAATTGGACCCGTTAACCCGCGGGTTTCGACCCGTTCGACCCGTGACGGGCCGACCCCGTTCGACCCGCGGGTCGAACGGGTCGAAACCCGCAGTTCGAACCCGGGCTGTCGCTGCAACGGTTGGACAAACGGCTCTTAGAGCCATTGCACACTGCAACACAGCCGAACGGCTTTTTTTTTTTCCCCCCACTAATAAGCCTATAAATATCCCCTAAAAATCTCAAAAAAAATTACACCTCACTCTCTTAGTCTCTCTACTATTATACATCATTTTAAAGAAATTTTTGAACAATTGTAGTATTCATCAAATAATTGTACAAGGAGGCATATACACGATCAAATTTCGGTCGTATCGGAAGCAAAATTCAACGTCTTCAACGTCTTCAACTCTCTTCAACCCTCGTCAAATTTACTTCAACCTCTTCTCAACTCTTCAATTGCGGAATCGGCAAAGCGCTCCTCCATCTTTTAGCTTTTCTTCTTATTTTCACGGTTTTTTTTACATACGCGTATTCTACGGTGAACGGTATCAAAATTTCTCTACCTCTCACGTTAAATTTTTTTTGCGTTGTAGTTAAAATTATTGTTTGTTTTTTGAACTTCTCTATCTCAACCCTCTTGTTTTTTTAGATTTTTTTTTGTATAATTCACCGTTCGGTCTGCTCCTACATTGTAGATTTTTTTTACATATTTGAGCACTACTACATTATGTCTAGATCACGCGGTAGCGGTCGTAGCGGACAAGATTCTTCCTCCTCTTCACGTAGGCCACCAATTGTCCCAACTAGTGAGCCCGCCCAAGATTACATTGATCCTACTATGGAACAATGGGGTACACACGACATGGATGTTGTAGGTGACATTCAATTAGAAGAAGAAGAACAACAACAACAACCCGAAACCACACAACCCCGTAGTAGTAGGAAAAGTAGAGGAGAAACTAGCGATTGGCACAAGTTTTATGAGTATATCCCGGACGAACATATTCCGGGTGTAGGTTTGAAAGTGTGTAAAACATGTAGTAAAACATACAAATTCAAGAGGGGTGACGGCACCGGTACAATTAGTAGGCACATACAACATAATCATAAAGAACTTCTTCATTAAATACAAGGCCAACAAAAAATTAACCCTAGGACCGGTCAAGTGGATAGCCACCCTTATGATCCCGAACTTGTTCGTCGGGAAATGGCCTGATTAGTCATTAAGGAAGAGTTGCCATTTTTCTATCCCGAGAGTAGGAACTTGGAAAGTTTTAATCAAACGGCCTTAAACCCTCATTTTAAAAGAATTTCGAGAAATACTTGCAAATCGGATTGTTTTAAAATGTATGTTGAAATGAAGGACGCGTTGATTGCAATTTTATGGAATTTAACCTGTAGGGTTAGTTTAACTTCGGATTGTTGGACGGGTGTCAACAATATTCCAACGATGGGAATAACCTGTCATTGGATCGACAATGATTGGATTCTTCAAAAAAGAATTATATCACTTGCATTGTTGCCGTACCCCCATAGTGGCGCTGAAATAGCAAACCGTATTATAGAAATTTGTGATGTTTTTCATATTCGTGATAAAATTATGGCTATTAGTTTTGATAATGCATCTAACAACAGTGTAGCAATTACTACTTTAAAATCTGTATTAAACCCTCCATCTGATAATATTTTTCATGTTAGATGTGCATGTCATATTATAAATTTATGTGTTCAAGATGCATTAAAAATAGCTGATCCATACATACATAAAATTAGAAATTATGTACATTTCATTGCATTAAGTCCAAGCATTTTACAAGAATGGAAAGCTTAGTGTAGGGTTAGAAATGTTCCTTTTAGAAAATTTCCAAAGGATGTTAGACACCGATGGAATTCTACTTTTGATTTACTAAATGTTATCACCGAATATAAAGCAGTTGTAAATGATTTTTGTATCGCCAAAAATATGCACAATTTTGAAATGACTCCCACCGATTGGTTTTTTGCCGAATCTTTATTGAAATTTTTAGAACCTTTTAAAACTGCAACTTTAAGAGTGCGTTTGGTTTGTTGTTTTGAAAATAGTTTTGTGAAAATATTTTGTGAAAACTGTTTTGTGAAAACTGTTTTGTGAAAATGAGAGTGTAAAAGCTGTCTGGTAGAGTTTTCTGAAAACTGTTTTCTGAGAATGAAATTGTATAACCTGTTTGTGTATAAAAAATAAACCTGAATGCTGTTTTCTTAAAACTAGACTGTAAAATGCTGTTATCTGAAAGCTGTTTTCCTGGAAAAAACAAGCTTAAAAGCTGTTTTGTTATATTCCTAGCTGAAAACTGTTATGTGAAAGCTGTTTTCCTGAAAAAGCGAGTTTAAAAGCTGTTCGGTTATATTTCTTGCTGAAAAATGTTATCTGAAAGCTGTTTTTCTGAAAAAACGAGCTTAAAAGCTGTTTTGTTATATTCCTAGCTGAAAACTGTTATCTGATAGCTGTTTTCCTGAGAAAGTGAGTCGAAAAGCTGTTTGGTTATATTTCTTGCTGAGAACTGTTATCTGAAAGCTGTTTTTTCTGAAAAAACGAGTTTAAAAGCTGTTCTGGTATAATACTAGCTGAAAACTGTTATCTGAAAGCTGTTTTTCTGAAGAAGTGAGTTCCAAAAGCTGTTGGGTCATATTTCTTGCTGAAAAGTGTTATCTGAAAGCTGTTTTTCTGAAAAAAATAGTTTGAAAGCTGTTTTGTTATATTTGTAGCTGAAAACTGTTATCTGAAAGCTGTTTTTCTGAAAAAGCGAGTTTAAAAGCTGTTCGGTTATATTTCTTGCTGAAAAATGTTATCTGAAAGCTGTTTTTATGAAAAAACGAGTATAAAAGCTGTTTTGTTATATTCCTAGCTGAAAACTGTTATCTGATAGCTGTTTTCCTGAGAAAGTGAGTCGAAAAGCTGTTTGGTTATATTTCTTGCTGAGAACTGTTATCTGAAAGCTGTTTTTTCTGAAAAAACGAGTTTAAAAGCTGTTCTGGTATAATACTAGCTGAAAACTGTTATCTGAAAGCTGTTTTTCTGAAGAAGTGAGTTCCAAAAGCTGTTGGGTCATATTTCTTGCTGAAAAGTGTTATCTGAAAGCTGTTTTTCTGAAAAAAATAGTTTGAAAGCTGTTTTGTTATATTTGTAGCTGAAAACTGTTATCTGAAAGCTGTTTTTCTGAAAAAGCGAGTTTAAAAGCTGTTCGGTTATATTTCTTGCTGAAAAATGTTATCTGAAAGCTGTTTTTATGAAAAAACGAGCTTAAAAGCTGTTTTGTTATATTCCTAGCTGAAAACTGTTATCTGATAGCTGTTTTCCTGAGAAAGTGGGTCGAAAAGCTGTTTGGTTATATTTCTTGCTGAGAACTGTTATCTGAAAGCTGTTTTTTCTGAAAAAACGAGTTTAAAAGCTGTTCTGGTATAATACTAGCTGAAAACTGTTATCTGAAAGCTGTTTTTCTGAAGAAGTGAGTTCCAAAAGCTGTTGGGTCATATTTCTTGCTGAAAAGTGTTATCTGAAAGCTGTTTTTCTGAAAAAAATAGTTTGAAAGCTGTTTTGTTATATTTGTAGCTGAAAACTGTTATCTGAAAGCTGTTTTTCTGAAAAAGCGAGTTTAAAAGCTGTTCGGTTATATTTCTTGCTGAAAAATGTTATCTGAAAGCTGTTTTTATGAAAAAACGAGCTTAAAAGCTGTTTTGTTATATTCCTAGCTGAAAACTGTTATCTGATAGCTGTTTTCCTGAGAAAGTGGGTCGAAAAGCTGTTTGGTTATATTTCTTGCTGAGAACTGTTTTCTATCAATGTACAAACAACCAACCTGCTACAACGTGGAAGCGTCGTGCGCTACTCAATTTTTTTTTTCTTTTTGCTTCTTGGAAGCTTCCCACTAGTGCCTTCATGTGCCCAATAAAATTTTATTTGAATTGTGGTGAAGTTGGGTAATACAACGATTGGACACACTATCCAAATTTCAAAGACCGTACTAAATTTCCATTACAAATTTCTGTTTGGTTACATTTATTTTACAAACTGTCCATTACAAATATAGATACATATATTTTGCATTTTACAATTTATACAATTGACCAAACAAGCATCAAAACAATAAAACAATTGCACAAGTGGAGCTGCTGTTGCTGCTACTTCTTAATTCCTTGTACAGCTGCTGCTTCTCAACTCTTTCTAGTTGCTGCTACTTCTCCTACTACTACTTCTCCTTATGTTGCTGCTTCTCAACTTCTTCTAGTTGTTGCTTCAAACTCCTTCCACTACTTCTCTTCTACATCTTCAACTACTGCTGCCAGTTATCTTTTGGGTACAATCAGGAAAAGAAATGCATAAGATAAAAGTATGATTAATTCAACATGCAGAATCGAAATTAATATACTAAAAATAATGGTAGGCTCAGAACACAGTGTTCACACTAGGGTTGCATTGGGGTGCATGCCAACTAGTTCAAATAAATAAATAATACCGCATCAGTTAAATAGAACTGCAAGCATCATTTCAAATCCAAAAATACACCTTCCTTCTTATAAATAGGGATTTCCGCAGTTGCGTACTCTAAGTGGACAGCAAAGTAGGTGAACAAAAATCCAAATATCAAACCGAAAATACTGATCTCAGATACTCAACCATACTCAAGTTTCGGGTCAATCAACTGATATCATTTACCCCCACTCTAATCAAGTTTTAGGCCAGTTATCATTTACCCCAACCATAATAAAGTTTCAGGCCAACAAAAACTGATATCAGATACTCAACCAAAATGAAGAACAAGTACAAAATATCATAAAACTGAATAACACTTCGGTATGCATGCACAAGCTCAACAAGGTGAACAACAAGCTCAACAATAACTGAAAGATAACTGATCAGTATGCATGCACAATAACTGATCAGTATGCATGCACAAATTACTGATCAGTATGCACAAATACAACAAGCTCAACAAGCTCAACAAGCTCAACAAGTAACTGATCAGTTTGCACAAATACAAGCTCAACAAAGCTAGTGACCAAATTTGTAAATAGAAGCCAGAGTATCAAAAATAATTCATGCTCTGTTGATCAGGTATTAATTTTCAGAAATGTGTTTGTCATCACTGCCTACACCAACCCACAAAAAGAGAGAAAGACAAAACCCCAAAATGAGTAATAGAGAATCGAATACTTCCCTGGAATATAATAGGTGTCCACATACTGTTCTAGTAGCATCCATGTTTTTCATATATGTCCTGAAACAAAATTAGAAAGAAATGAAGATCATAATCCACACAGTGTTCTGAAGTATACGTATACTCACATGTACAAAAGAAGAAAGTTACAAATATAGATATACTCACAGTATGAGGCCATAAACTGAAGCACCGGTAACATTATTAGATGCTAATCAGCTTCTATGCATATGAACAAGAATAAGAAGATAACAGCTTCAAAGGAAACAAAGAATCATGATCACTGTCGAATTTGTCACCAAACTGAAAATATGCTTCCAGCCGCATCAAAAGAATCATGATCATAACAAATCAAAAACTTTTCTCAAAACGCGTTTGGTACACTGTTCTCAACCGCATCTTTTCTGAAAAGATGCTTCCAGCTGTTTCCCCTAACATTTGAGTGCGCTCAGGATTTCTTGCATGATACATAACCACCCCTCAGGGTGTGACGGAGGTTGTTTGTCACTTTGTGGGATTGTATTGAACATATTCAATCCTACACTCAGTTTCCATATAGTAATGCTAGTAGTTTCAATGACCGTTGAAGTAAATGATGAAAATAAGCTAAATAGTTACAATTCAACTTTGGGTCAGATATGTGTATGTGTTGGCTGAATATCACTATCATGTATGCTAGAACTAAAAAAAAAGATAAACAGTACGAACACACTACTGTACAAAACAAGGTGATGCAAGTCAAAAATTTCCTCTTACCCTATGTCAAGGTGATCAATTTACAATGTCAAAATAAAATCTCCAGCAACATAAAAAGATTGGTTAGGACTTTTCTAATGCGATGGTTAATGAAAATCAATCATAGCAGAAACCGTGATAAGAAAAATACTCACATTGTTGGAAAGGTCAGCCACTACTCAAACTCAATTGCTGGCTGTGTATGAGGAAATGAATTGTTGTTCATATGTGCACCTGCACAAAGGTGCAGCAGCATCAGCTAGGCCAAATAAGCAAAGCCAAACCTGGTTAATTAAGAGTTGAAGATTCTTTGTGCATATCTGGGTAGTAACCTGCTATATACCCAGATTGGGTTTTTTGTGCATATCTGCATTCTGCAACCCCAACACCTCGTATAAGATGGGGTTGGGCAACAAATAAGTCTAGTAAGATTCGATGGAACCAAATCATATGCCATTAGAACACAGGACTGTATATATGTACAATATGAAATGTGAGGTGATTTTGTGGATCTTCTTAAGCAACGTCATTATATAATTCTGTAGATTTTGTAAAAAAGTTGATTATAAGGCATAGTTCTCAATGAGATCCAATGAATTGGACACCATTACAAGGAAATCCAGTGAACCTACCATTTCATATGATAATTATGTGCACAAGTGTTTGCTTTGAAGGGAAACTATCTCCACTTACAAATTGATAAATTAACCAGACAAAGCACATATGCTTCTCCCTATCACAGTACAACTTTTGAACCTTAGAAATCAATTTGAGATTCATATATGCTTGAAAGAATTCTGCATGGGTTTAAGGGCATAAATCATCATATTATTTTTTCACTATATTTGAAGGGAAACTATCTCCACTTACAAATTGATAAATTAACCAGACAAAGCACATATGCTTCTCCCTATCACAGTACAACTTTTGAACTTTAGAAATCAATTTGAGATTCATATATGCCTGAAAGAATTCTGCATGGGTTTAAGGGCATAAATCATCATATTATTTTTTCACTATAACAAGCACTATGGAGTGATCAAGTTACACCTCCACATTATTGTATTCTGATGAAATAAATTATGTATGCACTGTCCTATACCTTGAAAGCAGGTTATATACGCTTTCCCCTGGCGGCATTGGAAAGTCTGAAACACATGACAAAAGTACATTAGATGATCATAAAACCATCGAACTTTACATAATATGTGAGACATACGGGGTCTTTGGTTGCACTGAAACTTGTGGCCACTTTGCAACTAGAATCCTGCAAGTACCCTAGTTGCAATGTTTGGAAGGACTGCAAGTACTCCATGCAACTTTTTACCCTTAGTTGCAACCATCCATCTGTAGTGCATTTCACTTAGTACCCATCCACTTAGTAATATCATTGGCACCAAAATTGTGAGACCCATCAACTAATACCCATCCACTTTTGAGACCCATCAGCCAATTTTGAGACCCATCAACTAATACCCATCCACTTAGAGACTAATCATTATTTTGCCATCCAATTAGTAATATCATTGGCACCAAAATTATATAATGTGAAGGGGAAAAAGTATGGATGAAATTGAGGGGGGGTACATACTCTGGAGATGAGAAGCGGCATCTGTAGATCCTGCCATCCAATTCCACAGTAAAAATCAGACCCATGAATTTGAGGTGATCAAACTCAATCACAAAGTCCTCCCTATTTCTGTTTCTTTCTCCACCTCCTTTGAACCACAAATTATAGGATGAGAATAACAATAATTACTCCAAAGAGTATTATAGGATCAGAATAAAGCATCATCATATCCATAATGGTAAATTCATGTAGTCATACACAAAGGTGTCACCAAAGGTGTTATCTCCCACCATAATATGAATACCAACAGGTGTTATATCATATATATTCAAAGTATCAATGATCACCATGTTGAAAGTTGTCAGACACTCCAAATGTAAGATAACATGTGCATGTTCAGAACAACGAAGCAACAAGGTTGTCATTATCCAAAATAATAGCTGCAGGATCAGAATATAATATCGTCATATCCATATTTTGAGTACATCTAATCAATTACGAAAGCCTCACAAATATATGTTATGTAGGATCAGAATATATGATCATCATATCCGTACTTTGAATTGTAGTAATCAATCACAAATGTCTTTGCAAATAGTGGCAGATAGGATCAGAATATATCTTCATCACTTCCATATTTTGAATTCTAGCAATCACTCAGAAAGGTATCACAAATTAAATTGTACAGGATCAGAATATAATATCATCATATCCATTCTTTGAATGCTATTAATCAGTCACAAGGGTCTCCCAAGTAATGTTATATAGGATCAGAATAAATCATCATCACATCCCTAATTGGCCGTATCCTCAAAACATTCTGTCATTGAACAGTTGTTCAAGCAAATCATCATGATTAGTGTAGAGCTGCAATTTTTAAAATTGCCATGCCAGCTACTACTAATGTCTTGTACCCACCCCATCCATTATCCATAGTTGAATACATCATTCATTGAGTCAGTATAATAAGAATATAAGTTCATTAGAATGCCATCTTCTAGCGTAACAAATTATAATAAATTCTGGATCAGAATATACCGTATCCATCATTTCCAGAAACTCATACACACACGATGGTCCCCCAACCTGCATACATACAAATATCATCATCATATGTCGCCTGCTTAATACAACAACACACATGTTCTTCAAATAGATGGGCTACAAATGAAAGGAAATAATTTACAACAAATATATACTACAAGAACAGAAAGTAACCACGAACAAGTACAGGCTTATGCTGACATCAATGTCTGGCATTCCACATTGCCATGGCTATTTGATCTCTTTTATTATTCATGCGGTTCAACTGAGAAGATGACATATCCAACCCCCCAGATGTGGAAGCAATATCTTCAGTGCCTAGGTGATTATTTTGTTCTTCTACTATGTCTGAAAACAACGAGTCATCGGCAGAATAACTCTTGATAAAATTATGGACTGCACAACATGCAGTTACCATCATAACTTGCCTTGTGTAAAAGTAATTGGGCATAGACTTGAATATGGCAAACCTCTTCTTGAACACACCAAAGGTTCGCTCTATTACATTCCGTAACCTAGCATGCTGTTTGTTGAAGAGTTGCTTGTAGTGGGTGGGTGCATGGTTAGGACCATGGAAATCCTGCAGATGATACGGCTGTCCACGATAGGGAGCTAAAAACCCAGGCATGTTTGTATACCCACAGTCTACTAAGTAGTACTTGCCTTCAGGCGGGATTGGCAACAAATTATTGGTTATTGCACTATGTATTACGCGGGAGTCATTAGCGCTTCCTTCCCAACCCGCATAAACAAAGGTGAAGTTCATGTCAAAATCACAAATAGCCAACACATTTTGACATATGTCACCTTTTCGACCACGGCAACTGTTTTGTCGGCTTGCGGGTACGGTAGCAGGTATTAAAGTACCATCCGCAGCACCAATTGCTCCCTACATTATTGAGGTAGAAAGCTACTACTTTTATCAAACGCATTTGATTGATTAGAATAAACGGTTTTAAACAAGAAAAGCACGAATTACCTCAAACCATGGATAGAAATCTGTGGAAAGCCTGATCTTATCATGGACAACTTCCGGGTCTGGGTGTTTAATAAGAACTGCTGATGCTCTTACCAAACCATACAACACTTCAGTGAAATGTCTATCAATTGTTTCCAACGAATGATCAAACCTACCACAGACAATCCTCAACCTAGTACTATGAGCCACAACAAACAAAAAAATAGCAACACTTTCATAATGTGATATTCGCCTGTTCTGTATCTTCTTCGGCGTTTCCTGAAGAAAATTGTTTGTTATTATAAATTGGCACAAAGCCATGAAACAGTCCTTGTTCATGCGAAACACCCAAAAGAATTTGGCATCTGGACCGTCTAAGAGTTCTTGCAGGTATTCTTTTCCTGATAGTTTGGAGGTTGAGTTATGACTTTTCCTATTGTAAAATTGTTCGGCCATTTCAAGAAAGGCCAAGTCCTCAAGATCGGATTCATCAGAACTTGACGACGAATTGCTTGAAGTGTCCATCAGTATGGTTGCAAGTGCAGTAGTGCAGTAGACTGTAACAATTAGATTACATTTACATAAAGAAGACTTCTGATTTTAAATAATCTACGACCATAATGGATGTCATGTTAATTATAACAGTTACCAAACGAATTGAAAGATAAATAGTGACAACAAACAGTCCAAATGTAGGAGAACGAGTGCAGATGAAATTAAAACCGATATAATATGAAAGCCCACCATGAACCTATGCATATAATCACCCAACTAATAGCACAGAAAAATGTCAAATAACTGATACATTTAAATTATACATAATGAAGGTGCTACGTTACAGAATTTAATAAATTACATTTATTTGCTTGAAAGTCTATCTAACCACCCTAGCCTCCACTCCTCTTTCATTACCATAAAGGTTTTGCGCCAATTTGGGTCATTAGTGATTTTCTCCAGTGCAAAATCAATCATAGCATGAGTAAGCCCATCGATACCAGTCAGTACCTGCATGGCATTCTCAATGGAGTACTTGTCGTCTGAGGCAGAGTGATCAACCATGCTGGCCTTCTTCCTATAGTACTCACTCTTAGCAACGGACTTTTCTGCGTTGGCAGAAACAGCCATGTCCATTCTTGAGCTTTTTGTAGCTCGGCCACTGGACCCACCACTAGGGCGCCTCTTACGAGACCCCGACCCCGTATGCATTGGCTCGTACTCATCATCATCATCTAAATTTACATGCGGTGCATGGGAGGGAGCGGGGTGGGCGAACTCATACATGACCCTATGTTCCTCGTCGAGGTCATACACCCTTTGGGATGAAGCCCTAGATAGGAGACCCTCGGCGGTAGAATCTTGAAAAAGTTTGGTCAGCACATCATAGTTTGGCAAACCCTTCGATTTAAATTCTCTTGCATTAGGGTGAGCCTATTAATAAGTTATTGTGCTGTTAGTTTACAACTATACAAGTAAATAAAAATTATATTACGATCATAATCTCACATTAGCATAAAAAAAAAATTATTTAAGATGAGAACCTGGACATATGACTTCCAAACTAGGGGATCGCAAGTCACTGTCTGGGTGTCTTCATCCCAACCCATACCGCTTTGGTTCTTCAAATCATGAAAGGCTCTCCACTGCATCTTAAGCCGTCCATATTTTTCTTTTATTTGTTTAGGATTGTATGAACGGTTACATTTTTCGTTCAATAAATTCAACAATTGAGACCATTGTCTCGCATCGAATTTGGCACTTTTCAAACTATTGCGATCTACCTCGGCCTCCATCAATTCAATAAATGTACGCACATGACTTGCGGGCCAAAGACCAAAATCACTGTCCATATCGATCTCCTTTCCCTTAACGATCAGTAATAGATAACAGTCATTATTTTGGTGAGCATAAACAGTATACATTTATAATTTGAGGTTACTAGAGAAATTGTAGATGATGCGTTCTATCAAATAAAAAAACAGTACTCAAGATCAGCAGGGAAAATCTCCGAATCAGCATTCGAAATAACCCAGTTCAACAGATCAGTACCCGACATTTTCAAATCACAGCAAACCCCCCCCCCCCCCAAAAAAAAGGAAAGTTTTTTTCCAATCCTCAAATCTACACTACGACAAACAAATTAACCCTAAAATAGGAATTTTTTAATGAGGCAAGTGCCCAAACAAAGACCGGTTACCATAACAGCATCAAGAAATGGGGCAGAGATAAGAAACATACCCTCGATTCCGGCTTACCAAACCTATTGAAGTTGTCTCCGACGGATTCCCTCGACCGGCGTCGGATTCGAGAGCTACGATTTCGAAGACACCTTTGAGCAAAAGCAGATCTGGTCTCTACGACCATGAAGCGAGCTCCGACCGGTGTGAGGAGGGGCCCGAAGAGAGCAGCGAATGAGGGTGCGGGGTGAGAAGGAGTGAAAGAGGGCGTTAGGGTTTTCCAGATCTGGCGACCCGGGGAGAGACGAGAGGGGAGCAGCAGGGGGTTAGGGTTTTTTTGGCTCAACAGATGGAGATCGAAGATGGGGGTAGCAGAGACGAGAGGGGGGCAGCAGGGGTTAGGGTTTTTTTTGCTCAACGGATGGGTTTCGAAGATGGGGGAAGCAGAGACGAGAGGGGATTTTGCAGGGGGTTAGGGTTTTTTTTCCTCAATGGGGATCGAAGATGGGGAAGGGGAAGGGGAAGCGTACTCAGAAGTCACGAGCTTGCTCAACGGATGGGTTTCGAAGATGGGGGAAGCAGAGACGAGAGGGGATTTTGCAGGGGGTTAGGGTTTTTTTTCCTCAATGGGGATCGAAGATGGGGAAGGGGAAGGGGAAGCGTACTCAGAAGTCACGAGCTTGCTCAACGGATGGGTTTCGAAGATGGGGGAAGCAGAGACGAGAGGGGATTTTGCAGGGGGTTAGGGTTTTTTTTCCTCAATGGGGATCGAAGATGGGGGAAGGGGAAGGGGAAGCGTACTCAGAAGTCACGAGCTGCGATAGTGTTGTGAAAACAGCTGGCTCCATCTTTTCAGAAAAGATGGTGTTTAGAAAATAGTACCAAACGCGTTTTGTCAAAAAAAATTTCTCAAAATATTTTGAAAACGTGGTACCAAACACAACCTAAAGTTTTCAAAAATATATGAATCTACTTCTAGTAGCATTTTTATTGAATTAGTTAGCATGGTGCAAATATTTAACGAAATGTTAAATGATGCCTATATTAGTGACATTGTAGTACCTGCATTTCAAAAATTTTTGAAGTATTATTTTCCTCCTCCTATGTTGATTTGTGTTGCTACTGTTATGGATCCCCGTATCAAATTAGAAGGTACGAAGAATTTGATAGAAATATTTTTTGGATTTTTAGAGAACAATGTAGAATTAACAACTGATTGCACTACTTTTTTAGTTCAGTTTGAATCTACGTTAAATAACTTGTATGATTATTATGATAGACGTTTTGCTTCTAGTAGTACAACTTTTGTAGTTAGTTCTTCTTCTGGTAGTTCTAAAGGTAAGGGTAAAAGTAGAATTGGTGATAGAACATTTAGTCTACTTGAACAAATTCAATCTAAAAAACCTAGGACTAATCAACCAAATGAATTAAATTGGTATAACCAACAGGATACTGAGCCTACTCTTTCCCCACTAGATATTTTACAATGGTGGAAAGAACATGAACACACTTTTAGTATTCTGTCTATTATGGCTAAAGATTTGCTAACTCCTCCTGTCTCTACAGTTGCCTCTGAGAGTGCATTTTCTACGAGTGGCAGGGTTCTATCTGATTACAGAAATCGGTTGAAGCCCGAGTCGTTGGAGATGCTCGTTTGCACAGAAGATTTGCTGAAGGCTGAAGATAGGACGCAAGGGAAAGCACTATCAAGTTCTACAAGTGGGAGCAACTCGCCCGAACAACAACAACAACAACAACAATAACAACAACAATAGCTTTTCTTCTTATGTTAAATTAGAAAAATTGTAGTCAATTAAAATTGTACATAAGAAATATGTTATTGTATAAAAATTATTTGTGAATTGAATTCTTCATTTCGTTATAAATTGTTCAAATTGTATCACTTAAATTCGTATGAATAAAATTTCAAAATTTGTTGTCAATTTCACTCTTTCAATCTGATTATTATTATTACGATTTTTTTTGTTTATTAGTATTATTACTCACTTAGTATTATAATTAAACATCATTTGGGGATATTTGATTCAATTTGAAGAATTGTAGTATTATTACTATTAGTATTATTACTGAATTACATACTTAGTATTATAATTAAACATCATTTGGGGATATTTGAAGAATTGTAGTATTATTACTTATTAGTAGTATTACTTAGTATTATAATTTTTTAAGAAATGTAATATTCATCAAACAAAAATATGGTTGTTTGTATAATTGTATACATCATTTGTAAAATTATTATTATTATTAGTTCAATTTAAGCTACCAAAAAAAATAAATATATATTATATATATATTTTATTAAACAGGCCAACCCGCGGGTCGACCCGGCCCAACCCGGGTTGAGCCCTAAAGGGTTCACGGGTTGGGCGGGCCACCCAAATAAGAAATTGATCCGGCCCGGCCCGGTCCGCATAAGCCACGAACCCGGCCCGGCCTGCCTACTCGAACGTGCCAACCCGCACGGGTTGGACCCGGACCGGCCCGTTCGACCCGTTCGCCACCCCTAGATGAGGGTTAAATTCCATAACTTACATTTCTTTTAGATTAGCAACTCAAATTAATAGTGTTATTGCAGGTAGGTAGTCACTTAAGCAATTGCCTGGGCGGGACAAGGCAGCTGTCTAATCGGTCAAAGCGGTCGACTAGGCGTTTAAGGCTGTTAATCTAGGCAATGGGTTTATTTATTTATTATTATTTAAATAATCGCATTGAGGCTATGCCAATCTCAATCACTAAACCCAACATGCAATTTATAACATATGTAAAATTTATTGACAGGTCCAATCATTTAGGAGGAGGGCTTATAAAATTATTATTTGTGCTCAATTCTATTAAAGTCCAATGGTAGTATATTATATTACTTGTCATTTAAATTTCAAGATTTTCCCCTTATTTTTTGTGCATTTGAGGAACTAAGTATGAAATTAAATATTTGTTAATAAAAAACACTAGCCAACTGCCTAGGCAGTAAGGTGGTGCTTAGACCGCCCCCGCCTTGCCTAACCTCCTGCAAAAAACATTGAATTGATACAAGGTGTTTATGTTGCAATCCAATTACAATTTTTTTTTCATTACACTCTTTCACAACCTAATTATTTATTATACTCGCTATGCCAATCGCAATCACTAAACCCGACATGCAATTTATATGTAAAATTTATTGACAGGTCCAATCATTTAGGAGGAGGGCTTATAAAATTATTATTTGTGCTCAATTCTATTAAAGTCCAATGGTAGTATATTATATTACTTGTTATTTTAAATTTCAAGATTTCCCCCTTATTTTTTCTGAATTTGAGGAACTAAGTATGAAATTAAATATTTGTTCATAAAAAAACACTAGCCAACTGCCTAGGCAGTAAGGCGGTGCCTAGACCACCCCCGCCTTGCCTAACCTCCTGCTAAAACATTGAATTAATACAAGGTGTTTATGTTGCAATCCAATTACAATATATTTTTATTACACTCTTTTGCAACCTAATTATTTATTATTCTCTGTGTGTGCATCTGCACACATTTGTCTACTCAATTTTAAATTCATACTCAACCTGGAGCAACATGATCAATTTCTGCTGTCTCGAAGTCCGAAACTACTTGTACTTGGATCCAACATGTTTCAGAGTCAATTGAGTTCATGGAAAATTGCAACTCTAAACATCCAAACTAGAAACAAAGTAATAATTGCGAATGAAATCTTGTTCTGAGGAGAGGGATTAATACATTAAAATTGAAAACGGACTTTGGTGATGTTTTTCACTCATTAAAATTTAGTAATCAGTTTGATGCATATCAAAAGTAAATAAGTCAAAACTAAATAAGTGCATCCAATAAAATCTAGTTATCGGTTTGTGCTGACGCTGCCTATGGAAAGAATTCTGATCTAATTTCTATCTTCTCACAAGTGCTTGGTTCTTGTACATATTCTATATGTACTTTATCATGCATTACTGAATTTTATTTTTTCTGTGTTGCAGAGTGGAGATAGATGAGACTCTTGTTAGTGGTTCTCTTGAAATGAAGTTTTTACAACACAGTATTGCCCTTGGGTACAGGAATCATAAAAATATTGTCATGAGGTACATCTTCTATATTGAAATTTAAGTGAAAGGATAAATAGTCATATGCCTTCAACCTTGATTTGGTTTGAGTATGGATTTTATTGAGTATATTTTTTTGTCTTTGGTGTGTATATATTTATGCTGAACTATCAAGTTTATCAGACCATGTTCAGTTTGAGAGACACAGTAAGGGAGTCTCCTACAACTGATCAGTTTAGTCTGTAGAAAAAAACTACAATTTGTCAGTTTTTTGCTATAGACAAAATGCCACTATACTGATCTATTTACAGAACCATATATAATAGTCAATATTTCGGTGGGCCATGTACCAATGCCATCCTGTTCCATATGTACATTACATCTGCGGTCCATATTAATAATCAATGTTCATATACTTTTTCAATGGAAATGTTATGGTATTACTAAAGTTGTGCCACTGTACTAATGTTATTTATTTGTTTCATCATCATTATTATTATTATTCAATAAATGGCTACAACATAGCCTGGTCTCAAACCTGAGATCTCCTTTACCCATCCCAAACCTTTACCATGAGAGCTGCAACACTCTAATTGTTATTAAATTACTTCTTAAATGTGAGGCAGTTAGCATTACTAAAGGAGTTTGTCTCTTTTGCTCTGTATGCATTTATTCAGCAAATCTGCTGATGAGGATATCAAATCTGTTTTATTTTATTTTGAGATTTAGCCATATGTAATTTATTTGAGATTTGTTTTAGATTTGTTTTGGATTTGTTTTGAGGCTATATATAGGCCTTGAGAATAAAGCGAAAATATGCTATTATTAAAAAATTATTGTGTTGTGTTATTGCTCTTCATCCCTCTTTTTGTGTGAGACAATTGAGAGAATTATTAGGGTTTGTAAGAAATCTTAATAAAGTATTAGGGTTTGTGATAAACTCTAAAACTACACCAAAATCCCTAAATTAAAAATCCTAAACCCGAATCCCCAAATCCAAACCCTACTCTCCTCTTCATCATCTCCTTCTCTCTCTCGACTGTCGACCACCACGACCGACTAGCACCCTCGCCGTCTCCTCGTCGTCTTCCTCGCTCGCCGCCATCTCCCTGCCCCCTACCCCGACCGAAGCCCTGTTCCCCTGCATCGCGACCCAACTCCTCGACACTGCCTCCAAACCCCGACCTCATCTCCTTTCCTCCTCGTCACCATTGCTTCCCGACCGCGACCACGACACCCACAACCACCACCTGCAACCTACGCCTGCCAGCCCCTTCCCTCTTCGCCTTCTCCTTCATCGACCCTTCCCCGTTCCTCCCCTACAGCCACCCTCTCGCCGCTGCCCCCACCGCTCGTCGTCGCCTTCTCCTCGCTGTCTCGCCGACGGTTCCACGGCTGCCACCCCAGCCTTCTTCCTTCCCCCACGACTACACACCATATACAGCCCCGGTAAACTCTTTCTAATTCTCAAATATTTGTGTTACTGCTTTATCATCTCTTTCATATTATTTGATTTAACTATCGTCCATAAATATTGAGAGTGAGCGTTTCTACTTGCTAATTAGGATACTGATGCTGTTTATTTCTGAGAAACGTGTGGAAGCACCAGGTGTGAGTTCGAACTCAATTTGTATTGAAGGAGATTGCCGCTCGTCTGCCGACCTTCAGTTGACCTTCTGGGACCTACGATGAGCTCGGAAAGATGTTAAAGGTTGAGTTCGGATCGGAAGGGTCGGATCCGAGGTCTTGTGTACCTGCAGACGGTCCTGAAACACCGGGGTTTGTCCCGGTGGCGGACCCTCCAACGCTCTAGTCAGTCTCTGTGAGAGAGTAGCAATAACTAGGTATATTTAAGTGGCAAAAGATTGATTACCTCAAAAAGGTGGGTGTGGGTCTAGTATTTATAGAGAATCCCAACCGGGTTTGGATCCACTTGGGGGCCGGGTTTGGATCCGAAAGCCCATGGGCCTGACGTGGCAGAAGGCCCAGGGGGTTTAGGGCGGACGTGGCGATACCAGGAGTGGTATAGGGCTGACGTGGCGAAACCCTTGGCGGTATTTGGAGCTGACGTGGCCCATCGTGAGCCCTCTGTGCCTCTGGGGGGAATCGGAGGGCCTAGGCTGCGCCAGGTCATCCTTCTGCCCCGCCAGAGAGGGGGGACGGCCTGAGGGACTGCTCCGGATCGGACTCCGGGGGATGCTGAGGCTCGCCAGTACGAGGAGGCCGGCACTGTGAGGGCAAACACGAGGTTCGGCGCCGACCCTGAAGTGGTCCGGAGCCGAACCAGGTTGTTATTTTTGCTTTTCTGAGTAGGAATTGTATTGGGCCCTGGATGGGCCTCAGGCCATTTTTACACCGACACACAAGCCCCCCACTCCTGCAGGGGGTGCGGGAGCTAGCCGTGGAGGAGTGCTCATGGTTGTACAAATGGGATGGTGAGCCACTGGATCTTCGTGAGAAGGGTACCCGGGTGCCAGACCGGACCTCGAGCTGGCGAGGGATTACGGGCTGGTAAGGGTGAAGGCGGGCCGTTGTTTCTTCCTGAGAAGAGTACCCCGGTGCCAGACCGAACCTCGTGATGAGGGGGAATTATGGGTTGGTAGGGGTGATGACCAGTCGGTGGATCTTCCGAAGAAGAGTACCCAGGTGCCGGACCGGACCTCGAGCTGGCGAGGGATTACGGGTCGGTGAGGGTGAAGGCGAGCCGTTGTTTCTTCCTGAGAAGAGTACCCGGGTGCCAGACCGAACCTCGAGATGAGAGGGAATTATGGGCTGGTAAGGGTGATGGCCAGCCGGTGGATCTTCCGAAGAAGAGTACCCAGGTGCCAGACCTGACCTCGAGCTGGCGAGGGATTACGGGTCGGTGAGGGTGAAGGCGAGCCGTTGTTTCTTCCTGAGAAGAGTACCCTGGTGCCAAACCGAACCTCGAGACGAGGGGGAATTATGGGCTGGTAAGGGTGATGGCCAGCCGGTGGATCTTCCGAAGAAGAGTACCCAGGTGCCAGACCGGACCTCGAGCTGGCGAGGGATTACGGGTTGGTGAGGGTGAAGGCCAGCCGTTGTTTCTTCCTGAGAAGAGTACCCTGGTGCCAAACCGAACCTCGAGACGAGGGGGAATTATGGGCTGGTAAGGGTGATGGCCAGCCGGTGGATCTTCCGAAGAAGAGTACCCAGGTGCCAGACCTGACCTCGAGCTGGCGAGGGATTACGGGTCGGTGAGGGTGAAGGCGAGCCGTTGTTTCTTCCTGAGAAGAGTACCCTGGTGCCAAACCGAACCTCGAGACGAGGGAGAATTATGGGCTGGTAAGGGTGATGGCCAGCCGGTGGATCTTCCGAAGAAGAAGAGTACCCAGGCGTCAGACCGGACCTCGAGCTGGCGAGGGATTATGGGTCGGTGAGGGTGAAGGTGAGCCGTTGTTTCTTCCTGAGAAGAGTACCCGGGCGCCAGACCGGACCCCGAGATGAGGGGGAGTTACGGGCCGGTAAGGGTGATGGCCAGCCCGTGGATCCTCCGACGAGGGGTGCCCAGGTGCCAGACCGGACCTCGAGCTGGTGAGGGGATCATAGGTCGGGCCGTTAGGGGGCGAACCGTTGTGCCTTGGGGTTGTTTTGAGTAGTGTATTCCGTTGTTTTTGCGGAGCATTTTGGGGGCGCCTTGGGACCTGTGCAAGATTCCCATTTCCTAGGTGCGTTAATGACGCCGCCTAATAACTGTATGGCGCATGGTCTTCCGCCGTTTGGTTTTCCCCACATCATAATGGCCGGCCCCTGGGGGGAGGCTATAAGTACCCCCCTCCCCCCTTCTCGTTGTGGTTCAGATCCAAGCAAAGGTGGTCCGCTCGGAGCAGATTATCAGCTTTGTACTGATGTGCGAGGAACAACGGGTACCCTTGCGCTTGAACGTGTTCCGAGCGACGCTGACGCTTTGTTCGGTAGCCGAGGGGATTTACTATATCTCCCCCCGGAGTAGGAGGAAGGTTGTTCATAGCCGTCCTGATTCTATTAAGGACTGGAGGAAGAAGTATCTGGTAATCCGGAGTGAAGAGCCCTGGGACATTCCGACTCGATGGAACTACTCCAAGCCGAGTTATCCTGCGCCGGGGCAGGGAGATCTGACGGTCGAGGAGTGGGGGTTTGTAGAGCGTCTTCGTTTGTCCCCTAGTATTAATTGGACGAAGGTGACGGAGGTTCGCCTGGCGAGCGTTGGACTGAGCCCCGCCGTTCTCCGTATGTAGTTGTTTCTTTTCCCTCGATCCTTTCGTACATTCTCGCTCATTGCTCTTAATGGTTTTTTCTGCAGATATGGATGAGGCATCGATCCAAGCAAGGCGGCTCGCCATGAAGAAGGAAAACGCCGAGAAGAAGAAGGCGGAGGCGGTGAAGAGGCCGAGGGAGCTGCCCCTTGTTATCTCTGAGGCACCGCTTGAGCCGAGGGCCAAGAGTACTCGTTCGGAGACGGGCAAAGGGGGTGCCCCTTTGAGGGGTAAGGGCTCGGCGAGGGCGTCCGATCTTGACAAGGGGAAAGGTCCCTTGGCAGGGGTCGAGGAGGAGGACCCGGTGGTGGAGTTGTTGCGGCAGCGGTGGGTGCCGGATTGGTCGGTTCGGATGAGCGATTGTCTGACCGAGGAAGCCCAGGCCGTAGAGGTGGTGGAGAAGCTGGCAACGCCTCGCGATCGCCAGATGATGGAGAATGAGCCCGTGGAGGTGGCATTCACGCGCCTGGCGCAGGCCACCGTGTCGGTAAGCTCGTCGACCTCCCCCTTTCCGTTTGGTCTTGCCTCAGGAGTTTGCTTCTAATCCGCTTCTTTCGGCCGCAGGCTTGTATGCAGGGGGCTAATGTAAAGAATCTCTACGAAGCGTCCCTGTTACAAGAGCGTGCTCGGGCGGACAAGAGCGGACGAGAGACGAAGGAGATGCGGATCGAGCTCGAGGGTTCGCGTCAGAGGGAGCAGCAGATGAAGCTGGAGCTCGAGGCCAAGGACACCGAGTGGGAGAAGAGGGTGGCCTCTTTGAAGAGGAAGTTTGCCAAGGAGAAGGGGGAGCTAATAGCCGCGTTTGCCAAGGAGAGGAAAGAGCTGACGGATGCGGGCCAGCGGATGGTGATAGCCGCCCAGGATGAGTGCTACGCGAAGGCGCTCAGTCACGTGAGGCATTTCTATCCGACCCTCGATCTGTCGAATTTCGAGTATGACATGGAGATTGATGGGACCCCGGAGGTCCCTGCCGTAGAGGGGCTCGTTGACCACCCGGCCGATGATCGTTCTGTGAACCCGATCGGCGTCGAGGAGGGAAACCGAGATGTATAGTTTTGCTTTTCTTTCTTCTTTCCTCCTTTCGATTGTATTTGCCTCCCGCGGACTGGTCCCCGCCTTTTCGTGTTTATATATATGTATATAAAAAAGTAATTCGGACTTGCCACGGGTTTCGATGCCGGTCGTTTCCGGATCTCCCCGCTTATGTGCCTCGAGTTGGCTCACTTCGTAGGTTGCAGCTTCCCTTCCCAAGGTGGGCCCCCGTCGTTCCGACGCGGCGTGCCGCTCGAGACGAGGGGAGTATTTCTGTAACGGCCTTTGCCTCGGTTGTCGGTATATAAAGTGACGAAGGGGATGTGGCTCGGCCTTCTTGTTTCGCGAGGAATTGGAGTGGGGCGAGGCGACGCCTTGGGGGTCGACCCCCTAACCGGGTATCAGGTCGGGTCTGCCGGGGTGTTTGGAGTATAATGCAACGAGATTTCCTTAGTATAAGATAGGGGGGGGGGCGCTAAAAACGGTCCTATACAATGGAAAGCTTTACAAAAAGGTTTACTTCTAGTTAAGTTAATGTCTAGACTTGCTCTTTGCAGGAGTCCACTGGGTGCTAGGCGTCAAGGGGGAACCTCTCTGGTTCGGCGGTCGGTCCGGGGGTAGGGCTGTCCTTCTTAGGTTAGAGCATGACGGCGTTGGGGGGTGGGCATTGCTCCTCCGTCGATGGTCATGCAGCACGACCACGTTGCTTCTTGGCTACTTCGGAAGGCGCCGACCCCGTGTGGGGTGGAAGATTCGAGTTCCGAATGGTAGGCCGAAGGCATTGCTTGGAGGGAGCATAATCTGGTTCGGCCGAGTATGGCGTTGTTAGCTGTCTTGGTGTTGTGACGATTCCTTCTAGCTTGATAGGGATGTCGTAAAACCCATGTGGTGTCTCCGACCGGTTGGAGCTTGCCTCTAGGTACCTTCAGTTTCTCGACGGCTTTGAGGGAAAGAATGTTCGCCGAGCTGCCGTAGTCGACAAGGATCTGGCGAACTTCACACTTAGCCATGCGGAGGCTAATGACGAGGGCGTCGCAGTGGGGGAGGCAAACGCTTTCGAGGTCCTCCCCTGGGAAGGAGACTGGCGCGGTTTGTAGCTCGGGAGCGGGATCGTCTTGGACAGTATTCATCCCCCGGAGGAAGGCTTTTCGGAACGTATTTGATTCTTCTCCTATTAGCCCTCCATGGGCTCAATGTAAGATAAACGGTGCGTCCGCGGTTCCCTCGGACTCGGGATCCCGACCCGGTATGCGGCTCGGAGGGGGGTTCGGGGGAGAGTGTATCCCTCTCCGGTTATCTCGTCGACCCCGCGGGACTTCTCGGGTGAATTCTCGGAGGTACCCTCTGGAGATGAGTTCCTCAATCTCGTCTTTCAGGGCCCGGCATTGATCTGTGTCGTGTCCATGGTCCTGGTGGAAGCGGCAGTAGAAGCGCTGATCTCGGTTCTTGCCGTTGTTAGGTCGGGGAGGTAGTCGAACAATGCCTTTGTCTTCGATTTCTAGGAGGATGGCGGATGTGTTGTGCGTTAAGGGAGTGTATCTCTCGAAGCGGGGGGTCGGCGGGACCTTCTTCATGGCCCCCGGGTCCCTTGGAGCTTTCTTCGATGGTTCGACTTCTTCGGTCTTCCGCTTTCCCTTCACGGTGTCATCCCTGGTACCTTCGGGGTTAAGGGCCTCTTCTGCCCTAATGTATTTCTCGACCCTACCGAGGAGGTCGGGGAAGTTGACGGGGGGTTTCTTCCCTGGGGGTCCGTCGGAGGGCTCCCAGAATTTCTCTTCGGAAGTCTTGGAGCTCCTTGTGAGTGACGGGGGCTCCACCGACTTGGTTGGGTTGGTCCGAGGGTTGTCTTCCGACTCGGCTGAGCGCGGATCTTCGACGGTTCGGGACCGGGTTGGAAGCGGCCCTTCCCCTGCGGTGGGTAATCTTGCGGTTGAGGATTATTCCCCGGAGGTCGGGCTGGGCTGGCCGGCCGACGCTCCTTTGGGACTCCCGAGAGGGAGCCTTGTGTTTCGACGGGCGTGGCCTGGCTTTATCGGTGGGTGGGGGCAAGTCCCGTTGGTTGACGGAGGAAGCAGCCCCCTTGCCTTTGGAGGCCATGAGGATTCGGCTGTCGATGGCCTTTGAGGGTCTGGGTCGGATCGGCTTCTGGAGCAGCTGTTTCCCACAGACGGCGCCAACCTGATGCTGTTTATTTCTGAGAAACGTGTGGAAGCACCAGGTGTGAGTTCGAACTCAATTTGTATTGAAGGAGATTGCCGCTCGTCTGCCGACCTTCAGTTGACCTTCTGGGACCTACGATGAGCTCGGAAAGATGTTGAAGGTTGAGTTCGGATCGGAAGGGTCGGATCCGAGGTCTTGTGTACCTGCAGACGGTCCTGAAACACCGGGGTTTGTCCCGGTGGCGGACCCTCCGACGCTCTAGTCAGTCTCTGTGAGAGAGTAGCAATAACTAGGTATATTTAAGTGGCAAAAGATTGATTACCTCAAAAAGGTGGGTGTGGGTCTAGTATTTATAGAGAATCCCAACCGGGTTTGGTTCCACTTGGGGGCCGGGTTTGGATCCGAAAGCCCATGGGCCTGACGTGGCAGAAGGCCCAGGGGGTTTAGGGCGGACGTGGCGATACCAGGAGTGGTATAGGGCTGACGTGGCGAAACCCTTGGCGGTATTTGGAGCTGACGTGGCCCATCGTGAGCCCTCTGTGCCTCTGGGGGGAATCGGAGGGCCTAGGCTGCGCCAGGTCATCCTTCTGCCCCGCCAGAGAGGGGGGACGGCCTGAGGGACTGCTCCGGATCGGACTTCGGGGGATGCTGAGGCTCGCCAGTACGAGGAGGCCGGCACTGTGAGGGCAAACACGAGGTTCGGCGCCGACCCTGAAGTGGTCCGGAGCCGAACCAGGTTGTTATTTTTGCTTTTCTGAGTAGGAATTGTATTGGGCCCTGGATGGGCCTCAGGCCATTTTTACACCGGCACAGGTACGAATCTTTATTGAATATCTTACATGCTAAGAACGATTAAGTATTATTGTTGATTGATAGGATTGAATCTTTAATTGGGCTTGTTAAACTATTTCATATCTTGAAAATTCATCAAACCAATTAATAGCTATAATTTCTAACTTAATATGTATTACGTGTTGGTAAACTTAATCTTTTAATATTCTTGAAAATTCTCTATTTAAGATTAAGTTTACATCATTTTGGTTACAAAGCGAAGGTTGTTAAAACTCTAGTTCTTGCATCATTAAGTCATAATTTTTGCATTCATTTAGGATCGTTTAGAGTCTTTATTTTTCTTTCTTTCTTTTAGATTTCATATTAAAAAAAAACTTGTGCATTTAGAACACGTGTCCCCAAATTTCATCAAACGCATGTCCCCACGACCCTTAGTTTTCCACCGTTGGTGAATGCGTCTTCGCTGCACCATCACAAATCCCGAAGAGCCTTTCTTGAACCTCCCAAACTACTCAATCAGGAACGCTAGAATTCAGCAAGCCCCTCCTTGCACTGAAATGGACAACTGAAATGGACAACTCTGATATTTCAACTATCCTCGCTGCCATTCAAGCAACTCTTGCCAATATCAATCAGAAGCTTGAGAAGTGGTATTGAATCAAAATGTTGTCCCTGAGCTTCATCGTCAGATCCCTCAAGGGAATGATCGTGACGGCCGATGTTAAGATCGTGATCCTGACGAACAATACAAGAAGAACGTTAAGGCTGACGTTCTCCACTTTGAAGGTCGTATGACCCCAAGTTTATCTTGATTGGATCTGTGCCATGGACCACTACTTCGTATGGTTTGACATGAGCGAAGTCCTGAAGGTTAAATTTGCCACCATGAAATTGACTGGTAAAGCTTAACAACATTAGATCAATCTTCAATACACCCGTAGAGGCCAAGGCCTGACACCCATATCCACTTGAGAAGCCATGAAAGAGAAGCTCACTGAGAGATATGTGTCCCTATCTTTCCACACCCGAATGCTTGATTCGTGGAATCAACTCTATCAGGAAAGCAGATCCATCCAAGAGTATGTGGATAAGTTCGATGACTTCCACATTCGGTGCTATACTTTAGGTAAAGAGAGCGAAGAACATACCCTCTCTAGGTTCATAGTAAGACTATGAGCCGATCTTAGGAACGAGTTAATTCATAGAAATATGGACTTATTGGCAGCAACTTATGCCCTTGTCCTCAACATAGATTCCTTTACAGCAAGTTTCCCCTACAAGTCTAGCGATTCGAGAGATTATTCCTCTAGAATGACCTCTATGAGCCCTGTAGACCTGAGGCCCCTCTTCTCGGCATCCCAACAAGTCTTATCCAAGCAAGCTTACTTCAAATCTCTATTCACTTAGAAATGAAAACACAGGTAAGCACACTGAAAGAGACTATCCTAAGATTTATCCTCATTAAGTGCTATAAATGCAAAGAATACGGCCATGTTGCTGGCAAGTGTACTAGCCTAGAAGGTACCGCTGTCATCACTGATGAGCCCAACAATGAGTTTACCTATGAACCTCATATAAGTGATGACTTTGGTGAAGAAGAGGATGACCAACCCCTCCATTATATTCGGTCGATCTAATCACCTCCATTGAATGTACCTGAGACCCATTCCTTCCCAAGTCACTTGGCAGCCCATAGATTTTATCCCTGTATTAGAACATCAGAGTCTCAGAGTCTGCATCCACATTTGCATATCGCATTCATGACTTACATAGAGAAATTTTCAAGGAAATTAATGAGAATAATTTTAAGTACAAGTTAATAGCAGATATTAGAAGAAAATTTAAAACTCTTGATGTTGGTGACGAGGTGATGGTTTACATTTGTCCGGAACGGTTTCCAGCTGGATCCATTAAGAAATTGAATATACGTGCTGTCAATATATTCTCCTTATTTAGTTTTGTTATAGCTGTATATCCTTTGATTACCTCTCTAAGACTTTCATTATTGTTGTATATATTCTTGCTGTAATTTTTGCTGTATTTCTTCCTGTAATAGGCATAGGATTAAGGGATCTGATTATGCTTTCTATATTAGACCCTAGGATTAAGGGATCTGATCATTCTTTATGTTTGTATATTGTAATTCTCTTAGTCAAATGAAGCAGAAAAAACAATTCAGAAATTCTCTTTTATTTCTTTGTCATGGTATCAGAGCCAAACTCTGAGATCATTTCATCTTGTGTTTGGTTCCTTGTCTAGCTCCAAGATCTAGTGTTTTGTTCTTATTTCCTTTTTTCGTGTTCTTCTATTCTGGTTTCTTGGACCTAATCTCTTAGTTCTTGTTTCTCGTTGAATCATGTCTTTAGAACGATTTGAACATTTTCTTGTTCGATTTAACGGCAAGAACTATTCAGCCTGGGCATTCCAATTTCAAATCTTTGTCAAGGGAAAGGAATTATGGGGTCATATTAATGGGACAGATCCTGCACCTAACAACGAGAAGGAAAAGGAGAAATATGTGAACTGGGAGGTGAAGGATGCTCATATTATGTCTTGGATCCTTGGAAGTGTGGAACCCTCCATACTTCTCAATCTCAAGCCTTATAAGACCTCTAGAGAAAAGCGGGATTACTTGAAGAAAATTTACAACCAAAGCAATGCAGCACGAAGGTTTCAATTGGAACTCGAGTTGAGTCAACTTAGTCAAGGGAGTATGTCAATCCAAGAGTTTTATTCTTCGTTTAGAAATCTTTGGGCTGAGTACACCAATATTGTGTATGCAAGTGTACCTCCTGAAGGACTAATTGCTATCCAAAGTGTGCATGAGACTAGCAAGCGTGACCAATTTTTAATAAAGTTAAGGGGGGAGTTTGAAGCAATCAGGTCCAACCTAATGAACAGAGAACCAGATCCTTCATTGGATATTTGTGTAGGAGAGCTTCTTAGGGAATAACAACGGCTCATTACACAGGCTGTCTTGGAGCAGAAAGCTCAAAATTCTACTCCAATTCCTGTTGCCTACGTTACTCAAGGGGTGTTTAAAGGAGGCAGAGATATGGACACATTGCCAAGGATTTATAGTTGCAAAGGATTTGGACACATTGCCACTAATTGTACTAAAAAATTCTGCAATTATTATAAGAAAACAGGGCATATCCTTAAAGATTATTCCACTCGTCCTCCAAAGAAACTGAAACTGCCTATAGTGTCTCGGTTGGTTCCTCGAATGCCCCAAGTCCTGGCCAGTCCTCTATTACTCCTGAAATGGTCTAACAAATGATAGTTTCTACCCTTTCTGCTTTAGGCCTTTCTGGTAACAAAAAATATGATCCTAAGCCTTGGTATTTTGATTCTGGTGCTTCCAATCACATCTTCAGATTCATACTGCCGATGGTAATTCCTTACCTATCACAGCTGTTGGTGATATTTCAGCCTCTTGTCCACTTTAAATACTGTTTTTGTGTCTCCTAAGCTGTCCACTAATCTTATATCTGTTGGCCAATTAGTTGACAACAATTGTACTGTTCAATTTTCAAATTCTGGTTGTCTTGTGTAGGATCAAGTGTCCGGAAAGATGATCGCGAAGGACCTAAAGTGGGACGTCTCTTTCCCTTGCTTCTATCTTCCTCTCCGGTGTCAAATTATGTTGCTTGTAATACTGTTCAATGTGATAATCAGGTGTGGCATAGGCGTTTAGGACATCCTAATTCTCGTGTACTTCGAGTCTTGCTTAAATCTGGTTTACTTGGAAATAAAAATTTGACTTCTAATAATGATATTGTTGATTGTGCATCTTGCAAACTTAGTAAAAGCAAAACACTTCCTTTTCCATTGCATAAAACCCGCACCACCAAACCTTTTGAACTCGTACATACTGATGTATGAGGTATTGCCCGTATAATTTCTCATGAACATTACAAATACTTTGTTACATTTATCGATGATTTCACTCGCTTTACTTGGGTATATTTTCTTCGGTCTAAAAGTGATGTTTTCTCTGTCTTTAAAGTCTTTCTTGCTTTAGTTTAGTCCATGGTCCGTTGGATGGTCGGTGCAAGGCCAGAAATTGGAACACAATTTTTTGCCAAAATCAAAATCTTGCAATCTGATTCAGGTGGTGAATGTATGTCAAATGAATTTCAATTTTTTATTCAAAGTCATGGGATCATATCACAACGTTCATGTCCTTTCAATTCACAACAAAACGGTGTGGCTGAAAGAAAGAATCGTCATCTTCTTGATGTTGTTCGAACTCTTCTAATATGTGTTCCTTCTCATTTTGGGTCTGAAGCTTTGTCTACTGCTGTTTATTTGATTAATAGATTACCATCTCCTAGCTTGAACAATGATTCTTCCTATTTTCGTTTGATTGAGCATGCACCAAATTATTCCAATCTTCATATTTTTTGATGTGTTTGTTTTGTTTACCTTCCTGCACATGAGAGAAATAAACTTACTGCTCAATCTGTCAAGTGTGCTTTCGTAGGATATGCTGGAACCCAAAAAGGATTTCTTTGCTATGATCCATGAGCCCGTCGAACTCGTGTCTCTAGGAATGTCATTTTTTAAAAAATCATCCCTTCTTTATCACGCAACAGACTTCAGAATTCTCTTCTTTATCTGCTTTACCACATTTTCCTGAGTCACTAACACCAATACAAAGGTTTAAACCTGGTTATGTTTATCAAAGACTCACTCCTCCTCCGTCTGATCCTCATATAAGTCTCACTGAGGTTCATCCACATCTTTTTGCGGCATCTAATCCTGTTCTACCCATTTCCAATGATCCACCTCATCTTCAAAGAAGCTCTAAACCTCATAAACCTCCTGAAAGGTATGGCATATCAAAACCTGTGGCTATGTCTACTACTTTGTCTTCTATTTCCATTCCCACTTGTTACGAACAAGCTATGGGACATGAATGTTGGCAACAAGCAATGGATGCAGAACTTCATGCACTTGAGGCAAACCATACTTGGGACATTGTTTCTTGTCCTCCAAATGTTAAGCTCATTGGTAGTAAGTGGGTCTATACTGTGAAACTCAAATCTGATGGCTCTTTAGATAGATACAAAGCTCGATTGGTTGCTCTTGGCAATAAACAAGAATATGGCCTTGACTATGTAGAAACATTCGCACCGGTTGCTAAGATGACCACGGTGAGAACCATTCTTGCTATTGCATCCTCTAAATCTTGGCCTTTACATCAGATGGATGTAAAAAAATGCCTTCTTGAATGGGGACCTTGAGGAAGAAATTTACATGAAACCTCCACCCGGTATGTCAATAACAGCTTCTCATGAAGTCTGCAAGCTAAGACACTCTTTGTATGGGTTGAAGCAGGCACCGAGAGCCTGGTTTGAGATGTTTCGAAACACTCTTCTCACCTTCTCTTTCACACAAAGTCAATATGATTCATCATTCTTCTTTCACAAGACAACCACTGGTATGGTCTTTCTCTTAGTCTATGTTGATGATATTATCATCACTGGTAATGACAATAGGCTGATCACTAAGCTTCAAACTATGTTGCATAGTACATTTAAAATGAAAGATCTTGGGCATCTCTTGGGGCTGGAAGTTCATTCTCGAGATTATGGTTTGTTCTTAAATCAACATAAATATATCCAAGATCTCATTGAGCTAGCTGGTTTAAAGGCTGCAACTGTTGTTGATAAACCAATGGAGGTGAATGTGAAATACCGAAAAGATGAAGGCGAGCTTTTGCCTGATCCTTTTTTATATAGGCAACTTGTTGGTAGTCTTATCTACCTAACAATTACAAGGCCTGATATCTCATATGTTGTCCATATAGTTAGCAACTTCATGCAATCACCTCAACATCTTCATCTTGCTGCAGTTCGTCGCATTATTCAATACTTAATTGGGTCATCTACTCGTGAGTTGTTTTTTCCTACAAAATCTGCTCTTCATTTGACTGCATATAGTGATGCAGATTGGGTGGCTGCCCGGATACTAGGAAGTCTACAACAGGCTGGTGCATTTTTCTTGGAGATGCCTTGATTTCTTGGAAGTGTAAGAAGCATGATTGTGTCTCTAAATCTTCCACGGAGTCTGAGTATAGAGCCATGTTTGCAGCATGTTCTGAAATTGTGTGGTTACGTGGTATTCTTTCTGAACTTGGATTTCCTCCAACTGATCCTACTCCACTTCATGGTGATAATACTAGTGCAATTCAAATAGTTGCGAATCCAGTATATCATGAATGCACAAAGCACATAGAGGTGGAATGTCATTACATTAGGGAAACCTCTACTCGCGGTGTAATCACTCTTCCTCATATTACTACTGATCTTCAAATAGCTGATGTCTTTACGAAAGCTTTGACACGCCAACGACACAAGTTTCTCAGTAGCAAATTGAAGCTGATAGACTTACCCGCATCAATTTGAGGGGGATGTCAATATATTCTCCTTTCCTTATTTAGTTTTGTTATAGTTGTATATTCCTTGATTACCTCTCTAAGATTTTCATAGGGATGGCGAATGGGTCGAGTGGGCCGAGCTGGGCCCAACCCGTACGGGTTGGCACGAATGCTTAGCCGGGCCGGGCCGGGTTGCAATCTTATACGGGCCGGTCCGGGCCGGGCTAAGTATTCGTTTGGGTGGCCCGCCCAACCCGTGAACCCTTTAGGGTTCAACCCGGGTTGGGCCGGGTCGACCCGCGGGTTGGCCCGTTTAATAATTTTTTTTTTGATAGCTTAAATTAAAATAATAATAATAATAATTTTACAAATGATGTATACAAACAACCATATCTTTGTTTGATGAATACTACAATTCTTCAAAAATTATAATACTAAGTAATAAAACTAATAAGTAATAATACTACAATTCTTCAAATATCCCCAAATGATGTTTAATTATAATACTAAGTAAGTAATAGTACTAATAAACAATAAAATCGTAATAATTATGATAAGATTAAAAGAGTGAAATTGACAACAAATTTTGAAATATTATTCATATAAATTTAAGTTATACAATTTTAACAATTCACAACGAAATGAAGAATTCAATTCACAAATAAGTTTTATACAATAACATATTTCTTATATACAATTTTAATTGAGTACAAGTTTTCTAATTTGACATAACAAGCAAAGCTATTGTTGTTGTTGTTGTTGTTGTTGTTCTTCGGGCGAGTTGCTCCCACTTGTGGAACTTGATAGTGCTTTCCCTTGCGTCCTATCTTCAGCCTTCAGCCAGTCTTCTGTGCAAACGAGCATCTCCAACGCCTCGGGCTTCAACCGATTCCCGTAATCAGATAGAATCCTGCCACTTGTAGAAAATGCACTCTCAGAAGCAACTGTAGAGACAGGAGGAGTTAGCAAATCTTTAGCCATAATTGACAGAATACTAAAAGTGTGTTCATGTTCTTTCCACCATTGTAAAATATCTAGTGCAGAAAGAGTAGGCTCAGTATCCTGTTGGTTATACCAATTTAATTCATTTGGTTGATTTGTCCTAGGTTTTTTAGATTGAATTTATTCAAGTAAACTAAATGTTCTATCACCAATTCTACTTTTACCCTTACCTTTAGAACTACCAGAAGAAGAACTAACTACAGAAGTTGTACTACTAGAAGCAAAACGTCTATCATAATAATCATACAAGTTATTTAACGTAGATTCAAACTGAACTAAAAAAGTAGCGCAATCAATTGTTAATTCTACACTGTCCTCTAAATATCCAAAAAATATTTGTATCAAATTCTTCGTACCTTCTAATTTGATACGGGGATCCATAACAGTAGCAACACAAATCAACATAGGAGGAGGAAAATAATACTTCAAAAATTTTTGAAATACAGGTATTACAATTTCACTAATATAGGCATCATTTAACATTTCGTTAAATATTTGCATCATGCTAACTAATTCAATAAAAATGCTACTAGAAGTAGATTCATATGTTTTTGAAAATTTTAAAGTTGCGGTTTTAAAAGGTTCTAAAAATTTCAACAAAGATTCGGCAAAAAACCAATCGGGGGGAGTCATTTCAAAATTGTGCATATTTTTTGTGATACAAAAATCATTTACAACTGCTTTATATTCGGTGACAACATTTAGTAAATCAAAAGTAGAATTCCTTCGGTGTCTAACATCCTTTGGAAATTTTCTAAAAGGAACATTTCTAACCCTACATCAAGCTTTCCATTCTTGTAAAATGCTTGGACTTAATGCAATGAAATGTACACAATTTCTAATTTTATGTATATATGGATCAGCTATTTTTAATGCATCTTGAACACATAAATTTATAATATGACATGCACATCTAACATGAAAAATATTGTCAGATGGAGGGTTTAATACAGATTTTAAAGTAGTAATTGTTACATTGTTGTTAGATGCATTATCAAAACTAATAGCCATAATTTTATCGCGAATATGAAAAACATCACAAATTTCTATAATACGGTTTGCTATTTCAGCGCCACTATGGGGGTACGGCAACGACGCAAGTGATATGATTCTTTTTTGAAGAATCCAATCATTGTTGATCCAATGACAGGTTATTCCCATCGTTGGAATATTGTTGACACCCGTCCAACAATCTGAAGTTAAACTAACCCTACAAGTTAAACTCCATAAAATTGCAATCAACGCGTCCTTCATTTCAACATACATTTTAAAACAATCCGATTTGCAAGTATTTCTCGGAATTCTTTTAAAATGAGGGTTTAGGCCGTTTGATTAAAATTTTCCAAGTTCCTACTCTCGGGATAGGAAAATGGCAACTCTTCCTTAATGACTAATCGGGCCATTTTCCGACGAACAAGTTCGGGATCATAAGGGTGGCTATCTACTTGACCGGTCCTAGGATTGATTTTTTGTTGGCCTTGTATTTGATCAAGAAGTTCTTTATGATTATGTTGTATGTGCCTACTAATTGTACCGGTGCCGTCACCCCTCTTGAATTTGTATGTTTTACTACATGTTTTACACACTTTCAAACCTATACCCGGAGTATGTTCGTCCGGGATATAATCATAAAACTTATGCCAATCGCTAGTTTCTCCTCTACTTTTCCTACTACTACGGGGTTGTGTGGTTTCGGGTTGTTGTTGTTGTTCTTCTTCTTCTAATTGAATGTCACCGACAACATCCATGTCGTGTGTACCCCATTGTTCCATAGTCGGATCAATGTAATCTTGGGCGGGACAATTGGTGGCCTACGTGAAGAGGAGGAGGAATGTTGTCTGCTACGACCGCTACCGCGTGATCTAGACATAATGTAGTAATGTGCTAAAGTAAAGTATGTAAAAAAATATATAATGTAGGATCGGTGAATTATACAAAAAAAATCTAAAAAATAAGAGGGTTGAGATAGCGAAGTTCAAAAAAACGAACAATAATTTTAACTACAACGCAAAAAAAAATTAACGAGAGAGATAGAGATATTTTGATACCGTTCACCGTGGAATACGCGTATGTAAAAAAAACCGCTAAAATAAGAATAGAATAGAGAAGATGGAGGAGTGTTTTGCCGATTCCGCAATTGAAGAGTTGAGAAGAGGTTGAAGTAGATTTGACGAGGGTTGAAGAGAGTTGAAGACGTTGAATTTTGTTTCCGATACGACCGAAATTTGATCGTGTATATGCCTCCTTGTACACTTGTTTGATGAATACTACAATTGTTCAAAAATTCTTTACAAATGATGTATAATAGTAGAGAGAGTAAGAGAGTGAGGTGTGATTTTTTTTGAGATTTTTGGGGGATATTTATAGGCTAAATAAGTGGGAAAAAAAAATAAAAAATAGCCCAACGGCTCAAAGAGCTGTTGTAAACGGCTCTGTCCCCAAACGGTGAAACGGCTAGAATTTCGACCGTTCGGCTCGTACGGGTCGACCGTTCGGCTCGTACGGGTCGAACGTTCGACCCGTCACGGGTCGAATGTTCGACCCGTACAGGTCGAACGGGTCGAAACCCATGGGTCGACCCGCGGGTTGGCGGGTCAAATTCATGGGTTGGGCCGGGTTTGTGGGCCGGGTTTCGCGAAAAATGCGACCCGAGTCGACCCGGTATTGTTCACCGGGTTCGACCCGAACCCGCGAAGCATTTTAATGGGCCGGGTTGGTGGGCCAGGTCGCGGGTGGGTCGCCGGTTGACCCGGCCCAGTTGCCATCCCTAGATTTTCATTATTGTTGTATATATTCTTGCTTTCTATATTAGACCCTAGGATTAAGGGATTTGATCATTTTTTATGTCTATATATTGTAATTCTCTTAGTCAAATGAAGCAGCAAAAACAATTCAAAAATTCTCTTTTATTTCTTTGTCACGTGCTACAGACCCATTTAAAATTCTGCATAAAATCAATAATAATGCCTATGTTGTTGACCTTCCTAAAGGTTTTGGCATAAGTAAGACTTTCAATATTGAGGATCTAGTGCTGTATGAAGGTCTAAAATTTAATCCTAGAAATTCTCTTATAGATGAGCTTATCCTGTAGCCTAATGGTGAGATTTCCATATTTTCCCCTTTACCTAATACTATTTGCCCACTGACAGACAAATTGGATAATATTTTAGAAGATCAGATAATCTCTACCAGAGATTGTGGTATTCATAGGTATTTGGTGAGGTGGAAGAACAAACCAAAGTCGGATGACACTTGGAGTGATCGTGAGGAGTTTCCGCGCTTGGATCCAGATCTTTTGGAGCACCATGATAGGATCACTGGTTTTGACTCGACTGGATCGAGCCCTCTCCCACTCGGAGAGAATGATGGGGACATCAAATCTGTTTTATTTTTATTTTGCGATTTAGCCATATGCAGTTTATTTGAGATATTTGTTTTAGATGTTTGAGATTTGTTTTAGATTTGTTTGAGATTTGTTTTGGATTTGTTTTGAGCCTATATATAGGCCTTGAGAATAATGAGAAAATATGCTATTTTTGATTTAAAAAATTATTGTGTTGAGTTATTGCTCTTCATCCCTCCTTTTGTGTGAGACAATTGAGAGAATTATTAGGGTTTGTAAGAAATTTTAATAAAGTATTAGAGTTTGTGATAAACTCTAAAACTACACCTAAATCCCCAAATTAAAAAATCCTAAACCCTAATCCCAAAATCCAAACCCTACTCTCCTCTTCATCTTCTCCCTCTCCTCTCCCCGACCTTCCTCAACGGCACCGTCACCCCTCACCACCGCCAACACCCCGAAGTTGCCCTCTCCTTCATCGCTGCCCCGCCCAGTAGCCCCGCCAGCGACCCCAAGCGCCTTTACCACCGCCACCCTGATCGCCCTCGCCTTCATCGCAGCCTACCCCCCCTCCCGGTCGCCCTCAACCCGAACATCGTCGTCGACCACCCCACCCTCGACAACCATCGCCGCCTACCTCTCCCCACTCTCCACCATCCCCCGAAGCCACTACCTCTGCCACCTCACCTCCCCACACCCTGATTGTGGCCGACGATCGCCACCGTCAGCCGATCGGCTCCCTAGCTGTCGTTGCCTCGACTCCACAATTCGGCCATTGAAGCCGCCCTCCTCCGTTGCCACTTCAACCGCTTCAAAGCGTTTGTCGTGGCTGTCTTCAGCCACCCAAGGCTTTGTCTTCATCTTCGATCCGTTCTTCGAATTTGGTAATTTCTTTTCACTCTTCCATTTATTTGTGATACTATCTATCATCTCTAGAATATTATTTGATTTATCTGTTGTCTACAAATATTGAGAGTATGTGCTTCTACTTGCCAATTAGAGTACAAATCATTTTGCATCTTTTACTTGCTAAAAATGCTTAGATATGTAGTTATTGATTGTTAGAACTTAATTGTTAATTGGGCTTGTTCAACTTAATTCAATTCTTAAAAATCCATCGAACCGATTAACTGCTTTAATTTCTAACTTGATCTACATTAGATGTTGGTAAACTTAATCTTTTAATATTCTTGGGAATTCTCTATTTAGGGTTAAGTTTACATCACCTGTGCACACATTGAGCTATTGTCTTCTGTTTAAATTCATGAGGAATCTATGTAAGCTCCATAAGGAAGTTCTGGGTGATAAAAATAATTCGAAAGGAAATTATGTGTAATCTTCATAGAATCATGGAATGAAATGAAGACTGTAACTGTTGTAAATGAGACTTAACTTTTCCTTTTTGCTTGAAATTTTGATTATAGAGAGTACAACTGGCTTAAATACATAAGATAAACTTCTCAGTAACTATACAGCAGAGATCTGTGGAAGAAAGTTGAATAAAAGGATATACATTATGTGTTAATACAAGTATAAAAAAATGTTAAGAAAATGCATTTGTAAGCATCAACAGAGAGTAGGTACTTGCTTTCTAATGGAGATTTGAAGGCCTAGAAGAATTTCTCTTCACAAAGGAAAGGGAACGTTAGGGACATATCTCAAATAAGTAAGGATCTTATTTTATTTTGTTAGATTTGATAATCTTTCAAACAATTATCTAGTTTCAACATTTAGTTAGCTTGATTTGGATTGTAAAAATTGTCTGCTTTGGGCTGTGTGTCTTTATCTCATTCTAGTACTTCTAACCCTACAAATCCCCTTTCTCATTCCTGTTCTTTTTTCTCCCGTGGTTCTGCACCTAATTGGTATCAAATGAAACTGATCCACAACCTCTCCGCAATCTACCTCTTCTCGATGTACACCACTTTCTAGCTGCAGTTCGCTTGTAGATGTGCAGAACATGTTCAGGACCCCTATTTTTCTCTTATCTTTGTCCTTTTGCAGTTTCTTACCTGATTATTACTTGACAATCTTGTCTATGTTTACATTATTAACATATTCTAGTTATACTTAGGCTATTTGTCATCTTTATTTTTTTTTCCTTAGGAACTTTGAACAGATCTAGCAGTTTCTATGCCTAATTGCAAGTTTTACCTTTACCGTGTATATGTTGGGAACACCGTTCTTCAATAAAGGGTAATACTTCTGATCGGGCTTTCAATTTGTGTGATTTTCTGTAATTTCCTTTTAGCTTCTTTTTTTTCTCTTAAATTGTTCTTACATATTTTGTAAAAGAAAAAAAGATAAATTTGTATATCTATAGGAAAAGTGTTTTCTTAAAGAAAGTATTGCAAGAGAACTTCAAGGAACATTAAAAGGCAACTTCTAACTTTTGAAGCTTTCTTAAAGGTTCTTCCTATAATGTAGTAGATGTAAGCAAAAAAAAGTATACACCATTTATCTGCAAAATTTTCAATATTACAGTTTGGAAATAGTTAATAAGATCCTGAACAAGTAGATGGTAATGTGATGATGGTTGAGAGTTCAAGGGATGCAGTTGCAAAGGACCATAAGAAGTGATGTTTTGTTGGTTACTAATGTTGAGTTAAGAAGATAACTCTGTTGAAAAGACGTGACAATTGAGCTGTTGCAGAATAATGGTGCTCTTTCGATGAGTACAAATAGCTGTCTTAACTAAAGAAATAGTGTTTGGTGCATGTATGCTCTCCAAAGACATTAAGGTTATTTAACATAATCAAGAAGTCATATATCTTAGGAAATAAGCAACAAAGATAGGTCTCAAAAAGAAACTTATGCTCTTCTTTTCGCCTTTACTCATCAACATTCTGGCTTTTACTTAGTTTCAAACTAGGAAGCTCGGACTCTTCATGGAGGCGCTCGCACTCGAGTCGGACTCGTATCGGACATGGGTGCGGCGGGGTGTGTGTCCCATTAATTTGAATTAAAATCATAAAATAGGGTGCGACTGGGTGGGGCAGGGTGCGGTATTGAGTGCGGCACGACATGGGTTTTGGTTTTTTAGTGCGGTTTTGGATATCTTTTGACCCAAACTACGAAATCCGTTTCAATAAAACTCCACCAAATCCCTAGATCCCCAAATCCTCTATTTATCTTCAGATCTCATTTTCTAACTATGTGGTACATGTTAGACATTATGATTATGTTGTGCTATGTTAGACCTTATAACTATGTTAGACTTGATAGTGTTTTATGACTATATCTAGAGTTTTATAACTATGTTGTGCCATATTGTTATTTTGAATCTCTTCGTTAATGATGAATGACAGTGATTTTGGTTTTTTTATACAAAAATATAAATATAAATATAAATATAATTATATAATTATATAAAATAATTATTTAAATATTAGCCGAATCCCAGCCGCACCCGCATGCCACTGTTTTTGAAAATTGCCGCATCCCCGCACCCGTATCCGCCACACCCGCATCCCCGCTCCCGAATTGGTGCTTCCTAGGTTTCAAATGTATGCTTGTACGGTTTGAAAAAGCTGGATCAGAGTATGATCTAATTTTATGCTTGTACAATCCCAAAAGCTAACCTTAATAAATTCCAACAGATGCTCAGGATTCAATCAGATTCCAAATTTACGCTTGTACAATATCAGTAATGACTTCCAATCAATACTAAATGCATGCATGTACTGTCTCGAAAACCTGACTATAAGAATTTCCGAGTGAATCTCAGGATTTCATCAAATTCTTCTCAAGACCGTGATCCATCTATCCTAGTAAATGGTCACTTTGACGGTCCACTTGGTTCTCCTGGTGCAGGTGACTGTGGTTCTTGTGTTGGTAAGTTAGTCATTCTCACTGGATGCTTATACTTAACCATCTTTCCTTTTTTTTGTATCTTCTCATGTCATTGGATTACTAGTCTTCTCTGATTTTTCTTTTTTCCAGCATCGATGCTTGAACTAGCGCGGCTTATGGTTGATTCAAGCTGGGTTCCTCCTCGACCTTTAATATTTCTTTTCAATGGTGCAGAAGAAGTTTTTCTTTTGGTAAGTTGTAACAATCTCTCTCTCTCTCTCTCACTTTCAATATTTCTATATCCAATCCCCCCCTCCCCCCCCCTTTATTTGGGTACCCAGGATAAAGTATTGTATATAGTCACTCGGATACTGTCTACTTTGAGCCTGTTCTCATTAGCAGGGTTTGGTCCAACCATGATTATCAAGCTGCATACATGCTTTTGTAAGATTGGTCCATGTGTTTTGTTATGTATTTTGACAACATTAGATAGTGTTTTCTAGTTTGAGCAAGGATATAAAGATAGTACTGTCTAGTCTTCAGAAGACAAGAACCTATTGCTCTTATAAGTTTTAACATATTAGAAGAACAATATGTTAGTACTGCTACTGTACAGATTGTTTTAATATTTTGGGTTTGTTGCATACATTGCCCCTGACAAATATCTTTTTTATATATTTGTCCATCACAATCTCGTATTTGTGAAAATGTCCCTAACAATTTGCAACTCATTCCAGTTTTACCCCTCTGGTTATTTACTGTTAGTAGGGTATGGAATATTCCTTACACTTGATAGGGCATGGTATTATGACCAAAATATCCTTTTTTCCAACATACTATTAATTCTTAATGAATTGTTTGCCCTTTTCCCTTTAGACCCATCAATCCTCACTTTCTTCTCCAGTCGCTGATGAGGACATCTATTCCGTTTAGATTTTTTTTCAGTACCATATTTGTTTTTGGCAATTATAGTCATAAGTAATTTTTTTATGTAATTGAGATTATGAGAATATTTTGAGATTTGTATCAAGATGTATTTTGAGCCTATTTATAGGCCTTGAGATCAATGAGAAAGTATGCTATTATTGATTTTAAAAATTGTGTTGAGTTTTTGCTCTTCCTCTCTCTCTTTGTGTAATACAAGTGAGATCTAAATTATTAGGGTTTGTGATAAATCCTAATACAATTTTCGGGTTAGTAATTAACTCTAAAATCTACCCCCTAAATTAAATCCCCAAATCATTAAAACCCTAATTCACCTATTCATACATACAGCCATCATCTATACCCCTTCACTACCTTTTCAACTCCCGATCACCTCTCAACCCATCACCCTCAGCATCCTGTCATCACCCCTGACCTTATCCCATGCGCCCCCTGTGCCCCTGCCAAACCCCGACACCACAGCACAGCCATATCGCCACGACAACGACCTCCCGACACCTCCAGTCACTGCCGCCCTACAGCCCAACAACAGCGCCTCCCGATCTTCCTCTCCCTTCTCCTCTTGAAGTTGACAACAGCAGCGGCCTCCCGCCATCGTGACCACCTTAGTGACACCCTCCTGCGCTGCCGCGCCCCTACCGGCGACTTCCCATTTGTCAGCTCGTTGCCATCTCAGCCGACCAGCGCCAGTGCCAGCGCAACCCCGTCCGCTGTTCAACCCGAGATCTACGCAATTGTTCTTCGAACTTCGGTATACTCTTTCCCTTCTCAAGTATGTGTTATACTACCGTTCATCTCTATTATATTATTTGATATTCTGTCGTCCACAAAAATAATTGAGATTGAGTGTTCCACTTGCTTGATTAGAGTACGAATCAAAATTAAATCTTTTACTTGCTAAAATACTTAGGGATTTAATTATTGATTGTAGAGTTGAATTATTAATTGGATTGTTAAACATGATTCAGTTCTTGAAAATCCATCAAACCAATTAATTGTTTTAAAATTCTAACTTTGATCTGCATTACATATTGGTAAAATTAACCCGTTAAGATTCTTGGAAATTCTCTAATTTAGGGTTAGTTTTACATCATTTTGGTATCAGAGTCAGGTTCTTAAAACCCTAGTTCTTGCATCATTTAGGCATGAATTTTTGCATTCATTTAGGATTGTGTAGTCTTTTATTTTTTTTCTTTATTTTAGGTCATTTCAGATTTATTAAAAAAAAATACACACAACCCCTAGTTTTCCCCCTTTGGTGAATGCGTCTTCGCAACACCATCACAGATCTTGACGAGCCTTTCTTATCCCTCCCAAATCACCCAATTAGAAATCCTAGACCTTACCGACCTGAAATGGACAACTCTGATATTTTCGCTATCCTAGCTGTCATTCAAGCAACTCTTGCCAATATCAATCAGAGGCTTGAAAAAGTGGAATTAAATCAAACTGTTGTCCTTGAGCTTCATGCTAATCGTCAGATACCTCAAGAAAATGTTCGTGACGATCGACGTCAAGAACGTGACCCTGACGAACAATATAAGAAGAATATTAAAGCTGACGTTCCCCATTTTGAAGGCTACATGGAACTCCAAGCTTATCTCGATTGGATCCGTGCCATGGACCACTACTTTGTGTGGTTTGACATGAGCGAAGCCCTAAAGGTTAAATTTGCCACAATAAAATTAACGGGTAAAGCTCAACAACATCGGACCAATCTTGAACATGCCCGTAGAGGCCGAGGTCTGGCACCCATATCCACTTGGAAAGCCATGAAAGAGAAGCTTACTGAGAGATATGTACCGTTATCATTCCACACCCGATTCCTAGATTCGTGGAACCAACTTTATCAAGGAAGTAAATTCACACAAGAATATGTTGATAAGTTTGATGACTTCCTTATTCGGTGCAATGCTTTATGTAAAGAGAGTGAAGAACAAACTCTCTCTAGATTCAGAGCTGGACTACGAGCTAACCTTAGGAATGAGCTAATTCATAGAAATGTGGACTCACTAGCGGCAGCCTACGCCCTAGTCCTCGATATGGATTCCCTTAAAGCAAGTTCCCATTACAAGTCTAGCGATTCGATGGATCATTCCTCTAGAATGAATCCTCCTGACCCCTCTAGACCTGAGCACTCCTCTCCTCAGTACCCTAACAAGTTTTACCCAAATAAACATACTTCAAATTCCTATTCACATTGAAACGACAATGCGGGTAAGAACACTGAAAGAGACTATTCTAAGATTGATCCTCTCACTAAGTGCTATAAATGTAAGGGATATGGCCATGTTGCTGGCAACTGTCCCAGCCCAAGTAAGATCAATTTAGTAGAGGGTACCGCAGTCATCGCTGATGAACCCGACAATGAGTTTACCTATGAACCTAATGTAAGTGATGACTTTGATGAAAAAGAGGATGACCAGTCTCTCATTGTATTCAGTCAATCCAGTCACCTCTATTGAGTGTACCTGAGTCACGCCTCCTTTCCCAAGTCACTTGGCAACCCATAGATTTTACTCCTGTGTTAGAACATCACAAAGTCACAGAGTCTGCATCCACATTTTCACTCTGCATTCATGATTTGCATAGAATAATTTTCAAGGAACTTTATAAGAATAATTTTAACTACACGTTAATAACAGATACAAGAAGAAAATTTAAAACTCTTGATGTTGGTGACGAAGTGATGGTTCAGATTCATCTGGAACGGTTTCCATCTGGATCCGTTAACTTGAACATACGTGCTGCAGGCCCATTTAAGATTTTACATACAATCAATGATAATACCTATGTCATTGACCTTCCTGAAGGTTTTGGCATAAGTAAGACTTTCAAGATTGAGGATCTAGTACTTTATGAAGGCTCAAAATTCAACCCTAGAAATTTTCTTATAGATGAGCCTACTCTGCAGCCTAATGGTGAGATTCCCACATTTACCCCTTTACCTGATACTATTCATCCACCGACAGAAGAATTGAATAATATTTTAGATGATCAGATAATCTCCACAAGAGAGGGTGGTATGCACAAGTATTTGGTGAGGTGGAAAAACAAGCCGAAGTCGGATGACACTTGCAGTGATCATAAGGGGCTCCCTCAACTGGATTCAGATCTTTTGGCGCACCATGACAGGATCACTTGTTTTGACTCGACTGGGTCGAGGTCTCGCCCACCCGGAGAGAATGATGAGGACATCTATTCTGTTTAGATTTTATTTCAATATCATATTTGTTTTTGGCAATTATAGCCATATGTAATCTTTTTTTTATGTATTTGAGATTCTGAGAATATTTTGAAATTTGTATCAAGATGTATTTTGAGCCTATTTATAGGCCTTGAGATTAATGAGAAAGTATGCTATTCTTGATTTTAAAAATTGTGTTGAGTTTTTGCTCTTCCTCTCTCTCTTTGTGTGATACAAGTGAGATCCAATTATTAGGGTTTGTGATAAATCCTAATACAATTTTAGGGTTAGTGATTAACTCTAAAATCTACCCCCAAATTAAATCCCCAAATCATTAAAACCCTAATTCACCTATTCATACATACAGCCGTCATCTATACCCTTTCACTACCTCTTCAACTCCCGATCACCGCTCAACCCATCACCTTCAGCATCCTGTCATCACCCCCGACCTCATCCCGTGCGCCCCCTGTGCCCCTGCCGAACCCCGACGCCACAGCACAGCCATATCTCCACGACAACGACCTCCCGACACCTCCTGTCACCGCCGCCCTACAGCCCAGCAACAGCGCCTCCCGATCTTCCTCTCCCTTCTCCTCCTGAAGTCGACAACAGCAGCGGCCTCCCGCCATCGCGACCACCGTAGCGACACCCTCTTGCGCTTCGCACCCCTACCGGCGACTTCCTATCTGTCAGCCCGTCGCCAACTCAGCCGACCAGCGCCAGTGCTAGCGCGACCCCGTCCGCTGTTCAACCCGAGATCTACGCAATTGTTCTTCGAACCTCGATATACTCTTTCCCTTCTCAAGTATTTGTGTTGTACTGCCGTTCATCTCTATTATATTATTTGATATTCTGTCGTCCACAAAAATAATTGAGATTGAGTGTTCCACTTGCTTGATTGAGTACGAATCAAAATTGAATCTTTTACTTGCTAAAATACTTAGGGATTTAATTATTGATTGTAGAGTTGAATTATTAATTGGATTGTTAAACGTGATTCAGTTCTTGAAAATCCATCAAACCAATTAATTGTTTTAAAATTCTAACTTTGATCCGCATTACATGTTGGTAAAATTAACCCGTTAAGATTCTTAGAAATTCTCTATTTTAGGGTTTGTTTTACGTCAGTCGCTCCTCTCATTCTTCCTTTTCAAAACTTCAATCAACATTCCCATCCATGATTTCCGTCTATCCAATTTTCTCCTTAGTAACTCCTGCTTACATGATTTCCGTCTATCCAATTTTCTCGTTAGTAACACCTGCTTACATGATTTTCACCATTTAAATCCAAATTTCATACTTCCATGTTTTTCTCCTTCTGTGGCCTTTCTGGATGAAAGTGATTTGGTGAAGAAAGTGGATAAGAAGCGTTGGGCTTTAGTGTTATTTAAGGGCATAAATGGTCAAAGTATAACTTTTAGTAAGTTGGAAAAGCTTAACAAAGGGATAAAAATAAAGTGAACTGCACATTGTAAGGGACAATTTTGCGACAACAAGATTTTGTGGAACAAATATATAAATCCGTTATTTGTTAGGACATCCATGCAGAAAACCCTAATATTTTCTTTAGATTATAAATTAATTTTTTGGGCGTTGCTTTCAAGCAAAGACCATAGTTATTTATTGATCGGGTTTAACCCTCACTTTACTAGGACCCAAATCTCGATATGGTGCGGACCTGGACTTGAACTGCTGTCAGATGTATGTTAATTTCAAGTTCATTTCTGTTGATAAATTTCAGTTGACTTTTTTTTTTACTTCTTATGTTTTGATTGCCAAACACTTTACACAGTAATTGACTGGTTAAAAGGACATATAAACCTTAGCTTATGTACTTTGACTGAAGAAGAACTTGGTTTGTGTAAAGAGTGCCTCCTTTTATGTGCTGATGCTTTTTGATATATCAATGTGTAGCCTGTCGTGCAACTGGCCTATAATCAATGATCAGTAGTTTAATTATTGATTGCCCTGAGCCTTGTGTCTGAATGTAATGCTTAGCCTTGTTGATGTCAACTTAATAGTAATTGTACTTTTTATGGCCTGTGTGATACAATTGCTTTGTTGATCTTTCTGTGTCAACCATTTCTTTATCTAGGTAATGCTTATATAAGTAGTTTTTGATTTACTTAGATCTGCAACTCTCTTGTGGTGTATATGTACATCAGTAACTTTGCTTTGCATGCCTTCAATGTCAGGGTTCTCATGGCTTCGTGAAGACACATAAGTGGAGTGATACAGTTGGAGCTTTTATTAATTTGGAAGCATCTGGAACTGGTGGTCTTGGTATGTCTTTACGTCTAATGGAATTTGCTATAATTCACGCTTTTTATCCTTTTTAGCACTAATTATGGAATCTATAACAATTAATTTCTGCAATAACTACTGTAAAGTAAATTCTGTAAATTGATATTTTTTGGAGCAGGTGTTACCCCTAGTTACATTCAAATAACAATTGCGTTGGCAACCTCATTCTATTTTGAACTTCTTGTCAATCAACTGAGATATTTGGATTTCAATTCTATTTTAGTATGCAATTAGAAAACCTGCTGTAATTCTTAAAGGAGAGGTTGAAAACAGATCTATTATAGTGGAAATAAAGTATTTGTTTTTGCTAATCTATCTTAAAATGAACTCATTTACAATAAGAGTTTACAGTAATATTTTGCTGTAATATTCCAGAAAAATAGCTTAAACTTCTATACTGATATAGAAAGCTGTATACTTTACCATTATTCTCGAAGTCAATTTTTTTTTCTTTTCATTTTGTGCAAATGCTCATAGAAACTTCATTAATCTATTATTTAATCAACAGATTTGGTTGTACAATCTGGACCTGGGTCTTGGCCATCTCGTGTCTACTTACAATCTGCTAAACATCCCATGGCAAATAGTGCAGCGCAGGTACAAAATTATCAATCCTTGGTGTGAAATTTTCTTCTCCTTCGTATATTTCAAACGAGTTGGCGTTAGTTCTTTTTTGTGGGTAGTTAAAAATAGTACTCTGTAAAATAATCAGTCCTAATTTTGTGAATTTTCAGTCTACAAACCTAAACTGCATTCATACAAACATATGCATATGTATGTACATTTAAATGTCTGGGAGTGAGAGAAGGAATTCATGTAAACCACAATAAACTTGCTGCTAAATGATACTGCATTAGACTATATACAAAATTCACTCATTTGTAAACAAATTTGTAAATCATTGCATCCTCTAGGAAGGAGAGTAGGATTGATATGAGAAAAACAATTAACATTGTTATGGTTTAAGACCAAAAGTAAAGTTCTAGACTTGATGTTAGTTATTGTTATGTTGAATCCTGGCTTTTGGCATCTGGTGTTTTGACAATAGCTATCTCTTACTCCATTTGATATGGTCGAATTGTTAACATAGGTATGTATTTCCTAAAGACTGGTCGCTCCCTATGATATACAGCAAAGGTATTTAAATTGTAGATGGAACAGAATAAGATGGGATTTTCTTACATGGAAAATCTGTTATTCCCATACTGGCTCTGATAATGACTATCACCAATTTTGGATGAGCTTTGTTTGAAACTACATGTTTCTTCTAAATAGAAAGAAAGAGGAAGAGAGAGGGACAGAGGGAAAGGAGTGCAGTTCACTTATTACTGCTACTGCAGTTGCCTATTGAGACAAAGAATGCAGCAGTAAATGAGTGTAGTGAAATGAGTCATGATTAGGAATGGTTCAATTAGCATTAGTTAATCAAGTATTCAAGTTCGGTTTTGAGCTAGTTTCAGCTTTGACTAAAATGTACAGAGAGGCTTGTCCGACTTGATCTGATACCTGAAGCGACCACAGTAGATATATTTACAAGCGTGAGATCAAGAAAACTGACCTTTAGCTGAATTCTGATCAGATAATTTTTACTTGAAGCTTTTTCCTGGAGCCAATCCAAATTTATTGTGTCGCTGACGTTTACAATCTATGTTGTTTTCTTATTCTAAATTTGCATGATTTCATTATCTTATATATATAGTTCTCTTTTGCATAATATTGCATTCTATTGTCACAGAGATAGCACTAGTTGAAAGTTAGCATTGAACAACCCAGTTCCACAATGCATGTATTGTTACAGGGTGTTACAATGGAATCCTGTTGCTGAAGAGAGCATTAAAAAATTTCAAAATATATAATTACTAATTTGATTTCTTATGACTGCCTAAATAACTTCGCTAATGACTATGCTAAATGTATTAACCTTTTCACTTCCTACCCAGGCTAAAGGAGTAGAATTCCCTTAGTTGGCTAATGTCAAACATAAAAGTAGAACCTTAATGAGTATATGCAAAACCTCTGTGTAGGGTGGGAATTGTTGGTGCCATTGAAACAAAAAGTTGGCACATAGAACTAAGATCAAGTTTTTAACTCTAATTGAAAGCTTATATCTATTGTTAGAGATTCTTTTTTTCTTTAGTTGCGTAAACATTCTCATATCCACATGTCTATAAATGCAGGATGTGTTTGGCATTATACCTGGGGATACAGATTATAGAATTTTTGCTGAAGATTTTAGCAACATTCCAGGATTGGATATTATTTTTCTCCTGGGTGGTTACTTCTATCATACTTCTTATGATACAATTGAAAACCTACTGTATGCATTTAAAATACTATTTGTCATAGTTCCTGATTTTCTCACTATCAGTGCGGAGTGAAGTTTAGTGATTGTGTAGGAAGTTCATCATTTTCTAATTTGTGTATACCAGGCCTGGAAGCATCCAAGCACGTGGTGAGAATGTGTTCAACTTGATTGAGGCATTTTCTAGGTCTTCAATGGTGCTAAGTGCTGAACAAAGATCTCTTAAAGCATCAGATGACATTAAAGATGATCGGCCTATCTATTTTGATTACATGTCTTTCTTTATGGTATACATGCCATTTTTTCATCTTCTACTTAAATTTTATTTATGTTCGGGGTCAGAGTTGTATGCATGTTTTTTCTGACTTCATTTTGACTTGTGATATGGAGGAAACAGTATATTAAATTTGTCTACGATTTATAATGATTTTGTTATATGTGTATAAGGTATTCTACTCAAGAGAAGCATCTCTGGTATTTCACAGTCTGCCAGCAATCATATGTTTCCTCATTTCACCGCTGTTTCTTTCTTACCCAAGTGTGACAGTGGGCTCTTGGTTTGCTTCATGTTTTAACTTGATGAAAGGTAATAATTTATGTATTAGAATGAACTGCATCAGGAAATTATATCTTTTCCACTTCTGTTCATAGTGCTTTTCTCATCTTTGTCCATGTAAACATGATTCTGAGTTTCCTTCTATTCAATATTTTATGATGTGTTTCTGTTGCTTCATAATTAGTCTTGTTGATTAGGTCATTTGTTAAATGTTGACTTAAATGGTATCTAGTACATTGTGCTTTTGGAAACTTTACATTATAATTCATTGTCTAAGTTATGTGACAAAGACGAGGTATAGAAATGAAAATGCTTTCATTTTAAAACTGAGGTAAAGCAAAAGAAGTGTATTAACTAATTACGCTCTTTGGGAATTGATAGTCTGAGCGGGTGTTTGGTACACTGTAATGTGCAAGGGTTCTAGTATTACCTCGTGGATTACTTGGTTTGGCTATAGACTGAGTAGTTTTGAAATGAATGTAGGGTTCCCACAGGAATCACATTCCCCTCCAAGGGTTTTCCCTTCGTGGATTATCTGGTACGTTGGCCCTTTTGGGAACGTTTATTATAACTCATTTTCTAAGTTATGTGACAAAGATGAGGTATAGAAATGAAAATGCTTTTATTCTAAAACTGAGGTAAAGCAAAAGAAGTGCTATTAACTAAGTATGTTCACCGTGGAAATTGATAGTCTGAGCAGGTATTGTGCAGGGGTTTCTAGGATTCCTTCGTGGATTACTTGGTTTGGCTGTACATTGAGTAGTTTTTGAAGGAATGTTGGGTTCCCATAGGAATCAACCCCCCCCGAGAAGGAAAAAAAACTGCCTCCCCAATCAGAGCTAATTAAAAACATACCAAAAATGCCACCAATAATAAAAGTTTCCCAGAAAAGCAATGTGTTTGTACCAAACCAAGTATGCAGCCATCCAGGGAATTCTCCAATCCGCATACCAAATGCCCAGAGTGTATTTAGTTAAGTAGTTAAGGGGCAATAAGGATGGAAGTGTTTTTGTTTTCTAATAATTTTATGGGGCGCAAAAGTTATGTACTCAGCTAATTAAACTCTTGATGAGAATAGAGATGCTCACCATTAGAGTTATTCCCAATAGATTGGATAGTTCTCTTTGCAGTCTTAAGTAAATTAGAACCGCTTGATTTGTATGTAACCAATTTTTTTGTTAGACATTATATTACATAGTGGGCAGTTTTAACTCCCCAATCACAAATTTCAGGTAAATAAATAATAATTGAAAATGTATGCAACTCTACATAGCTTACACAGTTACGATGAAGGTGTAATACTTGGGGCCTATTTGCCTTTTTTTTTGGCGAATTAGAGGCTTTTTGTTGTAATTCTGCACCCCATTGTCATGTAAAGAAGGATTATATAGTTTGACTATAACAGGAGTCGATAGATAATCTCAGTACTAGCGATTAAATAAAGAAGCCAATTAATATCTGGTAGTGGGGGTACAATATCTTAGTATCACAACTTCAAAAACCAGTGAAGTTGGTCCAGTTGGTGGGCAAAGGAATGTGAATTCATTAGCTCGACTGTTTGTCGAAGTAAGATGTCACATCTGATATGCAAGGAAACAATAACTAGGGAGTTGGTGCATATTGTTCAATTCTTCAAGTACCTGATTCTTGCTATTCTCATAATTATTTCTTTGTTTATCCTATTAGGTTCTCGACCGATCCTTGTGTGTCTTTAGGAGGTCCGATATTGCGGGGTTATCCATTAAGATTGTTCCCTTGTCACTTTTTGTTCTGTTTCTTGTAAAGCAGTATAACAGTAACAAACGATCCCAAACTATTTGATACCTACTGCTTTTAGCCTCATTAAATATGTGATCAATAAGTTCTAGTAACATATGAGGACCTTTATGGTTGTTTTCTAGTAGTTTGTGTGTTATTTTTTTTTTTTTATCATAGTTTATGTGTTATTTTTAGACCTTTTTCTCCTGAACTTAAGTCAATCCCATATTTTTCGACAATTACATCAACTTCTGTTTATTAAAATTCTCTTATTTGAATAAGCTTTTCCAACTGTTGTGGTACAACATAGATGTAACCGTTTTCAGTAATTTGAGTCGAACTGTTGTGCTACAGCAGAGGTGTAAACAGTTTCGGTTTTCTAGCCTTGCATTTCTTGCAAATCTTTTTCCTGCTTCCTCTGTGGTGGTTTTAAGTCTGAAGAGATAGATTGGAATAATTGATTCTCCGTTCCCACAAATGAATTTAGCAGTTATTGGTCAGCCAGTAATCCACATAAAATAGTGTAGTACTTTCCTTGAAAAAAAATAATCTATCTGCTTGGTTTGTTGGGGAACTGATGATTTGAAAGATAAAAAGTTGCTGATTTTGTTCTCGCAACTGAAATATGCATTTGCCAGTTTACTGATTAAACAACTTGAAAAAGGGAAATACTGGAATTTTTCATCACAGTCAAAGTAGTTAAATATTTTGGTGCCTCTAGTCATAAGAAATGAACAAATCCTACTATATTTCAGTCTGTCTATGAAATTATTTCCATTTTTTCATTTGATAGGTGCTATGCATTGTTTTTTATCTGGTGGGTGGGTTGGTGTAGTTTTTTTTTAATAATTAATTTATTTTATAATTTCAATTATATTTTTTAAAATACAATTTTTTCAAAAAAAAAAATATTTTTTTAATATTTTATATGTATATTTTTCTCAAAGATATTTTGGAGGTGGGAACTGAATACTGTTGCACATATGGTATGGTATGAACTCATTTCCTATGGCATTCAATGATCATCTCTGAGACCAAAAATTGTACTGTGGGTTACTGCATGCTTCTCGTTAGTCTGAACTAGTCTTAAGATTCTTCTGTTTTGTCTCTCTTCAGGGTTGTTTTTCCATGCTGTTGGCGTTGTCCTTGCAATTATTGTTCCAGTTGTGTTTGCGGTTGTAAGATTGCTTTTCTCAAGCAATGCAATGAGTTGGTAGGTTTCGCATTTCTCACATGTAATTTTACATTTTAAGTGCAACTATCATAAGTTGCATTGCGTTAAAGGAACTATTATCTTGTTTCTTTTTCTTGTTAGCCATTTTATTTAAAAGGTATCCATGCTCTATTTTGCAGCGATTTGGTAGAATGTAGAATCTGTTCCTTTGTAAGAAATTGATCCAAAGCTATGAAAAACAGTTTGCATGCAACAAGGCTTTTTGGTGGTATTGTCATAAGAGTTTCTGTCTGTGTGGTACTTGAAATTGAATATAAGTAATGACTGAATAATTTCACTATAAGAATATCAGATATTTTTGTTTCCTAAAACTGTTTGCCTCGGGGTTTTTAGTATTAATATTGCTATTAGATTTTAGCCTCTGTGCTTTATGCATTGTCTCATGCATTGATTGTGCTGATTTCATTTTTATTGTGAAACAATTTCAGGTTCGCTAATCCATACTTGGCATTCTTGATGTTCGTCCCTAGCGCAATAATTGGTTTATTGATTCCGCAAACCTTCTGGGGATTCTTTCCAATCTCTGGGTCATTTAGCAAAGAATCAAAAGAGGTACTGCTTTTTCCTTTGCATGTTATAACTCACTATTATTCAGATTGAATACAATTAGAATGTATAGTTCATTGATTTCTGTGAGCAATACCTCTCCACCTAGGTTGAACATATTGCAGCTTATTTACTGCGCAGGCCAAAGTATCACATTCCTTCTATCTTTCTTTTTTTTAAAATTTATCATATCATAGCTAAAAAGTTCTGATATTTATGTTTTCTCAACTGAGTTTGTTCTACATTTATGTTTCCTCTTTTATGAAGTAATTGTAACTACTTTTCGATAATGGAGATGCTATATAACAGTAGTAATGCACTGATATGGATTTGTGTTTGTTCACTAGCACCAGATAAAAATGCATTAATAATCGTGTTCAAGTTTTGTTCATACTATTGCCATCTGTGAATGTTGTACCTTCAATTTTTATGTTTATGTAACATGAAGGTATCATTTAGTTTGCATTTACAACTTCAGTGCGTGCAAAGACATTTTGATCAATAAACAGTTATTACATAGCAATTTCTACTGGGGAAGAATGGGGTGGTGGTTCCCAAAGGATGATGAATTTATCACCTTGATGCATAGCAATTTCTAGCAATTTCTAGTCATCTATTGCTCTGTATAAAATATAAATTTATTGCATTTGTGCTCAGTTTTTTTAAGGTATAACCACCTTGATGCAGGACAGGTAGAGAAAAAGAAGAATGGGAGGGGGGGGGGGGGATCAATAACAGGAAAGAGAGACGGGACGGGAGGAGATAATATGCATTGACTGTGTAAATCACATAATCTCTAATTTTATTCAATGGTTTCAGTAATTTAAAGG
>JACEHZ010000358.1:900000-1008150 GCA_017893485.1 Hemerocallis citrina
CGGCTACTTCTTCCCTAGTCCGCTCCACCGCCGCCCTCGTCCACTTCCCGTCGCCACCCAATCCCGCACCTTAAAACTCCGTCGACCCTCACCACAACTCCGTCAGCCCCTTCGTCTTCTCCTTAACCTGCCGACCACCTACCTCCTCACCCTACTTCCCACCACCGATTGCTTCTTCCGCACTGCCTAGCCCCGAATCACCCCTGAACCCATCCATTGGCTCCATCAGCCTCGACGCCAGCCGTTGTCACATCCACCGTCGCCCCTCGCTGATGACACCACGTCGGCGCCCGCACCTCTTCGCCGGCCAGCCTTGCTGTTGTTGCTGCTGCCCTTCTATCGTTGCTGTGTTCTTGGGTACTGTCCACTCCTACATCTACGCTAGGTTTCTTCACATTCGGTATACTCTTTCCATTCTTAATATTTGTGTTCTACTGCCTTATCATCTAGTTTATTATCTGATTTGCCTGTCGTCCACAAAATTAATTGAGATTGAGTGTTCCACATACCTGAATAGAGTACGAATCATTATTGAACTTCTTACTTGCTAAAACACAGATTTAATTGATTGTAAGGTTGATTTATTAATTGGGACTGCTACACTTATTCAATTCTTGAAAACCCATCGAACCTGTTAATTGTTAAAAATTTCCAACTTCGATCCGCACTTTCATGTTGGTAAATTAACCCATTAAAATTCTTGGAAATTCTCTATTTTAGGGTTGGTTTTACATCATTTTGGTATCAGAGCTTGAACATCATCCGGAACGGTTTCCTGTTGGACCCGTTAAGAATTTGAACATACGTGTTGCAGGCCCATTTAAGATTCTACATGCAATCAATAATAGTACCTATGTCGTTGACCTTCCTAAAGGTTTTGGCATAAGTAAGACTTTCAATATTGAGGATCTAGTACTTTATGAAGGCTCAAAATTCAACCCTAGAAATTTTCTTATAGATGAGCCTACCTTGCAGCCTAATGGTGAGATTCCCCCATTACCTCCACTACCAGATATTACTTACCCATCGACAGAAGAATTGGATAATATTTTAGATGATCAGATAATCTCTACTAGAGATGGTGGTATGCACAAGTATTTGGTAAGGCAGAAAAATAAGCCGAAGTCGGATGACACTTGCAGTGATCGTGAGGGGCTCCTGCAACTGGATCCAGATCTTTTGGAGCACCATGGCAGGATCACTGGTTTTGACTCGACTGGGTCGAGCTCTCTCCCACCCGGAGAGAATGATGAGGACATCTTTCCTGTTTAGTTTATTTCAGTATCATTTTTGTTTCTGGCAATTATAGCCATATGTAATCTTTTTGTATTTTTTAGATTTTGAGAATCTTTTGGGAGATGTGTATCAAGATGTATTTTGAGCCTATTTAAAGGCCTTGAGATGAATGAGAAGATATGTCATTATTGATTAAAAAAATCTGTGTTGAGTTTTTGCTCTTCCTCCTTCTCTTTTGTGTGATACAACTGAGATCTACATTAGGGTTTGTGATAAATCCTAATCAAATTTTAGAGTTAGTGATTAACTCTAAAATCTACCCAAAATTAAAAATCCCCCAAATATAAATCCCTAATCCTAATTTCCCAAATCCCCCACTCAAAACCCTAATCCTCTACACCAGCCGCCATTTACCCTTCACCTTCATCATCCCCACCCTCTACTCAAATTCCGAACCACAAGAAAAGCACCCATCCCGGCTACTTCTTCTTCCCCAGTCCGCTCCACCGCCGCCCTCGTCCACTTCCCGTCGCCACCCAATCCCGCACCTCCAAACTCCGTCGACCCTCACCACAACTCCGTCAGCCCCTTCGTCTTCTCCTTAACCTGTCGACCACCTACCTCCTCACCCCACTTCCCACCACCGATTGCTTCTTCCGCACTGCCTAGCCCCGAATCACCCCTGAACCCATCCATCGGCTCCATCAGCCTCGACGCCAGCCGTCGTCACATCCACCGTCGCCCCTCGCCGACGACACCACGCCGGCGCCGCCGCACCTCCTCGCCGGCCAGCCTTGCTGTTGTTGCTGCCGCCCTTCTATCGTTGCTGCGTTGCTGTGTTCTTGGGTACTGTCCACTCCTACATCTACGCTGGGTTTTTTCACATTCGGTATACTCTTTCCATTCTTAATATTTTGTTCTACTGCCTTATCATTTAGTTTATTATCTGATTTGCCTGTCGTCCACAAAATTAATTGAGATTGAGTGTTCCACATACCTGAATAGAGTACGAATCATTATTGAACTTCTTACTTGCTAAAACACATAGGGATTTAATTGATTGTAAGGTTGATTTATTAATTGGGACTGCTACACTTATTCAATTCTTGAAAACCCATCGAACCTGTTAATTATTAAAAATTTCCAACTTCGATCCGCACTTTCATGTTGGTAAAATTAACCCATTAAAATTCTTGGAAATTCTCTATTTTAGGGTTGGTTTTACATCAAGGTATTGATAAACTAGACCCGCATGCTACTAAATGTGTAAATCTTGGATATTCGCGTTTTTCAAAAGGTTATCTTTGCTTTTGCCCTTCATGGAAAAAATGTTTACCTCAGCTGATGTTTTCTTTTTTGAACACAAACCTTTTTTTGAACATATTTCTTCACATAATCCCAATTTACCGAGGGTTGTTATAGAGTCTTGAATTCTCACCACCACCACCACCACCACCAACGATAACACCCTCCCCACCACCGCCACCACCATCGCCTCCGCCACTTCAGGTTTATGTCAGAAGACGTAAGACTTGTTCAGACTCGACCATCCAATATGTACCCTCTGTTGTTCGATCAGTGTCGACCACTTCTATCGGTAATATTCCTAACACAGATAATTTACCTATTGCTCACTGTAAGGCTAAACGTTCTTGTGCTCACTATTTTATTGCCCAATTTGTTTCCTTTTCTAAACTGAACAGCTCTTTTCGAGCTTTTGCCTCTTCCTTGAATTTCATCTCTATTCCAAAAAATATTCAGGAAGCACTCAAGCACCCTAGTTGGACAGCAGCCTTGAATGAGGAAATGCACGCTCTTCAGCAGAATGGTACTTGACAGTTGGTTCGTCTCTCTGTGGGTGGTAAGACAGTTGGTTGTAAATGGGTATTCACTGTCAAACATAATCCTGATGGCACAGTTGATCGCCTCAAAGCTTGCCTTGTTGCTAAAGGTTATTCACAGGAATTTGGGGTCGACTATGCAGAGATTTTTTTGATGTAAAACTAGCCCTAAATAGAGAATTTCCAAGATTCTTAATGGATTAATTTTACCAATACGTAGCGCGGATTAAAGTTAGAAATTTTAAACAGTTAATTGGTTTGATGGATTTTCAAGAACCGAATCACGTTTAACAATCCCAATTAATAATTCAATTATAACAATCAATAATTAAATCCATAAGTGTTTTTAACAAGTAAAAGATTCAATATTGATTCATACTCTAATCAAGCAAGTGGAACACTCAATCTCAATTATTTGTGGACGACAGAATATCAAATAATATAATAGAGATGATAAGGCAGTAGAATACAAATATTTAAAAGTGGAAAGAGTATACCGAGGGTTCGAAGAACTCAGCGTAGATCTCGGAAGAGTACAGCAATGGCAGCAACAACTTCAAGAGCAATGGCAGCAAAAGCAAGGGTTGGCGGATCTGGGCTGGCGTCGGCGCTCGGGAGGAGCACACAAGGGGGACGTCGACTGGACGGGATGAGGGAAGTGAGAGAGGCGGTCGATGGGGTGACGACGGAGGAAGGGTGTGCGGTTTCGGGAGAAGGTATGGGGTCGGGATCTTGAAGGAGGAAGGAGAAGAGAGATTAGGGTTTTGGATTTGGAAATTAGGGTTTGGGTAATTTTATTTGGGGATTTTTTTAATTTGGGGATAGATTTTAGAGTTAATCACTAACCCTAAAATTATATTAGGATTTATCACAAACCCTAATAATTGGATCTCAATTGTATCACACAAAAAGAGACAGGAAGAGCAAAACTCAACACAATATTTTTTAATCAAGAATGACATATCTTTCTTATTAATCTCAAGGCCTATATATAGGCTCAAAACAAATCAAGATACAAATTTCAGAATATTCTCAAAATCTCAAAAATATTCTAATGCATAAAAAAGATTACATATGGCTATAATTGCCAAAAACAAATATGGTACTGAAATAAAATCCTAAACTAAATAAAATTTATGTCCTCATCACTTTTTTCCCAGTTGCGAAACTCTCTTCTGTTCATGTCCTTATCGCTCTTGCATCCAACTGCTCTTGGTCTCTTCATCAGTTTGATATCAAGAATGTATTTCTCAATGGCGACTTGAAAGAGGTTGTGTATATGCAGCAGTCTCCTGGTCTTGAACGACAGGAGGAGAATCTTGTATATTCGCTCAAAAAGTCTCTTTATGGCCTCAAACAGTCTCCACGAGCTTGGTTTGAGAAGTTCGGCAAAACTGTGTGCTTTTATGGATTCTCAAGAAGTAAGGCAGACCATTCTCTCTTTACAAAGAAAGAAAGCAAAGGCATTGTTATTCTATTAGTCTATGTTGATGATATCATTATCACAGACAGTAATTCTCAAAGTATTGCAGACATCAAGCAGCGGTTAACTCAAATATTTCAAACAAAGGATCTTGGTTCGGTCTGATATTTTCTTGGCATTGAGGTTGCACGCGCAAAGGATGATATCTTTCTTTCTCAAAGAAAGTATGTCCTTGATATTCTTACCGAGACAAGAATGTTGGGCTGTCGCCGCAGCGACACTCTTATGAATCCCAATATTAAGCTGTCCTTCTCCAATGATGCATTGTTCTCTGATCCACGATGATATCGCAGGCTGGTGGGCAAACTCATATATCTCTCAGTGACTAGGTCAGATATTGCCTTTGCAGATAGTCGAGTCAGTCAGTTTATGCATGCACAGACCATCACTCATTGGAAAGCAGTGGTTCACATTCTTTGCTATCTTAAGAAAGCCCCAGGACAAGGACTTCTCTTCAGGCCTGGTGATTATCTTTCTTTACGAGGATATTCTGACGCTGACTGGGCAGGGTCAGTTGATGATAGGCGATCTACTAGTGGATACTTTCTGTTCTTTGGTGGAAATCTGGTATCTTGGAAAAGCATGTTGCTAAATCGAGTGCAAAATCTGAATACCGAGCCATTGGGCATTTGGTTTCTGAAGTTTTATGGCTCAAATCTCTCCTTCGAGACTTGGCAATCTCACTATCATTTCCAGTTCCACTGCATTGCGATAACCAAGCTGCATAGTTCTGAAAATCCAGTGTTTCATGAGCACACAAAATACATTGAGGTCAATTGTCACTTCGTTCGTGATGAGTTGGAGAAGAAAGTGATCTCATTTTTATATATCAGGTCCGGTGAACAACTTGCTGATATTCTAACTAAAACACTACCTCCTAAGCTCTTTTAAACTTTCTTGAGCAAGCTTGACTTCGACAATATCTACGCACCAGCTTAAGGGGGAGTGTTAAAGTAGTCTTAAGTTTAGTCCCACATCTGAAATAAACTCATATTAGCTTTGTACTCTCCTATAGATAGGAGACAGTGTATTCAGTTATAATTATCCAATAAAGTATTCCTTTTAGTCTCTATACTATAACACTAACACTTGCTAAGAACGCTCAAGTATAATTGTTGATTGTTAGACTTGAATCTTAATTGAGATTGTTAACTTATTCTATTTCTTGAACATCAATCAAACCACTCACTAGTTTTAATTTCTAACTTAATCAGCACTACTGAACTTAATCTTTTAATATTCTAGGAAAATTCTCTACCTAGGTTAAGTTTACATCAGTATGGTCTTGTATGTATGTACTTATGTGCCTATATCCCATAAAGTTATATCATATACCTACTGGGTAAGAACCTGAAACTGTAGAGTAACTTGGAAAATAATTAGTTGTTTCAGAAAAGGGTATCACATTTTTTGCAGCCAATGGATTGGCTTTGAGATCTGTAAAGATGTGTTATCTTTTTCAAGTGCCTTAAATGTGTAGGAAAGTGTTGTATAACACTAACTGTAATGCATCTCGATGTTAAATCTGCTTTTCAATTTTAATATGAAGTCTGTAGTGCAATTCATTTATATCTGAGAGTTAGGGTTGTGCAGGCATGTGAACATGTAGGCAAACACTTGCAGTAGACATGGTAACCTCTAGTTATTGATTGATAACTTAGCAGTTAGCATCTTCATCTTCTCATTCTCTTTTATCTAACCCTACTTTTCAGCTTCCCAAAATACATGGCTCACTCCCAATGATTACCACTCCATTAGTATTGAAACACTTCAAAACACTTTTAAAAACATTTATAAAGTGCATGCATTGCATGTGCTATCATCTAATATCTATATAAGGTGATGCCCTTATATAGGGTGATTGTAACCACTAGGTGCGACCCCCATACGCAATCCACACCGTTCACCTTGATTTTTCATGCCATAACATGTATGTGTTATTAAATGAGGATCAGTGGTTTGAGGTCGTATACCCATGTTTCAACTTTCAAGTTGTTGCAAAATGAACAACAACAACTAAACGACAACAACAAAGCCTTTATCCAGAAAAGTTGCAAAATGAACTTTTTTTGTGACGAATATAACAAATTTGATCACTTGGCTCATGGGTAAGAGACCTCCAAACCACTTAATTTTTTTCTACACAGTTCATGACATTCAGAATATGATGTTATGTTCTGAATGTCATAAGAAGAGTATGTGTATGTAATACCCTTAAATTCTTACAATATATATATATATATGCATTGTTATATATTGTTATTATTTTTTTTTATCATATTTTAAAAACCTAGTATGTTTTCTTTTAAAAGCCCAACTTGTTTTCTTTTAAATGCCCAACACTTCCTTTCTTAAGGCCTAATATAGTTAAAGTGTAAATTCAATAAGTTTGAGGGGTTAAGTGTAAAAGGTGAGGACACCTAAGCCTTTTACACCTTTCCACACTCCTCTCCTTCTCTCTTTTTCTTTCTTTTTGCAGAACAACCGGTAGCAACAACAACTGCAACACTTTTTACCCCTTTTTCTCTCTATATATATGCTACTACTTATTACTACTATTACTACTACTATACTACCTTACTATTACTACTACTTACTACTCCTATACTTCTCTCTCTCTCTCTTTTCTCCCTTTACAGCCGGCAGCAGCAATAGCAGCCTATTTTTTCCTTTTCTCTATATATATGCCTATTACTATTACTTCTACTTATCTACTTAACTACAACTACTACTACTACTGCACTACTCCTTACTGCTACTGCTAATACTACAACTACCACTACTACTATTACTATACTACTCTACTACAACTGTTGGAGAAGGCAATTGAAGCTTGCAAACAAAACAAAGTGGGTATTCTCCTTTACCTCTTGATTACTTTTTGTGACTTTTATATGGAAGTTATGCTTGATAATGTTGTGGATTGAAAGTATTTGTTAGAATTAGTTATTCTTGTTATTATGATATTGGTTAAAAGTATTAGAAACTCTAGTTTATGTAAAGTAAAACATAGCAAGAAAATAATCTACATAGAAGAATAGTAGATGATGTATGCTTACTCCCAATCATGTTGTATTCCTTAAGAAATTAACTAATTGTTTATTTATGTATAAATAGTTATGTGAGGAAAAAGTTGTAGTTTAATTAGAGAGGCACTTATAGAAAATTATATAGGTAAAGTAGTAAAAATTGTATGTATAATTCATTATAGAAAGTGTTGTGTAGAATTGCTACTAATTGTAGGAAGTGTTATGTAGAAGTACTACAAATTGTAGAAGCTACGTAATAGTCACAAATGAGAATGGTAGTGTATATGTACATTATATAGAATAACATGAACGTTGTTGTATGTAGTAGAAAAGATTACTCCTCGAATGCTTAAATTGATGTGATTGCATGAAACTACACACTTGTAGTAATATGCTTAGTGATTGTAGTTGCATGCTTAGCTAATTAGAAACTCATGATAAAGTAAAGTAGATTGTAGTAAAGTAAAGAACTATTGGTGGTATAAAAGAGATTGTAGGAATGAATACGGTGACTGATGGAATACCGTATGCATGTGTATGCGGGTACGCATACTTGAACATTTACATATGGTAGTGTGGTGCACTTTGAGTGTGCTAGTTTGGTGCATGTGTGGGTCAACTCTTAGCATGATTTGAAAACTAAGTTGAACACAAACTAAATCAAGATGAGACTTGTTGAGATTCAACTAGGTTGGATTCACTTTGAACCTAGTTAGTGATATTTTATTGTGATATTTTATTGTAAATGTGAACAATGAGACCTTGAGTACTGATAATTTCACCTAAAAACCAAGTGGTGATTAATGAAGGAATTAAGCGGATGAGTTTTGACCCAAATTGAGTAAAGGTGTTAGCCCTAAGTAGTGTGACTCATGATTGGTAAGGACAGACACTAGTTAGGTGTGTACTCACCTGTCAAAGGGACACGTGTGGCGTCGTCTCGTCTGGGACACGTGCGGCGTTGTCTCGACTGTTAATTTCTGGAATTTAGTGATAAGAACGGGATGCAGACGTAAGTCACAAGTCCTATCGGAACTTAGGAGATGGACTCTTAAGTTTCCGTCTATATTCTGGGTTATCAATACGAACAAGGAGCAAGAATGTAACTCTAAGTCTCTGGGCGGAGTAGAGGTGGCCCTATCGATTTGCCTTATGTTCATGATAACTTTGGTAGGGGCAGGAGTGGAGAAGGACCATGATTCTAGCAGAGCTGATGATCACCGGCCTGACCGGGAGTGGAGAGGGACCACGATCCTGTCAGAGTGGAGAAGGACCATAATCTGAACGAACAGGGTGATCACTGCCGTTCAGAGAGGAGAAGGACCACGATCCGACTGCAGGAGCGGAAATGGACCGCATGTGCTGCAGACTCTACTAGTCACTAGATGAATGTCAGAAACAGGAAGGTATACAAGAGTAGGATACATGGCGAGGGATTGAACCCTATCATCTGGAGAATACGAACTCGATTTGGAAAGTATGTAGTATGGGATGCATACATTTCCAAATCAAGTTTGCATTAGATTAAGAGCATGGTGTGCATATGAGTTGTGCATTAGAATCTAGATCATGACATACACCGACACTTGTGGTTTGACTTTCACATTTTTCTTCTGCATCAAATATTGATTGTTGACGATTTTGAAGATTGTGGTTTTCATCCACGTTGCGTCAGTTGTATTCAACTGACGTGCCCACAATTTGCTAATTGCAGGATGGCTGATCGTGGAGCAGGGGACTCGTGCTGCGGAAAGCATCCAAGTGTAGGATAAAGATTCCATGTGCGATGTAAGTTTTTAATTTCCTGTGATTTCTGTGTTGTGTATTCATTAAAGTAAAGATTCTGGGTAAGTGTCACGAGCTCCCAGTGTGTGGAACTTGGGGCGTTACAGTGTAGGAAGAAATCAAGTGGTTTGGTGGGAACTTCCTCTTATAGATATGAGGTTTTTTTATAAATGAGGTGTCATTTTCTGATATGTACATATGCATTTACATGTATGTATGAATCTCTCTCTCTCTCTCTCTCTTTCTCTCTCTCTCTCTCTCTGAATGTGTTTGATCTCTCTCTCTTAAGTGCCATCTTTTGTTTAGTTACAATTTATGGAGCCATTGAATCACGTAAACGGCCAAGATGAAAAGCCCCCAAATCCATCTCTCTTGTTCCGCTCATCCACCATATATTTTCTCCACTTGCTTCATCTCCTCCATATCCATTTTGTCCTCCACCGATACCACTTCGCCATGCGAATACAAAATGAATGATTTTTCAACAATACAACAAGTTATCTCTTGATTCATGAGCTAGGCTATCACAGTTGAAAACCTGGTTCATTTTATTTATCTACATATGTAGATAAATGTTAATGAAGTGGTTCATCCATTTTAATGGAATTTTGCCTAATTTTTTAGGTGGTCATAAGTCATAACCATTTCTATACATAAATGTACATATCTATATAGTGCAGGTTTTGCAAAGATAGCTGACATATTCTTTTTTTTGGTACATAATGGTGATTCATCTGCCCTTCAACATCCCTGTTTAAATAGACAAATTGATAGGATATAGAATCACCTTCTTTCTTTTTCTTTCCTTTTTTTGCTTTTTCTTTCTTTTTCTTTCTTTTCTGTGGAGATTATTTTTCCCTGAGGGCAGTTAGGCTTACAGTTATAAGATTACGCCAAGATGTCGTGTCAGGACAATGCACATAGGTGCTGATTTTTTAAACATAAACCTCACTGTTGTATAGTTTTAAAGGTAGTCGTTTTCGAAAATTTCTACCACTAATTTCCACTCTGCTAGAAGAATTTCGGAGAACTCCTCGTTGACCTTTGGACCGTTTGTCTAAGAAATAAAAACATGTAGTCTCTGCAAATTCAACTCTATGCAGTGTTGAGTACCTAGTCGTTTCCCCTAACAATTGACCCAATTTCCTAGTTCATCTAATGAATCATTTACCTCCTGATTAGTTCATTTAACTATATATATATAGTAACCTCATGTGATTTGTGCCTAATCATTCTTAATCTAATCTTCCATGTTCTTTTTAGTTTGTCTTTTCTCATGACTAAAATCATTCTTCTAGTTTAGCTTATTAATTCAATTAGTTGATTCCATGAATCATTCTTGAGCAGGCTTACATGCTAGCTGGATTAGGTGGAGGTTTCTTGTCATTTTTTATATCAGCATCGATGATTCCTGCATGGCTATCATTTGGTCAAATGAGCAAGCACTTTGGTCATCAATCACTCAAGTATGCTGATAATTCTCAATGACTATCGTTTTATATTGATCTCATCAGAGCATGCAAAACTTTTGGAGAATTTAGAATTTTAACAACTTGTTAATTTAATCAAGGTGAATTTAAAATATCTAACCTGAGGATTTGGGATCTATGTGTTCTTATTACTGAAACACTGTTACATTCTTCTAAATATATCCAAAAGGTTTAAAATTTATTCATTTGATTTATTTATCTACTTTTGGAACAAATGGAAGATCCTGAAATATAAGGAGGTATTTGGTGTGTAAAATGCATGATTCCCGGAAATGTTAAATCATCGGAAATGTGATTATAGGAATGGGATATCCAGGAATGATGCATTATTGTGTTTGTCACAGTACGGACTACCTGTACTATGTCTCACAATACACTGCATTCCCAGTAAAATACTAATGTTAATATACTATTGTCAAAGCACCCTGCGACAAACAATTCTTATTATAGATAAGTAATATCTTTATACTTCGTATATATATAAGTTATTTTTGTATAAAATCACATTTCCATGTTGCAGGGAATGTCAAAATTTTCAATAGATATGCTAATTCCACAAACATGCTAGCATAGCAGGAAATTTTCAATTAGCAAAAAATTAAATAAATTGGAGGAAATTTTCTCCTATTGGCGCGCCCACTAAAAACCCTATTTCCTCAACCCAACCAAATGATCCACACCAGTGATCTTCAATCATATAACATAGTGATGTAAAATCACCAGGTTTTACATGTTTTTCTCATTCCTCATGTGGTTGCAAAAAAAAAACGATCTTTCAGCAATAGAACAAATGAAACTTCTTAATGCATAGGTAAACATGTTCAATTGCCTTGATGTTTTATCCTCCTATGTTTTTAATTTGTAGTGAACGATGTGGATCATGCATTTGAGAGGAGATATAGGTTTTAGCATGCCATAAGAGATCTTTTTCATATTTGTCACATGGCAGCTTTTTTCACTGTTTCCTCGTGCATGCGTGTGCATGGATGCTCACATACAGCTAGATATAACTGATGATTAACGAGTAGTCATAGTATATAATTATTATTATGTTAAACCACTACCCATGTAAGGGGCTCTACCTGCTATATGTCTTCACAAATAATCATATACCACATGCTGCATCTTACGGCATGAATTTTTTCGACCATGTTTTTTATGAAGGTTATTATTAGAGATTCTTATATTGTTCATGTAATCAAGACACATAAATATGATTTTCCAATGTTTGTATAATAATGAGAAACATTCACAGATCATTGGCAGGATACGTGATCCCACTAGTGCCATGCCTCATGTACAATGTTTACTTTGGTGGGTTTCTTGTCCAATTCTTCATTGAGAAGATGGGTATGATGGGTTCTCTTCCACAGCCATATGGTTAGTTCTTATTAACTATGTTTTTTCTGCTACAATTTATCTGATCTTTTGTGTGGGTTTAGGAGCTAAATACGTCCGTCATAGAAAAGCAAAAATTCTTACAGCTCTGATTATATTGGCTTCATATTCTGTGGATTCCTTTCACCATGTTTTGGTTATATAGGTTTAGCTTTTATCTTAATTTCCTTCATGACGTAGTGTTTTCTGTTCGTCTGCTATCCTGATAATTCTTCATGAACCTGTAACAGTGTTCAGTAGAAGTTAATTGATCAATACTCTTGTTGCAGGGTTTTTCATTCCAGATGTCATCGTGGCAGCGGTGGTTGGAATTGTTACTGGATGTTGTTTTGGTCCTTTAGTACCTGTTGTTGGTCATTGGTTGGCGAAGTCATCCATTTTGCATAGCTTAGTGCAAATTACCGTGGTTGGTATGGCTCTGTCATCTCAGTTCTTCCCATACAGTGTTGGTGCTCCAAAAAGGGTGGTGCTTCAGCACAGATTTGTGACTTCAGGTATTATTATTTATATTATTAAATTGGATTATAAATGCATTTTCAATACTTGGTGATAAATACTTCTCCAAGATTTTTTATTTTTTATTTGCTGATTGCAGAAATATACGTGTTGCAGCTTCTCATTTTTTCACTACTTCGTAGATATTTGTATTATTAATTGGAAGTTTCGACTATAAATCCTTTCATTTCAAATTTTCCTTAAAGTACGGTTATGTAATGAACTATTTAAGATTCAAATATATGGGATTAACATTTGCTTGTTACTTTTTGTTACTTCTCAACAAATTAAAAGAGGGTGTGGACCTTTAGTTTTATGCTTTTAATCATTGTTACAGTTGAATAAATAGAGTATAAAACTCTAATTTATCAAGAAGAAGAAAATCACTCTGTTGAAGAATCTCACAAAATTGCAAAGAACAACACTTTAGGAAAGCTTTCAAGGTTTATTATTAAGATTTTATTCTTGGATGATAAACTCAAATACAAGGGGGGTATTTATAGGTTACAAGAAGCAATCTACACCACACAATCATGGTTGTAAATGGCGTTAGGAGGTGGCGGTTCGGTCAAGGGGCGCCTAGCGCCTAGGGTGTCTAGGCCGCGCCTAGGGTGCCTAGGCCGCGCCTGGGCAGTTGAATTTATTTTGCCGATTTAGTTAATTTCAGTTCTATTCTTCAATCGTAAATATAATTATGCAATCAAATTGCAAATATTCATCATGTTCTTGTGTAATGTGTAATTAAAGGGTGTTTATGCATAAAAAATTTCTCGTGCAATTAATGTGTAATATGTGCAATTAAAAAAAATTGTCCGATTGTAATATGTGCAATATGCCAATAGATGTAATGTGTAACATGTGCTATTTTAGTATGTGTAATAGGTGTAATATGTGCATTCCATTACCAATAATACTAAAAAAAGTAAAAACAATTCCACTACTATTTAAGATCCATACATAGTATATAACAGATTAATAGATTAATAGTAGTTCTCTTTTTTGTGTTATTTTATAGTATTTAAAATTTTTAAAAATAAAAAATGCCTGGGCGTTGGACATCAGGTGGACGCCTGATCAGTGCCACGGACACATACTCAACAAGACGGCCGCCTAATCGCCTCTAACCGCCTAGACCACCGCCTAATGCAAAGACGGTTCGTTCTCCTCCATCTGAGCGCCTAGGCATCCGAGGCGGACGCCATTTAGAACACTGCACACAATAAAATAAACACAAACTAATCTAGACCATTGAAATTACACATGAGAAACATAACATCTACTTAACTAAAATGATGCAAGCAATGACATGAGTGTGGGCTAATATTTATTTCAACACTCCCCCCTCCCCCCCTCAATGTTAGCCCCCATTCTTGGAACCACACCAAGCTGATGGCAGAAGTTTTCAAACATTCCAATACTCAAGCTTTTTGTGAACAAGTCCGCAACTTGCTCATCTGTTTTGGCTTGCCTCATCTCAGTCTCTTCTTGCATAACTTTTTCGCTAACTAAGTGATAATGCACTTCCAATTGTTTAAAACTTTCATGAAAGACTGGATTCTATGCTAGACGAATTGCCGATTGGTTTTCACAGTACAACAGGACCACGTAATCTACTAGTTGATGTAGATCATTCATCAGCTGTATCAGCCACGTGCTCTCTTAAGCTGCCATTGCTGTTGCTCGGTACACTGCTTTCGTCGTTGACAAGGAAACAATCAGTTGTCTCTTGCTACACCAAGAAATTGTTCCAGATCCAAGGGTAAACATATACCCAGTAGTTGATCTGCGAGTATCATGATCTCCTGCATAGTCAGCATCACAGTAGCCAACTAGGTTGCAATTTGCACCTTTCTTGTACGAAAGACCATATTCTATTGTACTCTTCACATATCTGAGTATTCGCCAAGGAAACAATCAGTTGTCTCTTGCTATACCAAGAAATTGTTCCAGATCCAAGGGTAAACATATACTCAGTAGTTGATCTGCGAGTATCATGATCTCCTGCATAATCAGCATCACAGTAGCCAACTAGGTTGCAATTTGCACATTTCTTGTACGAAAGACCATAGTCTATTGTACTCTTCACATATCTGAGTATTCGCCGAACCACTTCTAAATGAGACTTCTTCGGATTTTGCATGTATTGACTCATTACACCAACTGCATAAGAAATATCAGGTGAGTCAAGGTCAAGTAGATTAGACTACCTATCAATTGTCGAAACATCGATGCATCTTCCAAGTTTTTGCCTTCGTATGCACACATCTTGGCATTCGGTTCCATCGGTGTTGAGATTGGCTTACATTCTAGCATCCTGAACTTCTTCAACAGATCTTTGGCATATTTCTGTTGATAAAGAAATATCCCTTCTTGCATCTGATCAACCTCTAGCCCAAGAAAGTTCTTAAGTTGTCCAAGTTCTTTCATCTGAAAACGAACTAACAAGTTCTCCTTTGTTCGGCAAATTTCTTTAACATCATCTCTAGTGATGATTAGATCGTATACGTACACAAGCACGACAGCTATCTTTCCTCCTTTAACCTTAGCAAACGAGCTGGAGTCTGCAGATGTTACTGAATAACCATTTTGAGTCAGAAATTCAGCAATCTTACCATACCACGCCCTAGGTGCTTATTTTAGTCCGTAGAGAGCCTTTCGCAGCTTACACACATACTCAGGATGACCTTGGTTCTGAAAATCCATTGGTTGAATCATGTAGATCACCCGATCCAGCTCTCCATGAAGAAAGACATTCTTCACATCCATCTGCCACCAATTTTAGTTTTTGTTGGCCGCAAGTGCAAGTAGGACTCGTACGATTGTAAGTTTTGCCACTGGACTGAACATTTCGTCATAGTCTAGTCCACATTGTTGAGAGAAGCCACGAGCTACCAATCGAGCCTTGTACCTCTCGATTGACCCATCTGGACGGCACTTTATTTTGTAAACCCATTTGCAGGATATGGGTTTCACATCTCTTGGCTTTGGCACTAGTTCCCAAGTCTGATTTTGCTCAAGCGCAACGATCTCTTCTTTCATAATTGTCATCCACTCCGAACTCTGCGATGGTTCTTCGAATGTCTTAGGTTCTATTACAGTTGCTTCTTCAACTATGGCTGCATTGGCGTATTTGGGATTTGGCCTTCGTGTTCTTGTTGACCTTTGTAGTGGAGTTGATTCTTCCATTTCACTATGCATGCCTTCTTCGTCTGGTTGTTGATACACGCCAGTTTGCCAAGGATTCTGAGTTACTCTCTGTCGTCAGCTTTGTCTGAACTTAGTTGAATTTGGACAGTATGCCCCCCCCCATCTTTTGTTGCAACCTGTCTTCGAATTCTTTCGAGTCTGGAAACACTTCCTTTTCTGAGGTGCACCATAAGGAAGCTTCATCGAACACCACATCTCGTGATGTGTAGCACCTTCCACTAATTGGTTCACAACACTTCCACCTTTTTCACTGGCTATCGTATCCCACGATGATACATCTGACTGCTTTCTTATCTATCTTGCTATGTAGATGGTCAGGAACAAATACATAGCATACACAGCTGAATACTCGAAGCTAGCTAACTGTAGGTTTTTTGTCTCACAATTTCTCAAAGGGTGAAACAAACTCTAGCCTTGGTTGAGGAAGCTTGTTGATGACATGAGTTGCGGTTCCCATAGCTTCGGCCCAAAATCTTCCAAGTACGTTCTTCGCATGTAGCATACTTCGGCAAATTTATGCAAGATGTCGATTCTTCCTCTCCGCTACACCATTCTGTTGTGGCGTATTAGCACAAGTATACTGATGACGTATTTGACATTTCCATAGGTATTGAGAAAACTCTCCTGAGCTATACTCCCCTGTTGTCTGTGCGCAAGCACCAAATCTTCTGTTCCACTTCTCCTTCGGCTGTCTCTTTGAACTTTTTAAACTTTGAGAATGTTTCAGATTTTTCTTTCAGGAAGAAAATCCACACATATCTGGAGAAATCATCAATGAACGTCACCATATACCGCATTCTGCCAATTGATGGTTGCGTAATGGCTCCGAACACATCAGAGTGAATTAACTCTAATGGTTTCTTTGCTTTAAACATTGATTCCTCGTATAGCAATTGATGTGCTTTACCATACTGACATCCTGCGCAGACTGCATCTGTTCTCACATCAAGCTGAGGAAGTCCCTTAAGAATCGACTTCTTAACTATCACACTTAGCTTGGAATAGCTAACATGACCCAACCGCATGTGCCACAGATCTGCTATCTAGTTTCTTCTTGTCTTGTCTACGTATGCAGACTCTATTGACATTACGTAAACTGACTCCAACCGTCGTCCCTCCATCGTCAGCTTTTCTGAGATCTTGAGGTCTCGAAACATCTTCACAACTTGCGAACTGAACATGACATAGTGGCCTGATGATGTCAATTGAGCCACGGATAGCAAATCTTTCTTCAGTCCTGGAACATGGTAGACATCTTGGAGTGGCACCTGGTTGGGATTATATCGAGGTGTAACTATCACTTTACCGATGTGAGCTATTGGTAACCTTGAGTTGTCAGTCGTTATCACCACACGATTTCCCTTGTACTCAGATAAGCTTTGCAATTTCTGTCTTTGAGCAGCCTGAGTCTACGATCCAATCATTCTCGTAATCAATCCGTTCTGGTGTTGTTACTGTGAGAGCTAATTCTTCTTCCTCCATAGCGAGTAATGCTTTGGCATCCCAATTGTCTTCGCTATCTTCTTTAGAGCTGGAAGTAGCAATATTGCTCTCAGTTGACTTCTTAAACCAACAATCTTTCTTCATGTGGCCCTTCCTCCCGCAGTTGTAACACTTGCCATCAAACCTTCTATTGTTGTCACGATTCTTCGAAGCTCCCCGGACGAGAGTTGCACCCTCCCTGATGACTTTTTGCCTTGTCACCGGTTATTCTAGATCCGTCCTTGTTGTGATGTTTTGAACCGCCTTTGCTTTGGTTGGTGTAGAGCGCTTCCTCCTCACCCTTCAGTGACTCGTCCCATTTGCTTAGGCATAGCTTCTTGACCGATCAACAAATTCTCAAACTCAACAAGAGATGGTTGTGTCGGCCATCCTTATACTGCAGCAACAAAGCCTTGGTATTCAGGTCTCAAGCCATGAACGATTATTCTTTTTCTCCTAGCTTCCCCAATAGTAGCTGTCGGATCTAACTCTAAAATTTCGCGTCATATCGACTTCACCCTGTGAAAGTATTGAGCAACCGTCATGTCGTGTTGCGCCATTGATAGCAGTTCGTTCTCGAGAAGTTGCAATTTTGTATTGTTCTTCTTTGAAAAGAGTGTAGCGAATGTGTCCCACGCTTCTTTTGGTGTTTTGGCATCCCGAATGTGCTCAAACATTTTTTCTTCTAGATAGAGAAGATCGCAAAGATTTTGTGATCTCTATTGTGGTCTTTAAAGCAAACATCGTTTTGCCTGCTTTAATTTTCCACTTCCGCAAGATGTCGTTGGCATCTTCTGCCACCGGCTGTGTAACTTCACTACCACCGACAACCTCCCACAAGTCTATAAACGTTGCCTACGTGTTGTAGTTTTGGTTGTTGCTTTTTGATTGCTCCAACGACTTGAAGATCACCCATCGTACCGGCAAGACTTTGACTACATCGAACAAGCTTGAGTGACAAACTTGCAGAGTACTAAACTACTCTCAACACAAAGAAGCTCCACAAGGTTTGTAATAACCCCGACAATAATCTCAAGAAATATTTTTTGATGTGGAGAATCAGTTAAAAACTGCAACCACAGAACATACTCAGAAATTTCAAAAGACCTTACAACCAAAGCTCTGATGCCAAATGTTGAATAAATAGAGTATAAAACTCTAATTTATCAAGAAGAAGAAAACCACTTTTTAGAAGAACCTCACAAAATTGCAAAGAAGAATAACGCTTAGGAAAGCTTTCAAGGCTTATTATTAAGCTTTTATTCTTGGATGATAAACTCAAATACAAGGGGGGTATTTATAAGTTACAAGAAGCAATCTACACTACACAATAAAATAAACACAAACTAATCTAGACCATTGAAGCTACACATGAGAAACATAACATCTACCCAACTAAAATGATGCAAGCAATGACATGAGTGTGGGCTAATACTGATTTCAACAGTTACCACTATATATCTGAGATAGACCGACGCTATATGGAAATAGTCTTGGACTACCTAGTAATGGTTAACCAGTAGCTTTGGAAACTGAGCATAACTTTAAACAATTTGGAGTCCCTATATAATTTTATAAACGTTTTCCCCCCCAAAAATGTAGCAGTGGGAAAGTCGCTTAAAGGATAATTAAGGTTGCTTATTGAGATCTGTTTGCTCATCTTATTTTATTTTGTATATTAGACCATCACATTGTTGATTGGAGAGACTCTTTTGGTTTTTATATGTTATTTGCTTAAATGAGAATGTCATTCTGCCTTGTAATGCTGGCAATGCAATGTGTTCAGCGATTCTTTTTGTAGAATATATTAAAATGTTGAGACTGCTCTTCACTTACTTTCATCAAAAATTGAAATAGGAGACTTGCACTTGAATGACTACCAAGTGCATCCTAGTACATGTGTACAAATATTGATTGCTTAAATGTGTTTCCTCATGCTCATTAAGTTTAGATGCTTCTACCGCTAAAGAAGTCGAGGAAACATGAAATTCTTTGTCTGGAATTTTTGATGATTTTGGCAGATGCAAATAAACTTGTGCATTCCAGCTACGAATTCTCGGTGGTGGATGCCAACTCCTTAACTTTTCTTTTCAAGAATACACCTGAGGTTGCAAAATTTCTGCAAGTTGGTCCAGATCTGGGATCTCATTCTGAAAAAAACTCGTGGCTGGTAAGTAGATCGTAAGTTTAACTTCTATCAAGCAGCATAATTAGTTGTTTTCTTTTGTAAGCATGTGTACATGTTCTGACAGCTGATCTGTCGGCTTCTCTTCTAGGTCCTATTTCCTGTATCTTTCTTGTTCTCAGGAAGCAGGAAGTTCCCTGCACAAAGTGAAGATATTTTCCGACAATACAGACACTTGCCTCACTTGTCATTACGTGAGGCAGACTCTGTTTCTAGCTCTGGTCCCCGAAGAGTGCACCTGGAACTTAGTTTAGGGTGATATTCCCATTTCCTTACGTTTCACTTTTTAATGCACCTCTTTGACTAAACATGTTGATTAATTGTATATTATTTATTTATTTTACCATTTTGTAGTTCCTTAGGAGAAATCTGGGCCACAGTCCTTAACATTACTGGTCCACTGTCAAATTGGTCTTTTGCTGACAATAAGCTGCCAGGTTTCTTGCATTGAATAATCTTTTCTAGTTTACCTTCCAAATATATTTTTTCCATTCACACTGGTAACCTTGTGAGATTTTCTGCTGCAGCTCCTCAATCAGTTTCTGGTGGACCACCTTCATATATCTTAAGGCTCACCGGAAGTGGCCATGAGAACTGGACCTTCTGGCTGGAGGTGCTTCATTTTAACATATTCACTGTTTTTTCTTTCATGTGTTTCATGTGATCGATTCGCATTTTCTGAAATCCACCTCAGTGCATAGTGATAACATATCCTGAAGTTTATACTAGATTATGTGTGACACGCATGTTTGCTTTCACCATTTTTGAGAAAATAATTATTTATTCACAACTGTTGATATGGGAGTACTGTTGTATGTGCATTAATGATATTTCTCACTGTTCAATAAAGTTTGGCGACACATTTTAGTTGGCTTCAAGCGCCATAGGTTGGGTTTACACAATTTGGATCATACCAGTAAGAGTAGTGCTAACAATAAGATACATCTATCAACGTAGATACGGAACTTTGTTGTCACTGAAAGTGCATTTTGTTTGTGCAGGGTATATTCATTCGTTACATAGTTAATAAGATGACAGCAGGATAGATAATTTTGTGGTACTTGTTTTTTTTTGGTAATGATTCATAATAATCTTTCTGTTCACCATTTCTAGAGTTAGTTACGGTCATACTATACAGCATTCTGTCAGAAGTTAGAACTCAAAGTATTGGCCCTCCTACTTTCTCATGTTGTTATCTTGCTCTGATATGGCTTCCTCTTCATTGAGCACAACTAAGACCAATATTGTCGACATTATCTTTGGCAAATTATCAAAAGCACTGAAGCTATTCTATTCTAATTGTTAAAAAAAAAAAATTATTTTATGTTAATTCTCTAACATCTTGTGCATACAACAGGCGAACAGTTTTGAAGATATGAGAGTTGACCTTGCCGTACTTGACCAGTATCTACTAGATGATACAAAGAAGTTGAAGAGCCTGTTCCCCAGCTGGGCAGATGTTACTGCATTTTCCTCGTTTATGTCAAGTTACACCTTCTAAAACCATACTGATCAATTATAGTTGTACAACATGTAATTCATTTGTTGTACATTAATAACGACAATTCAAAATTATATATAGTTGCTGATTTTATTTTATTTTAAGCAATGTAAAATTAAACTTTCCAATAATAAAAGGAGGGCATTTTTTTATTATTATTATTATTTTTTATTTTTTTTTGGGGTGAAGTTCAGATGGGGTAAAAGAAGAATATGAGACTAACGCATTTGCTTGTTGTTCTTCGTTTCTCATAACCAGATAACCAAATATTCCGTATTCATTTTCAGTTATTTTTGTGTTGAACGAATCCTGATGTCAGTAGTAAATTTATCCTATCAGAAGTATAGAGAGATTTCATGTCCTTGACAAGTCCTGTAGTCCATTTTGATGCTAATTGCGACCTAGAAAAGTATTTGTTGGAGATGTCTAGCTTTATATCTTCCTCTTAAAACTATGTGATTTTGAACTCTTAAATAAATAGAAGAAAAAAAAAATAAAGCAAAAAAGTAAAATTCTTTTGGTGCTCAGAGAAATCCCTTTGTATGTCACAACTCGCAAGGTTACCGTTGGCAAGTGATATTTGGAGGGGAAAAAACTTGGTGGAATATGATATCAGAATTTAGTTTGATATCAGTATCCTACTCTTTTATCCTTTAAATTGCGGTTGCCAAACACACTGCGATCACCTGGCTCGATCAAACTACTACAGTCAATTTTATATTTAGGAATCGCATAAATTAAAGAGATGAAAGAACTGGCCCAAACCACAGTAGGTAGGTAGGTGTTGAAATCTGCCGAACCTACCCCTTTATTCAGAGCCTTTATTCACTTTTTATTATATATTTTACACATCCATCAGTTATAATAATACCAAAGAATAAATTGATTATCCCCTTATTGATAAGATTAATAAAAAACTCTCCGGATGGCAGAGTCGCTTCCTCACTCTCGGAGGAAGGATTATCCTTCTTAATTCGGTCATTAGCGCGATCCCACTTTATCTGATGTCCATTTTTGAATTGCCAAAGTGGGTCATCAATAGAATTGACAAACTGAGGCGGAGATTTCTGTGGAAAGGTGCTGATGAGGGTAACAAAGGCGTCAATCTGGTCAATTGGGGTAGAGTGTGCAAGAGAAGAGAATTCGGGGGTTTGGGGATCACGTGCTTGCATGACATGAACAGAGCCTTACTTAGCAAATGGTGGTGGAAGATCAATAATAACCACAGAGGTTGGTGGACTTTATCGGTGGCACAATATAGGAAGAGACGCAAAGTGAGATTCGGAGGCAAAAGCCGATCGGCGAAAGTTTCACATATGTGGAAGGGCATAACTAAACAAGGAATTCTGTTTCATTCCAGCACTACGTGCAAAGTTGGTAATGGGAAGAAGACCAGGTTCTGGAAAGACAAATGGTGCGGAACAACCACCCTGCAAAACCAATTCCCGCAGGCAGCGGTAGCCTCTATCAATTTAGATCTCACGGTGGCAGACGTGATAAAAAGGGGTAAACTAAACTTCGTGGTATCTGGGAATTTCAGCCAAGAGAGTGTGGTACAATTCGAGGCGTTAAACGATCTTATCAAGCGGTCCGTAGAAAGGGGGGATTCGTCAGAAGATGAGAGGGGGTGGGACAGAGACAATTCTAAGAGTTTCTCGGTGTCATCCATGTATAAATGGATTAACGACGGAGGTATGAGATGTGAAGCGCAATCGATCATTTGGGGTACCAAAGCGCCTTTCCGGGTCAAAGTGTTCTGCTGGCTAGTCAACAAAAATGCGATCCTGTCGAAAGTTAACCTTTATAAGAGGGGGTTGCATATCGATACGAGCTGTGGGAGCTGTTCATCGGGGGAAGAAGATGCCAACCACATCCTCTTCCAGTGTCCTGGGGCTAGGCTAGCTTGGGAGGTTATCAGTAGAGGAATTGGGTGTAATCAGTGTCCTAATTCAACATCGGAAATTTGGGGTACATTTAGAGCAAATTTCATTAAAATAGATGATAGAAGAGCTTGGGATATTGCGATTGCCGCCTTACTTTGGTCATTATGGATACAAAGAAACGATATGCTTTTTCGCAATGTTACATGTAGATTTCCTTCCTTTATGAATAAGATATTTATGTTGATTCATGATTGGGCAGGTGCCATGGAGGCAAACAAGAGGATTAGGATTGCAGAGGGAGAATAGGCGGACAGGTATGGGACTGTATGTTCTAGCTTTTCGACCTTGTTGGCGAAGGCTAGTGGTATTTTGGTAGTTGCCTTTGACTATGGCAGGGGTATCAGAAGCTTAGATCCAGGGATGGTTTGTATTTGTCTATTTCGTTGCTTTGTTGTCTTTAGATCTTGGTCAGCTTTATTGTAATAGTTTATGTATGTTCTACTTTGTTTCCTTAATAGATCATTAATGAAACGATGGCTGGTACCATCTTCTTATCAAAAAAAAATAAATTGATTATCCGGAAAAGAAAGAAAAAGCCGAGTACATTGAAGGCGTCATAACACATCCCCCACTACAATACAGAAATTTTATCCTCAATACTAACATATTCAAACTAGTAACCGCCATGTTCTCTCATATTACACATGCATCACAGATTCTCAGGCGGTTGGAATGATATTCATACTTTTAGTATACATTTCATTGCATGCAAAACCTGGATAAATTTAACAGGTACACACAAGAAACAAACAAGATGATGTTGACTCGCAAAAATAAAATGAAATAGACAAAGATATCATATCAATGAGCAGGTAATATCAGATTGTGTTGGGGTCCTGCTTCCCGGCCCCTTTCATCTAAGGAAAGAATCCACATCCTATCCACAATGGGAGAACAAAGAATCCACAACCAAACCAAACACACGGCAATTGGAGATGATATGAAATATCTACTCAACAAAACCTACAGTAATTGCAACAACCACATTCATTTAAATTCCATTCCCAGCTATTACCGAAATTCTATTTCGTATGTTGAATTACACATGACTTGGTTGTGTTGTGTCATGGCTCAGGGAGGATAGAACTAATCAAACCATGACATCCATTGAGCTTTACCAAACTCACAAGAATCAGCCACAAGGAAAGCAAAGCAGCTATCAGAATACAGATGAGTAACTCCACAAGAACACGAATGAGCAACTCGAGAAGAATAATATATTAAATTCATTACATATTACATGGTCCTTTCAACTATGTTTCAATGTCCTGCTGTTGATATCAGTTTGATTAGTTGCATAGATATGTGGTGCATAAATGATCTAATGCCATGAATAGTTAAAATGTCACCTCTTGCAGAATTTTTGTGCATGACAGGTAAACACACATTCCCCTCAAGCATTCCCCTCGAGCTCCTATGCTCACCCTCACATGCCCCAGTAAATAGATCCTTGTTCACTTATAGCCAGTAATACCATTTCTGAGGTACTACGCTTGATTGAACGCGATTGAACGCTACAAAGTTCTTGAAAGGGGTCTGTCTTGTCATTTATAAATATGTCATTGAAATCATAAATTTAACCTAGAACCAAATAACAGTGTATTAGGAAAATATGCACAAAAACGCATCTTGGTTAGCCATAATTCCACTCTTGCTTTTATGAACCTTCTTTGGCAAATGGAAAAATTATGACCTGCTCACACCAAGCTCTCATTTAGGTTGTCATATTCATATATGGCAAACAAAATGGCAAAAACCCTCCACACCAACCTCTCATTTGGGTTACCAAATTTGGCAATGGTAATTTTTTTGGTCAAATTTGGCAAACCAAATGGCAATGCCATATGTCACATCACCATAATTTTCTCTTTTCCCTCCAAATTTATATATATAAAGTGTGTATATATATATTATATACATAAATATCTTTATTAATTGGTATATATATATTATATTATATATATATTATATACATAATATACATAAATGTGTATTATTAATATAATATTAATAATAATAATAATAATAATTATTATTATTATTATTATTATTATTATTATTATTATTATTATTATTATTATTATTATTATATTAATAATACACATTTATGTATATTATGTATATATAATATAATATATATTTCCGTATAACATACACACACACTCACTATTATATACTATTATATAAAAATGGCAGCCATTAGTGCAAAACCTATAGCCATTTTTTGTTAAAGTTGTCCTATAGGTTGCCAAAAATGAAAATGAAAACCTAAATAGCTAGTGCATTGGTGCTGATGCTCTAATGAGTAGAGGAACAATAAAAATAAAATTACTAGATGAGTAACTTTCTACCTCCAATGTCCTTAGTAGTATGTCATCTTTCACATGCCAGGATTGAAGGGATTTAAAAAATTATGATTGTGTCAAATTTAATAAGGCATGAGATGGATAAATACTACTTACCATAACTATACTCAATGCCCACAGTCAAAAATATAGTATACAAAAATAAATAGTCACCTTCAAAAACAAAAAGTTACCTGCACGCATGAGATGAAAGATAACAGGTTATGCGCTCAGCCTTCATCAAGATCCCTAGCATGAGAAAATTATGACTCCCTTCAGCACAATTGTGATATCAATCAATAGTGAAGAAGAGAAAATTTAATATTTATTAGATGATAAATATACCTAATAGCCAACCAAATTGCAAAAACAAATACTGCATGGTATGTGGATACTGATAATGAAAATATGTAAACCATATCTCACTAAGTACGCTCTTAACAGACAGTGGTGAAATACAATCTACTTCAAGAGCATATCACATACAAAAAAACTGATTGACAATAAAAAAAAATTGGGTATGCAAGGAACATCCAACCTCCAGTTCAGCCTGTCAACCTAAATTGAAAATGCCAAAAACGTTGTGATTGGGAACTTATTAAATTAGAAACATCAAAAAATCATAACATGATATGAAGTCTAAGCATGCTTTACTGAGATTAAGCAATACAAGTTGTCTATGAAGTAGTTTAAAAAGATACACATATTCAAACATTACCAGCCAATGTTATACAAATTCTGTAGAAGTCCAGCAAAATTAAACATTACCAGCCAATGAAATACAGTCTAACCACTATCACCATTCTACTGTCATAGAAGCAGCCAATGCATCAGCTGTAATAAAAGGAAAGACTAAAGAATGAAACACAGTAACCAGCCTACTTCACGCGTATGTACTCCAGAAAATGAGCCCAAACTGCTATCTGCATTAAGAGCCATAAATATTATCAGTTATAACAAAACAAAGACAGATCAAAGCTAGCATCATTATACAAGTCCAAATACTTTGCAAACGCAGATGCCGATATCTTCATATAATTTTTCATCAGCACCAATCCTCACAATGGCTGTAAATCTTTTTTGAAAACCTTCCAGAAAACAATATTTCACCTCTTTCGTCCACCACGCTCCCTCAAAGCAAGAGTCAGTGTTTCACCAGGGACAATATTGTAATAAGCAAATGAAAGGTTATCCTTAAGGATATTTCATCTCTTTCGTCCACCACGCTCCCTCAAAGCAAGAGTCAGTGTTTCACCAGGGACAATATTGTAATAAGCAAGTGAAAGGTTATCCTTAAGGAAGCCAGCACGACCGCTGAGCTTCTGTTTGTTAGCAGGAAGCTGAAGTTCTCCAGCAATCTTCTCTTTAAGACTTCCAATAGTTTCAGACAAGGATTGGATCGTGATCTCCAGAGTTTGACCTTTCAAATTTCCTTCATCAACATTAGGTACAGAAACAGAAATCCGAGCAGCTCCCTACAAAACAGGAACAGATAATGATTATTTAGACTGCAACCATCAGTTACTGATCAAATTAGATGAAAAAGAACTCACATCAGAGAACAAAAAAGGAGATAGAACTCTGACTTGTTCAGTCAACTCTATACTAAAGAATTCTGATTACCATAATAATCATTAAAAGATGATCTTTAATGTAATGGGGAGCAATGATCTTAGTTCGACAGGCAAAGATTTACAAAAAACTACGAGCAGATAATTCATCATTTCAATATCTAGTATTGGGGCCAAGGATAGTACGTGCAAGGGTAACCGATGATGGCACATAGTTTATTGAGATGCAGATTCATGGAGTCTTTTCAATTATTTTCTCACTATTACTTCAATTGCTGCATTTTTTTTTATTATTGATTTGTTTTTATTGCAGATCATGATTTAGATATAATGTTCTTTCTACTTCCCTTCTCTTTTATGTAGCTATTCTATTTTTGGTGCAGAATTGTATGACAATAAGCACAATGCGCTCCAATTTATAGTAGCATAACTGCAGTGTCCTTAAGACTAAAGTCAATAAAACACACAAGTAAGAAAAGAGAATATACACAAGTAATGATAAATTATAGTAGCAGGCAGAGATGTAACAGAAATAAACGAATACACGAACTAATACTTGAATCCAGATACTAATGGCAATTACTATAGCATACTGCATATAGATTTCCAGATAGAGTATCCTAAACTGCCTCTACTTAGAAGTCCCAAAATGAAACCCGACGACATAATCTTTCATACAAATACCAATCAACTATACACCAATAAACCTACATCGATAGAAACAGCTAACCAAATAAATCAACACCAAAAGAACTAGAGCAAAGTAAGGAGGGATCCCAGAATTCTGCAAACATATCATCGAGGTTTTAAAGCCAAAAGATAATACCTCATAATAGATATAAGCATCCTTTGCCCAAGAGTATCATAAAGACTAGCTTATGTTTGGGGTATAATTTGATCAATTGGTTCAACATGTATACTTATTGTATCAATGGTAGGCGTGCATATGGACAAGTTTTTAATTCCTTCCGACCAATTAGAAGATAATATTTGATAGCAATATAGCATTCATTATATTCAAGATCTTATAGGAGATATTTTCAGTTGCATAATTAACCAGTTCAGTGGCATCTCTTTCTATTTTTCTAAAAGGGTAATAATGACATTTGTACAGATTATACTTCGCCTTTGCAAACTCATTATTTGATCTTTTATAGCATGTTATATACAAAAAGAAGTGATAGATGCTGTTGGGCGTATGGATCTCCCGTTACAATTTTTTTTTAAGTTTTCAATTTTTTAAACATTTCATTTATATATTAGTGAGTCATTTGGTGTTGATGTTTAGAGCATCCACACTCATTTATCTTTTTGCCATATTTCCCATATTTTGGTAATTTACGCGGTGCAGTCGTTTCTTATTTTGCCATATTTTGAGAATTGGTGCACAGTCGCTTTTCAAATTGACGAAACGATTTGGCAATTGCTAAAACAAGAGCATCCACAGTCGTTTGCTATATTTGCATTAATATGCATATTTTAGCATTTTGATTGCTGCAGCTGTTTTCTATTTATGCATATTTTGCCATAATCGCTAGAATAGATTGCTATATATGAGTGAGGATATAGCAATATGCATATTATACAGGACGAAACTTCAAGTTTCGTCCCCAATATTTTTAATTTTTTAATCGATTGGACGAAACTTCAAGTTTCGTCCGACCGAAATTAGCTTTTTTTAACTAAAAAAACCCAGAAAAAAAAAAATCACTAAAAAATCACAGACGAAACTTCAAGTTCCGTCCGGGTGTTTTCTTTTCAAAATTTTTGATTTTTTTAGGATTCTATGCATTAGATTTTATAAGATTTCCCATGGAATATTGATTGGCACCGTTATATTTTCTATGAATTATTGATTGACTCATGATTTTCTATGGGATTATCCTAAACTAAACATCTAAAAGGGGAAAAAATAAAAAATTCTAAAAAATTAGCCAGACAAAACTTCAAGTTTCGTCTGCCAATTTAAATTATTAGCCCAAAAAAATATATTAAAAATATAATTTTTTAACAGGACGAAACTTCGATCAAATTTTGTACAACTTTGCTATTTTATAGCATTTGATAACTACAAGAAACCCCACTTTGCTATATCTATTTTATGCATTTTTCTATTTTTCCTTTCACGACTGTGGATGCTCTAAAGGGGACGAAACATCACCGTAGTTTTTTAATTTTTTAAAGGAGTTTCGTCCAATATTTTTTTTATTGAAAAAATGATTAGACGGAACATCATGTTTCGTCCTAAGAAATTAATTTTTTTTTTAAAAGAAAGGGATCAGACAGATGATGTCCCATTCGATAACATTTTTGAATTGGACAGGACAACATGTACCATCCCATTCAAAATAGCATATGGGATTGGGAGTATATGATTTCATATGTGAGGAGCACCAATATTGAGGAGGTCCAATGGCTTGTTTGTGGAATGGGCATATGATATCATATGAGATTGGGAGTATATGATTTTTTTAAAAAAAATTTGGGACGTCCCTCCGTTATTTTTTTAAAAATTACGAAAAAAATTATCAAACGGTAGATGATGTACAGTCCAATTTTTTTTAAAAAAAATGGCGGGACTAACATCATGTTCAGTCTCGCCATAAACTTTATATAGAAAAAAGCTCAGACGGAACAACATGTTTGGTCCGACTTTAGTTTTTGGCAAACGACGACCGTAAACAAACACTCTTTTTGTCATTTCTCATTTGCCAATTTGCCAAATATGAGGAAAACGAGTGTGGATGCTCTTAGAAAGCCATATTTGGTTGCTACCATAATAAAGTTTTGCATGTGATTTCTTATTTTAAATGTAAGTTTAAAATACATATGTGAAATTCCATGAGGGGTAACACAGGGTGGTAGGTTAGATAGAGGCATTGCTACGATTTTCTTATATTGTAGTAGTATGGAGACTGGGGCATGATGTTCAACTACCAAAAGATCTTTTCTTGTAATCTGTACAGTCATATCTTTTCCCCCTTAATTTACTATTCCATGAATTTATTGAAATGACATTCATTAAAAAGAAAATTTTAATAATTACTCCTAATGTGGGAAAAATCGTGAGCGATCCCCACTGATGATTCTGGCACGAATCGCGAAGCATCAAATTAAGCTCAACGCCAACCTCTCTATTGACCCAGGCCAGAGAGATCTGAGGGCCTTCCGCAGGCCCAGTCACGTGCTCGGAAGTATCGCCCACCGTTCCGGATGCTCCAACGGTTAAGCCGTAACCGCACTCCTTAAAATCAAGGGAATAATCAATCCCCGATCCGGGATTAATGGGATTTCGATACCGCCCTAGGATATTGGGGGTAACGGATTTCTCTCCGAACCTATAAACACAACATAGACTGTACCGTGACAGGTAAAGACTCTTTTGCTACTGAATCTCCTCCACTAAATAGTTGTCTTCTGACTTAAGCATCGAAGGGTTTGTCACCGGGAATACTCCCAATGTTTCAGGCTTCATTTTGCAGGTCTGCGAAGCGACCATCCATCATCAAACACATTCCATACTCCCCCGAAACCAGAGCGAAGGATAGGATCACTGCGTTTTTCTTGAATTAAGAACTCACATTATCTATTCTCCCACACCCCAAAAAAAAGACCGTAACAGATTGGCACCGTCTGTGGAAATTCCGCAGATCAATCCTACTCCCGATCAAATTCTTGTTCGAAGTGACCCGCTCTCATGGCCCCCAAAACGAAGAGAATCGCCGCCGCGGGACCTTTGGGCCCTCCTCCCCCACCAATACGTAGCCCCGCGAACACCCAGGGATCGCAAAGGCAGCGGACTGATAATCCGCAGGGACCGACTCCGAGCGCCCTGCTCCATCGCAAGGTCAGTAGAACAACCTATGGCAGGCGACCTCCGGAACATCATCAACAATCGGTCCAGCCAGGGGGGGCCTCGAAAACCGGCTCAGTCGTTCGAGAGGCGAGGCCACACCATCAAACCCAACCCCGAGCCACAATGTCCTTTGGTTCTGAGACCGAGATCAATGGCATAGCCACTCCCCAAGAGATCACCAACGTCGTAATGACCACAGCAAAGAGGGTCACGTCACGCATGCCAAGTTCCAAGAGTTACAGACTGAAGTCCTACGAGCACTCCACAGAAGAGTTCAGGATGAACGACCATCAGGCAAGTAACTAATCGAAGACTCCAAAGAAGAATCCCACGGGTCGACCCGATCCGAAAATCAGCAGGACGATGTCCGAAGGCGACTCCAAAAAATGGAAGACTGTCTCGCGCAGATAGGCGAGAACGGGGACAACTCGGCCGGAGTCGTCAACCATCCAAACCCCCCCTTCTCCGCCCGAATCCTCGACGCCCCTAATCTGAGGAATTTCAAGCCTCCACAGTTCGAGACATACAATCGGGAGACAAATCCTGCTGATCACATAGAGGGTTTCAAAACCCTCATGATGATTCACAATGCCTCGGATCATCTTCTATGTCGCGCCTTCCCTGCCACTCTGCGTAGACCGGCTTGGGAATGGTATTCAAAGCACGTCCCTGGCACGATTTTCACTTTCGATCAGATCGAAGAAAATTTTCTCGCGCACTGTGTGACTAGTTGCAAGGCGGAGAAAACGAGCGCTTCCCTACTGGACCTAAGACAGAAGGACGGAGAGCCCCTTCGGGTCTTCGTCCGAAAATTCATAGCCGAGACCAGGTCAATCTCCTACCTTGACGCCGAGGTCGCCTCGGCGGTGTTTCGATATAATGGCCTCCACGACCAGCTTAAGGCCTCCCTCGCTAAGAAACCTCCCATCGATTTTCCTGATCTCCATCGCAGGATCGAAAAATATATTCGGGCCGAGGAAGCTCTTCATCCCAGTGGTGGGAAAGAAACCCAGTGAGGGGGAAAAGAAAGGCCGATAAGTCTGAGGACCCGAAAAAATCGCAAAAGGGCCCCATTGGCCAGAAACGCCCGCCTCTTGTCCCTCGGTTCGAGAGATTCACCCCACTCACGGTGAATGTTTCAACCATCCTCATAGAGATTGAGGACAGGGATAGTTAAATATCCACCACCATCCACCAACAACAACAGGAGAAGGGATCAAAGATTCTACTGCCGATTCCACCGAAACTACGGCCACGAGACCGACAGTTGTCGGTAGGGATGGCAACTGGGCCGGGTCAACCGCCGACCCACCCGCGACCCGGCCCACGAACCCGGCCCGCTTAACACCTTCACGGGTTCGGGTCGAACCCGGTGAACAGTACCGGGTCGACCCGGGTCGCCATTTATGCGAATTGGATTCGCGAAACCCGGCCCACGAACCCGCTCAACCCGCGAATCGGACCCGCCAACCCGCGGGTCGACCCGCGAATTGAATTCGCGGAACCCGTTACGGGCCGACCGTTCGACCCGCGGGTCGAACGGGTCGAAACCCACGGGTCGTGTGGCCGTTGTGAGTGTGCGCAGGCTCTGGCTGGCAGCAACGGCTCTTAGAGCCGTTTGCTGCTGGCCGTTGCTTCTTTTTTTTTTTTTTGTTTTTTTTTTTTTTGTTTTTACCCACTTCTAACCTTATAAATAGCCCCCAAAAATCTCCAAAAAAATCACACCTTCCTCTCTTACTCTCTCTACTATTATACATCAAAAAAAAAAAAAATTTGAACAATTGTAGTAATCATCAAACAAGTGTACAAGGAGGCGTATACACGATCAAATTTTGGTCGTATCGGAGAAAAAAATTCAACGTCTTCAACTCTCTTCAACCATCGGCTCAAATCTACTTCAACCTCTTCTCAATTCAACTCTTCAATTGCGAAATCGGCAAAGCGCTCCTCCATCTTGTCTATTATTTTCTAATTTTCACGGTTTTTTTATATACGCGTATTCCACGGTGAACGGTATCAAAATATCTCTATCTCTCTACTATTTTTTTTTTTGCGTTGTAGTTAAAATTATTGTTCGTTTTTTGAACTTCTCTATCTCAAGATTCTCAACCCTCTTGTTTTTTAGTTTTTTTTTTGTATAATTCACCGCCACTACTTAGTAGATTTTTTTTTACATACCACATTACTACATTATGTCTAGATCACGCGGTAGCGGTCGTAGCGGACAAGATTCCTCCTCCTCTTCACGTAGGCCACCAATTGTCCCTATTAGTGAGCCCGCCCAAGATTACATTGATCCTACTATGGAACAATGGGGTACACACGACATGGATGTTGTAGGTGGCATTCAAATAGAAGAAGAACAACAACAACAACAACCCGAAACCACACAAACCCGTAGTAGTAGGAAAAGTAGAGGAGAAACTAGCGATTGGCACAAGTTTTATGAGTATATCCCGGACGAAAATATTCCGGGTGTAGGTTTGAAAGTGTGTAAAACATGTAGCAAAACATACAAATTCAAGAGGGGTGACGGGACCGGTACAATTAGTAGACACATACAACATAATCACAAAGAACTCCTTGATCAAATACAAGGCCAACAAAAAATTAACCCTAGGACCGGTCAAGTAGATAGCCACCCTTATGATCCCGAACTTGTTCGTCGGGAAATGGCCCGATTAGTAATTAAGGAAGAGTTACCATTTTCCTATCCCGAGAGTAGGAACTTGGAAAACTTTAATCAAACCGCCTTAAACCCTCATTTTAGGAGAATTCCGAGAAACACTTGCAAATCGGATTGTTTTAAAGTGTATGTTGAAATGAAGGACGCGTTGATTGCAATTTTATGGAGTTTAACTTGTAGGGTTAGTTTAACTTCGGATGTTTGGACGGGTGTCAACAATATTCCAACGATGGGAATAACCTGTCATTGGATCGACAATGATTGGATTCTTAATAAAAGAATCATATCACTTGCGTCGTTGCCGTATCCCCATAGTGGCGACGAAATAGCAAACCGTATTATAGAAATTTGTGATGTTTTTCATATTCGCGATAAAATTATGGCTATTAGTTTTGATAATGCATCTAACAACAATGTAGCAATTACTACTTTAAAATCTGTATTAAACCCTCCATCTGACAAAATTTTTCATGTTAGATGTGCATGTCATATTATAAATTTATGTGTTCAAGACGCATTAAAAATAGCTGATCCATATATACATAAAATTAGAAATTGTGTACATTTCATTGCATTAAAACCAAGCATTCTACAAGAATGGAAAGCTTGGTGTAGAGTTAGGAAAGTTCCTTTTAGAAAATTTCCAAAGGATGTTAGACACCGATGGAATTCTACTTTTGATTTACTTAATGTTGTCACCGAATATAAAGCAGTTGTAAATGATTTTTGTATCGCACAAAATATGCCTAATTTTGAAATGACTCCCGCCGATTGGTTTTTTTCTGAAGCTTTGTTGAAATTTTTAGAACCTTTTAAAACCGCAACTTTAAAGTTTTCTAAAACATATGAATCTACTTCTAGTAGCATTTTTATTGAATTAGTTAGCATGGTACAAATATTTAACGAAATGTTAAATGATGTCTATATTAGTAACATTGTAATACCTGCATTTCAAAAATTTTTGAAGTATTATTTTCCTCCTCCGATGTTGATTTGTGTTGCTACTGTTATGGATCCCCGTATCAAATTAGAAGGTACGAAGAATTTGATACAAATGTTTTTTGGATTTTTAGAGAACAATGTAGAATTAACAATTGATTGCGATCAGTTTTTAGTTCAGTTTGAAACTACCTTAAATAACTTGTATGATTATTATGATAGACGTTTTGCTTCTAGTGGTACAACTTCTGTAGTTAGTTCTTCGTCTGGTAGTTCTAGAGATAAGGGTAAAAGTAGAATTGGTGATAGAACATTTAGTTTACTTGAACAAATTCAATCTAAAAAACCTAGGACTAATCAACCAAATGAATTAAATTGGTATAACCAACAGGATACTGAGCCTACTATTTCTCCACTAGATATTTTACAGTGGTGGAAAGAACATGAACACACTTTTAGTATTCTGTCAATTATGGCTAAAGATTTGCTAACTCCTCCTGTCTCTACAGTTGCTTCTGAGAGTGCATTTTCTACAAGTGGCAGGGTTCTATCTGATTACAGAAATAGGTTGAAGCCGGAGTCGTTGGAGATGCTCGTTTGCACAGAAGACTGGCTGAAGGCTGAAGATAGGACGCAAGGAAAAGCACTATCAAGTTCAACAAGTGGGAGCAACTCGCCCGAAGATCAACAACAAGAACAACAACAATGACAACACTTACAATAGCTTTCTCTTGTTATGTCAAATTAGAAAACTTGTACTCAATTAAAATTGTATATAACAAATATGTTATTGTATAAAACTTATTTGTGAATTGAATTCTTCATTTCGTTATAAATTGTTCAAATTGTATAACTTAAATTCATATGAATAAAATTCCAAATTTTGTTGTCATTTTCACTCTTTCAATCTTATTATTAGTCTTCACTCTTCAACGATTTTTTTTGTTTATTAATATTATTAATTACTTAGTATTATAATTAAACATCATTTGGGGACATTTGAAGAATTGTAGTATTATTACTTATTATTATTATTACTGAATTTAATGAATTGTATTATTATTACTTATAATACTAAGTATTATTACTTAGTGAACTTAGTATTATTACTTAGTATTATAATTACTTATTGATATTTGATAGTTTTACTTACTTGGGGATATTTCCCCAAAATTACTTACTAATATAATTACTTACTTAGTAACATTCAAACATAATTTTTGAAATATCCCTCAATTTGATACTAATACTACGTAACTTAGTAATATAATTTTTTAAGAATTGTAGTATTCATAATTCATCAAACAAAGATATGATTGTTTGTATACAAGTATACAACATTCAAAAAATTATTATTATTATTATTTTAATTTAAACTAAAAAAAAAAAAAAAAAAAATATTATACGGGCCAACCCGCGGGTCGACCCGGCCCAACCCGGGTTGAGCCCTAAAGGGTTCGCGGGTTGGGCGGGCCACCCATTTGAGAATGTAACCCGGCCCGGCCCGGCCCGGCCCGTATAGGGGACCAACCCGGCCCGGCCCGGTTATGAATTCGTCCCAACCCGTCCGGGTTGGGCCCGGCCCGGCCCGAGTGACCCGTTCGCCATCCCTAGTTGTCGGGCTCTCAAAAAGGAGATCGAAGCACTCATTCAGATAGGCTGCCTGGCTGAGTTTACTTAAAATATTAAACGAGTCTCCCCTCCTCGAAGGACTGACAAGCATCCTGCGACGGGCCCTGACCCATCAGGAGCAGACGGACTAGCTATTCTCCACTGTGTTTACGGTGGACCAGTGGGCGGAGACTCTAACACCTCCCACAAGGTTTTCATCCGAGAAGTCAACACGACCCACCAACGACCTCTCCCCAAGGGTCGGGGGCTATCGATCTCGTTCTCAAACGAAGACCTCAAGGGTGTGACTCCCACATTACGACGCCCTCGTCATTAGCCTCGGCTTAGCGAATCATGAGGCCCGCCACATCCTGGTTGACAACTGGAGTTCGGTGAATGTTCTGATTATAGCATCCTTCGATGCCCTAAAACTCTCCAGGGAAAAGTTGAAACCGGCAGGGGTACACACTCCAGGGGATCTCAGGAGCTCCCGTTGAAATCGAGGGAATCGTATCGAGGGAATCGTAACCCTCGACGTCTCAGCCGGACAGGCTCCAACTTTCTGAACCGAAATCATGAACTTCATGGTGGTACATGTCCAAGCCGATTACAACGCCATCCTTAGTTGACCCGTCCTTGCATCCCTTCAAGCGGTACCCTCGGTGTACCACACGAAGATAGAGTTTCCCACTAAACACGGGGTAGGCATTGTTCGAGGTAACCAAGAGGCCGCCCGAACCTGCTACATGGCCACTATAGGAGTGACAATCTTGCCCCTCGACGCGGTTGACCTCCACTTTGAAGGGTTAACGATCGGTTCAGAGCCAGTCGATGAGCTGGAAGAGATCCCATTCTCCGAAGACAACCCATCCAAATGCTTCCAAGTGAGTTGATCCATTCCTCCAGACCTAAGGCGAGAGATCATCAACTGCATTCGTCAGAGTCGGGATCTATTTGCTTGGGTACCCTCGGATATGCCGGTAATCTCGAAGGATTTTATAATGCACAAACTAAGTGTTCTCCCGAACTACAAACCAATGCAATAGAGGCACCGCAAGTTCGTCCCTGACCGGCTACAGGCGACCAAGGAGGAGGTATAAAAACTCCTCTGCCAACTTCATTATGAAGTGAGCTACCCCGAATGGCTAGCCAATGTTGTGATGGTCAAAAAGATCAAAGGGAAGTGGAAATCTGCATCGATTTCACAGATTTCAACAAGGCTTGCCCGAAGAATCCTTTCCCCCTCCCGAGCATCGATTCACTTACCAACGCGAGGTCCAGACACAAGCTCCTCAATTTCATGGATGCATTCTCAGACTACAACCAAATCAAAATGTACCCTCCGGACATTCCCAACATTGCTTTCATAACCGACCAAGGACTATATTGCTATCCTTCGGACTGAAAAACGTCGGAGCTATATCAAAGGATCGTGAACCGGATCTTCAAAAATCAAAAAGGTTGGAACATGGAGGTTTATGTAGATGACATGCTCGTCAAAAGCCTCCAGTGTCGAGATCATGTGAAAGATATATAGGAAGCATTCGGGGTTCTTCGATCCCACAACATGCGGTTGAACCCTTCCAAGTGCGCCTTCAGCGTCACCTCCGGGAAGTTCCTCGGATTCATGGTCAGTCAACGGGGGACAAAAGCCAACCCCGAAAAACATCAGGTCATCCTAAACATGGCCCCTCCAAGAAACGTCAAGGAAGTGCAGCGCCTTACCGGTCGGTTAACAGCTATCGGTCGCTTTCTCTTCAAAATCGGCCAGGGGCGGATCTGGGCTCAAGCAGCACAGGCAACTGCTTTGGACCCCCAATTTTATAAGGCCTCTTATTTTTTAAGTATTTACAATGTTAAAAAGTAAAATGTAATATTTACTGATATAATTACATTATATTAACAGTTGGCTTATTAGCTCAGTTGGTTGGAGTGTTGTGCTAATAATTTGAAGGTCGCAGGTTCAAAACTTGCATGGGCCAATTAATTTTTCAATCAATTTTAATTTTAAAACTCATTATTTTTCACATAGCCTTACGTGTCATTTTACCATTTTATGAATTTAATATTATTTTTCACTTAGCCCATTTATGTCATTCTATGATATTTTTTCAATGTTCTATGGTATATCATATTTACCTGTTTATGATAAATTTCTAACCAAATCTTCAAGTGCATATGGTTATTCTACATTTTCAGCTTCCAACTAGTATTCTCATATACATATATTCATCATCATTTCATTCTGATCGCGTTCTCTAATATATCATATTTACCTCTTTGAGATAACATATTTCGTTTTTGTTGTTAGAGTTTGTCCGAGTTTTTTTTTGCCACGAGGCATTTCATATAAAAACGTACATTATCAATTAAATTTTTTTTTGAAGCATATATATAAATTTGTTTTTCATTTAAATAGTTTGTTCTCCAATGCTCCAAGTTTGTTTGCATTTAAATAATTATAATTATTATTTTGTCAACTTGCAAAATGCCTAATTTGAGAATTTGCTTAGGGCCCCCTGAAATTCAGATACACCCCTGAATCCGAGGAGAAGTCACTACCGTTCTTTAAAGCTCTCAGGGGAGCTAAAAAATTCCAGTGGGGGGAGCACCAACAACAAGCTTTTGACCAGTTAAAGGTATACTTGGCTAACCTTCCACTCCTCAGTAAACCCAAGCCGAACAAAGTACTCTCCCTCTACCTCGCAGCTTCCGAACACGCACTCAGTGCTGTCTTAGTTCGGGACAAAAGCGGGTCACAAAAGCCGATCTATTACGTCAGTAAAGTCCTCCGTGATGCCGAGTCCAAGTACGTAAATGTATAGAAAATGGTCTGCGCACTCGTAATGGCAGCAAGAAAGCTTCGCCCATATTTCCAGGCCCACTCCATTCAGGTCCTTTCAGACCAACCCCTCAAACAAGTGCTCCACAAACCCGAGACGTCAGACCATCTGATCAAATGGTCCATTGAGTTGATCCATCGTGACATCAGCTACAAACCCCAAATTGCTATCAAGGGCCAGGTGATCGCTGAATTCATAATCGAATGTACTATTCCCGATGCCCCCGGAACACAAGAAGGTAAGCCATAGTAAGAACTCAATGTTGACAGATCGTCTTGCGAAGGCGAGAGCGAAGCCGGAGTCATACTTAAGGGACCAGGCGCCTTTATTCTCCAATACTCTCTCCGGCTCAATTTTCTAGCCTCCAACAACAAGGCGGAATATGAGGCAATGATTGCGAGACTCCTTCTAGCCCGAAAGGCAGGAGCCAAACATATAAGGGTTTCTGTTGGGGACTTAGATGATCCATATTCTGCGACTCCCAGCTTGTGGTCAATCAGATCTATGGAGAGTACGAGGCCCGCGACTCCCTAATGATCCAGTACCTAGCGTGCGTTCGCCTTATCCTCTCAGATTTCTCGGAAACAACATTGACTTGAATTCCTCGAGAACTGAATACCCAGGCCGACGCCCTCTCCAAGCTGGCCTCCTTCTCCTTTGAAGGATTGGATCACAATGTCTTAGTGGAAGTCCTCTTGAAACCCAGCATCGAGGCAGTCGTGCCTCCCGAGGTCAACTGCATCAACCCAGCCGTGGGAGAGATAACTGGAATTGATCCGATTCTGAACTTCCTAAAGGCGAGCGAACTACCCCAGGATCCATACAAAGCCAGAAGAGTTTGAGCCCGTTCAGAGAGGTTTGCACTGATCAACGGCACACTCTTCAAACGCTCGTACACCAAAGTAGACAGGAGACTTTACCTCCGCTACCTAAGTACCCAGGAAGCCAAGTACGAGTTAGGGGAAATGCACGAAGGGATTGGCAGCTGCCACATGGGCAACAGGGCACTTGCAAGAAAAATATTCAACCACGGGTACTATTGGCTGACACTCCTTCAAGACGCTCAAGACCTTGTGACGAAATGCAGCCCCTGTCAAAGGTATTCCTCCATCCAACACACTCTCGAAGCAGAGCTAAAATCGTTGGCCAGTCCAATCCCGTTCACTATGTGGGGAATGGACCTGGTCGGCCCCTTTCCAATAACGACTGGATAAAAATGCTTCCTCATCGTTACCATAGACAATTTCACCAAGTGGGTCGAGGCCGAACCACTCACCACCATTACCAAGTATCAGTTGCAGCAATTCTTTTGGAAGAACATCATTTGCCGATTTGGTATCTCTCGGATACTCGTAACCGACAATGGCACCCAGTTCACCGGTAAAGACTTCCGCAAATTCTGTACCAACTTGGGGATCCAGCAAAAGTTCTCTTCAATCTCACACCCCCAGACCAATAAACAGGCCGAGAACGCCAACAAGCAGATCCTAAACGGGGTGAAGAAGCGCCTGGACAACTCGCTAACAGGCTTGTGGATAGAAGAGCTACCGAGCATCCTGTGGGCCTACCGAACTACCAAAAGGGTCTGAACAAACGAATCCCCATTCAACCTAACTTACGGAGCCGAAGCGGTCCCTCTGGAGGTCGACCTCCCCTCTTCCCGCATTGTAAGTCTTGATGAAAGTTCCAACTCCATAGGCCTGAGAGCCAACCTTGATCTCCTTGACGAGGTCCGCGAGAAGTCGGCCATCATAAGGAACATCTACCAACAGAGAGATGAATGCTTTTACAATCAGAAGGTTCGACCGACCAATATCAAATTGGGAAGGTCCTTATAAGGTCTCTGAAGTGATACGCCTGAGGACCTACTGCTCGAAGACCTGGGGGACAAGGCAGTCTAGAGAACTTGGAATGCGGAACACCTAATGAAGATTTATGAAAGCCCTTAAAACGATTCAAACTGGTGACAAGACAATTGTAATTAGCGCCAGCTCCCACCGACCACCGAATAAAGTTGAATAAAGTTGTTCCAGTTTCGTCAATCAATCCTCACCTAGTCCTTTTTAAAGCACCTAAACCTCGGGAAGAGTGCCTCGAAAGAGCACTTCGACTCGGAGTTACGCAGTTCTCACTGCCAAGTCTAAACCTCGGAAAGAGTGTCTTGAAAAAGCACCTCGATTCTGAGTCTTGCGCAGTTCTCACTGCTAAACCTAAATCTCAGAAAGAGTGTCTTGAAAGAGCACATCAACTCTGAGTCTTATGCAGTCCACACTGCTAAGTTTAAACCTCGGAAAAAGTGCCTCAAAAGAGCACCTCAACTTTGAGTATTACACGGTCCTCACTGCTAAGTCTAAACCTCAGAAAAGTAACCTCGAAAGAGCACTTTGACTCTGAGTCTTGCAGTTCCCACTGTGAAACCTAAACCTCGAAAAGAGTGCCTCGAAAAAGCACCTCAACTCTGAGTCTTGCACAGTCCTCACTGCTAAGTCTAAACCTCGGAAAGAGTGCCTCGAAAGAGCACCTCGGCTCCGAGTCTTGCACAATCCTCACTGCTAAGTCTAAAACTCGAAAAGAGTGCCTCGAAAGAGCACTTCGACTGTGAGTCTTGCGCAGTTCTCACTACTAAGTCTAAACCTCAGAACGAGTGCCTTGAAAGAGTACTTCAACTCTGAAGCTTGCGCATTTCTCATTGCTAAATCTAAACCTCGGAAAGAGTGTCTCGAAAGAGCACCTTGACTCTGAGTCTTACGCAGTCATCACTGCTAAGTCTAAATCTTCGAAAGAGTGCCTCGAAAGAGCACCTCGACTCTGAGTCTTACGCAGTCCTCACTGCTAAGTCTAAACCTCGAAAAGAGTGCCTCGAAAAAGCACCTCAACTCTGAGTCTTGTGCATTCTTATTGCTAAACCTAAATCTCGGAAAGAGTGCCTCGAAAGAACACCTCGACTTTGAGTCTTGCACAGGTCTCACTGCTAAACCTAAACCTCGGAAGGAGTGCCTCGAAATAGCACCTTGCCTCTGAGTCTCACGATCAACACGAACTCCTCTACTGCCAAAAGGTCAACATCCCAGATCTCAACAAAAATAAGAGAAGAATTTTATTAATTAAAAGATGATTACAAAGGCGGTTGCCAGTCTGCAAAAAATGGCAGGGGTACAAGCAACTCGTCAACGACGCTTCAGCGCAGGTCCTTTCTTGCTGATGGGGGTTGACGTTTTCTCACGAGCCGTGACATCCAGTTCGGCCATCCGGTGCAAGTCCTCTTCACTTGATCAGAAGCCAAACCCTCAAGCAAGATGTGTGGATACCGGATCTTCATGTGCGTAAGAGCTTTACTGTACCCTACATCCTGGGTGTCGAGTACCTGCAGCAGCGTTTCATCCAACTCCTGCTTGTCCTTAACCGCGCGCTGAGCTGCCTCGTCCAGCAACCATCACATTTTTTTCTCCTCGGCTTGTCACGCCAGTTGCTCCTCGGCCCATTTCTCTTTCTCGGCCAGCAACCCCTATCGACCGCTTTACTCCCCCCTCTAGTGCTTTCTCAACATCCTTGATACCTCGTCAAAGTTCTTGGTTCCGACGCACCAATTCCTTACCACTCTCCTCCAGGGCCCGTGCAAGCATCGCGCCCAGCCTTTTGCTTCAGCTCAACCCCAGTGACAGCGACTTGCATGAAGGGAAGATTATTAAGAAAATTAGATATTGAAACCCAATGAGGGCACCAACTACAAGCGACAGACCCTCTTCACGGCGACTTACCGTGACTGAAGCCTGAGCTCAACGGGCATAAACGTCGTCTTGGGCCTCCCTCTTCGGGGACACTAGCTCTCTGGGAGTGGCCAAATTTTCCACCACATGAGCCGTATTCGCGTGGTCCGTCATCAAATCCGCCTCTGTGACGGTCTAGGGGGATCCACGCTTTCGCCAGCGATAGCACCTCCGATGCCGTCCGTAGAGTCCCCTCCGCGGAGACCGGCATTTCGGTAACGATCGGAGGGTCGGCATCATTGCCTTTCTTCCTACTCGGAGACCCGCAGAAGGGGGAGAAAGAGGACGCTTCGAAGTTCCCCTATGTGCTTTCTTTCCCTTAGGGTCCTCGGATACCCCAGTCGCCTCGCCCCCCACCTTGGCCTTTTCCTTGGCTAGCGTCCTCCCTGCGTTCGTCTCGGCCTTCGCACTACCCTCAGCCCGAAGGTCAATCTTGGCCTTAGCTTCGGTTGCCTTCATTGCCACCTTACGGGCCAAATGTCTTTCCATCAGAATCGCGTCGGAAACCATGATTAAAGGAAGAACGAACTCGACGAAAGGGAGAAGCAAAGATAAAGAAAGGAGAAAGCGAAGAAAGAACAGGTGGAGGAAAGAAATATATAAGCACGAAGGGGACATCGAACACTGTGCACTCATGTGGAAAGCATGAGACGCGTGGGTCCCTTGACCCTTGGCTTCCTCTCTAGTAAGACTCTTCGAATTTCGTGGGTGCCGCCCTCCTACAGAATCGGCCGAAGAGATCAACTTGACTCCGAAGGGTATTGGAAATTTTTGAAATTCGCAGCGAAATTAAGACTCAACAATACCAAAAATTGTTATCGTTCCATCAAAAATAATCAGATACAAGGGTCGGTGGCCAGTCCACGTTTGGCAAAACACAACAAAACATAAAAAGCTAAGGAAAGTAGGGCTCCCTCCTATTAGCCTCAAGAATTAAACCCAGCATCTGATCCCAACTCCGGAGGAAGCTCAGCCGGGGTCGTAGGTGAAACCCCCTGGCGAAGGCGGATGAGCACGTTCATCGCCTACACCACTGAAAGTCCCGAGAGCAGAATCAGTACTGTCCCCCAAGTCAGAAGGAATTGAGCGGGGAGTCATAGGAGAAGTGACGAATTTCGGATCGTACTCAAGAGAACCAAGGTCGAGATGGGGGAACTCTGCTCGACGGCTTGTCTAAAGCCACGCTCCTCACCTTCAGCGATCTCGTCTACAGCCCCCATTAATTCCGATCGTGTTTGGGCCAAGTGGCACTCTAGCGCATCCTTCTTACTTAACAATGCCCTATAGGCATACCGTCCCTCGCCCGGATCACCCTTCGACCTCTTCTCCAAATCCTTTACCCACTCCTCCAAGGCCTCAGTGCGTTCACGCTCTCCTTCGCAACTCTTCCTATACGGCTCTGCCTTCCAAACCGCTAGGTCAAGCAAAGGCTCGTACCGCCTCTTCATTTCAATACCATAGAGAGCATCCTACAAAGAAAACTTGGAATGTCAACAATGAACAATTACGATGACAGAATATGGCACAAAAATACTCGTCTGTACAACTCCCTGGGAAAGGCGAAGGAAACACGAAGTAATGGTCTCTTGGGCAAGGGTCTCCTGATCTCTCGGACGAGAAAGATTCTCCACTATTTCCCGAGCCATTTCCAACTCCACGATGGAGCCCAACTCCCCCACGGGCCGATCCGATGTGGAATGCCCCACAATCTCTTCGGCGATCCTCAACAACCTATTGACCGGCCGCCCCCTCGGAACCCCCTCCAGGTCACGGACCTTCGAGGCCTTAGGCTTCTTCGGCAAGTGCCCTAAGGCAGACACTTCGATCTTCCGCTTGCCCTTACGGTCAACCTTCGGCCCTCCCGAGGTTCTAATGACAAAGCAACCGTCACACTGATACCTGCGATGAAAAACAAATATCAGATAAAGCAAAGTACCGGTACTATGAGTCAAGGGTAAAAAAACTACCCGAGCCAACGAAGCTTAAACCAATATTGACCAGCCTCTCTTCCAATACTTGCTGCCAATCAACACTAGCACCTTCCCCAAAGAGTTTCTGAATCTCGACACTCTCCTCCAGGATGAGATCATGAGGCGACGGGGGATCCACCTTGGGCAGGTCCTCGTACGACCACCTAGTAGGGACATCCCAAGGTTCACTACTCTGGATAACAAAATATATCCCCTTCCAGTCCTTAATAGGGTCAAGATGGTCGTACACCGCTTTGTACCTCCGACGCAGCGAGACATACCACCGGTAGGGGTGACTCGGCAACGCTCTGAAGCCCAAACACATCTGAAAATATTTGAGGCGGAACGGAGCCCCTCTCTCATGGAAAATCATGAGGAAGCACGTCAGCTAGTTCCATAATTTCAGCGCATACTGCATGGGGCTCAGTCAGCCCAATACAACACCTTTATAAAAGGGTGGAAGGGGAGACGCAAACCAGAATGGAACATGTCGACATTCATTAAGCACAGCGGCCCCAGAAGGTTGGCATTTTGTTCAAGAGCGGAGTGCGAGAGCATCACTTCGAACTGGGGAGGAAAGCAATAAACCACCCGAAGCAACTCCAGTTCACTTCCAGCCAAGACGCTCTTCACCATATCGACGTCCGCTATCGACCTGTTAGACGGAGGTAGAACATCGAAACCAGGCTCACCCTTTAGGTCTTCAGGGTATATTTGGATGGGCTTCGCCAGCACGAGCACCTGGTCCAGGCCGAGCCGAGCCCTCTCTGATTTCAACGATCCCTGCTCCCGGGGAACGGCCAACGGAATCTCATCCTCCGGGACTACCCCGTCAAGAATGCTTGCAAATCTCCCCTTGACTGCCTATGCCCGATCTCCGCTCCCCCAGTCGCCTCCACCCTCTAACATTCAAGCGACTCCCAAATTTTCCTCACTATACCACCCCCAGTGCCACTAGACCTGGCCTCATCTCCGACCTGGCTAAGGTCCTCTCCTTCGGGATCAGAGACTCTAATGATATCCACCTCCGATTCTGACAAGATCGCGTGTGGTGATCTCGAGTTCTCCGAACTGCTTCCCCTCAAAACGGATCGGCTTGGCGAATGGGTAACCAACCCGCACCTGAAAGAACTTGCTTCTGATCCACTATGGTCACCGGAAGAAGACGAGATACCGATCTCTGCGGCTAACATATCTAGGATTATGATCATGAAGAGAGATTCCAAGAGTCAAGAAAATAGCCCCTCATTGTGCTGAAGGGGGGAGCAAATTTATAAGGGACGAATGACTCGAACTATCGGCACGTGCCGCCCCTTCAAATTCCGTGATTGACATCCCTTCGAATGACCGTTGTCATGTGTCGACTCATCGAATTCAGCGAGAACTGACTTGACAAGAGGCCAAGTGGAAAGGAAGTCCCGCCTGGGAACATCCCAGCACCTTAACTCCAACCAACCCCGAGCTTCCTGCCGAACATAATACCTGCTAAGCTCATAGCACGGATTCACACCAAACACCGCTTCGGTTTTCCCTTCTGGAGCAACGACCCAGCAAGCCGACACAACTGTCATGTCAGCACTTTTTCCACGAGTTATCTATTCCTCGAAAACGATCAACGGCACATTTCCGAGAGTAAGGGGCTCATGATGTGGGGAAAACCGTGAGCGATCCCCACCGATGATTCTGACACGAATCGCGAAGCATCAAACTAGGCTCAACGCCAACCTCTCTCCTGACCCAGGCCAGAGAGATCTACGGGCCTTTCGCAGGCCCAGTCACGCGCCCGAAAGAATCGCCCACCATTCTGGATGCTCCATCTGTTACGCCGTAACCGCACTCCCTAAAATCAAGAGAATAATGAATCCCAGATCCAGGTTTAAGGAAATTTCGTTCCCGCCCTAAGATCTGGGGGTAACGAATTTCTCTCCGAACCTATAAATACAGCATGGACTGTATCGTAACAGGTAAGGACTCTTTTGCTATTGAATTCCCTCCACTAAATAGTTGTCTTCTGACTAAAGCATCGGAAGGTCTGTCACCGAAAATACTCCCGGTGTCTCAGGCTTCATTTTGCAGGTCTGCGAAGTGGTCATCCATCATTAAACTCATTCAATACTCCCCCGGAACCAGAGCGAAGGATAGGATCACTGCGTTTTTCTTGAATCTAAGAACTCACATTATCTATTGCTCCCACACCCCAAGAAAAAGACCGCAACAACTACTAACTAAAGAATAACTAGAGGAAAAAAATTTCAAACCAATCTTCAAATTAACGAGTTTTTGACTCTCGACTACCCTGATTAATTTCTTATAACGTACTCTATTTTTCTTTGACAAATAATCCAGCTGAAGTAAATTGTAACTACTCAATATTAAATTTGTAACTGAATGTTAACTCATTTAATCAATGTAATTAATTTGCAACTTCCTGATGGTACAAATTGCTCATTGAAAAAGTAGTATTTTAGAAGATATGGCAGAAAAGGGTGAGGTTTTAGAATTTCGGTAGTTAACCTCTTTGATGTGGATTATGACAAGTCTATCAATTTTTATTTCAAAAAATTAGTGCCTACCATGTGCAGTAATACACACATTAAGAAAATTATGAGAAAAATATGGAACTGCACAAATAGTATTGAGATAATATCAAGGTAATATGATGTATTAATAAGAAAAAGACTCGGCTGACTAAATGCTTCTTCAGAAATTTCATATCTATACTTCATAGCCATATGAGAAGAACCACAGGATGTTGTCATGATAAGTTCTATAGAAATTTAGAAGAATTAGAAGTATAAGTTCTATACTTAATAGCCTCTTTGATGTGGATTATGACAAGTCTATCAATTTTTATTTCAAAAAATTAGTGCCTACCATGTGCAGTAATACACACATTTAGAAAATTATGAGAAAAATATGGAACTGCACAAATAGTATTGAGATAATATCAAGGTAATATGACGTATTAATAAGAAAAAGACTCGGCTGACTAAATGCTTCTTCAGAAATTTCATATCTATACTTTATAGCCATATGAGAAGAACCACAGGATGTTGTCATGATAAGTTCTATAGAAATTTAGAAGAAAACAATCAGTTGGTTGAATTCTGCAGTTATGCACGACTTCAAAACATTACGACTTCATATGAGAACTCCTAATGAATGCATTTTTACAATAGCAAAGGTGGGGGGAAAAAGTTTGGGGTTCGGTTGCAGAACAAGAAGTTTGGGTTCGAAACCTGCTTGCAACAGGCTAGGGTAACTTTTCGTAAAGTTTAAAATTTCCAAAATCACTAAAACTTTTGGCAGTCTCCTTTCATATACAAAGCTCTTTATCTGATTACATATCAGGTGACATTTAATATTTATACCACCACGATTTCATATATAATATATTATATTTATTCACATCTAGAGCCGGATTATTAAAGAACATTTGGCTCCAAAATATGCACACGTTTATATCGACACAATTGTACAATACTAGAAAATTCCAATACCAACTTCAAGGTATATAATTCCTAAAACATAGTAGAAGGCTTTTATAACACCCAGGAGATGAACAGCTTCATTCCAAACTTCCAATTAATCAAACTATAGGAGAGGACTCAGAGGAGAGGGAGAGAGGACTGCAGCAATGAACTTAATAGATCTCCGGCATAAAAACATTTTTTTCTCTCCAAACAGGAAGAAAATAAAAGAACAAAAAAAGAAGGGAGCATAGAAACAAGTATCTCGGAAAAGACGAGCACCCAATAAACAGTAAATAAATACGAAAAAGTGGAAGCACGGACTAACACCAAAGACTTCTATAAATATAGTATGACAATCACCTTACCAAAAATGCCCTAGTAATACTAAGTTCTAGCAAATAAAAACCAGGATTAAAACAAATAATCTTGAAAACGAAATATACTCATCCAAACCAGCTTTGTCAGAAGTTTCTCTACCTTATTTAAGATATCATCCAACTTACAAGTTACCTAAACTGTGATTATTTTTCATTAAGATATTACTTCTAAGTTGCTCTACATCAAACCCCACCCAAAAAAGACACTCTTAAGTTTTGCACTTAAAAGAAGTGAGACCACAAAAAATCATATTCCTATACTTCCTCCTTATAACCAAACAACAAGAAACTAGACACCTAACTGCACAAAAAACTACTTTTTCAATCAACAAATTATGTCAATGAAACAGTTAGGCATATTTAAGCACATAAAGTTATCATGAAAATTTACCAGATGCTGGGCAAGGAACTGATCCTCCGGGATCAAGGCAGCGTCATCGATCTTCTGCCTCTTAGGCTCCGGTTCCTCAGGCAGCGGAGGAGGAGCCTCCTCAGGAGGTGGCGGTGGAGGCATGCCAAGTGGCAACGTAGGCGGCGGAGGCATAGACATGTTGGGTGGAGGTGCCATTGGCATAGGAACAAAAGGTCGGGGCACTCCCAGAGGCATGAACTGTGATCCAGGAGGTGGGGGCACTAGAATGCTAGGTGGGTTCACAGAAATTGGCGGGCGTGTCATATACATTGGCTGTTGTCCTGGTGCCATAGACATATTTGGGGGTGGTGGGGGCCTCACTGAAGGCATCACTGGAATCATACCAGGCCTTGGGGGTTGAGCAGTAGGGTATGGGACTGCGTTAGGAGGATATTGAGGAATGTTAAGGGCCAATCCAGGAGGAGGGAGAGGACGAACCAACGGTACACCAGGTCTCGGTGGTGGAGCAGCAGGACCTGGAAGAGTTCTCCCATCATTACTATGATCAGTCTGCTCTTCACCAAGATTCTGTGACATTGCTTGGTTAGCAGTACGACCAATGCTCCCAGTGTGACCATCCCATATGACTTGCTTTGGCTGCTCGTCCTTCTTTTTCTCAATCTCGGCTTTGACAGCATTCGAAACTTCTTCCTCTGTAGTCCCAAAAATATCGGGTCGGGTCCTAGCAAGTCCAACAATGTTTCTAGAAATTTCATCGTCAGCTGCAAGAGTGGTTTCTCTAATCTTTGCCATCATTCTCTCCTTCTGCTCCTTGTACTTGGGATCAATCAACGAAATCCTCATGTGTTCAGCCATTTCACTGATTGGTATCAACTCGCCGGTGATTGGTGATATCACAAACTTAGTTGGGTCTCTCTCAGCTGCTATCCTCTGCTCTGGCCTCTTCCAATTCTTAACTATCCTCATAGGAGGTTCAAGTTCATCGGTGGTTGCAGATACCTTAACCTCACCCTTCTTCTCCTCACTAGCACCATTCTCATCAAGTTTCGCCGCCCGCATCCCCTCCTCTACCATCTGAATCTCCTCGTCATCCATCTCCATCTCAACCTCTTTCCCTGTCTCCACAGTCTCCAATACATCATCTTCATCCAAAGCCGAGACCTTACTCCTCCTAATAACCTCCTCCAATGTCATAGGCATTGGCAACTCCTCATCCTCATCATCCGCAAATTCAATCATCTCCACCACTACGAAATCATGCCAATCAATCATCGCCATCTGCATCCTCTCCTGTTCAATCTCATCCTCAGCCTTCAACCTTGCCTGCTCTTGAGACCGCTCCCACTCCAACCTATGCAAACACCTCTCAAGTACAATCGTCAAATCTGCCACTCCTTTCATCAACTTCTCCGTCAACCCATGCGGCGGCATCAAAACCTTGGAGTAAGCATCAGCCAATGTCGTAAACAACGTAAACATACTATGGGTCGGTTTCAAGAAGTGAAACTGCGGGTTGTTACCTTCCCTGGCAGTCAAACTCTGCAAAAAGTTCTTCCCATTCCTTGCAACAAACTGTGCAGTAAGCTTAATTATATCTAACTCTTCACCGGTAACACCCTCAGGTAATCTAACAGTGTACTGCTCAGCTTCCGGCGGTTCTAAAACTTTCTTGGGCTGTACCCGAAACTGAGCAGCCGGGTCGACTTTCCACGCCTCATCTGAATCCTTCTTCTCATCCGCCGCCTCCATTTTCGCCCCCGCATCCGAATCCCCATTCTGCTGCGCGGAATCACCCTGCTGCACCGACGACTGCAGCTGCGTTCTAAACTCGGAAACCCTATGTTGGTAATAAGCATGATAAGGGTCCGAAGGGATCAAGAAATTGAACTTGGCATTACCAGCATTGTTAGAAAGAATCCTCCTTTCGAACTCGGGCCCGTTCTTTGCAACAAAAGTCGCCGTTTTCTCGATGATCATTCGGATATCAGGCGGCGGGTGGATGATTCCGATGGTTCTGGTGTGGGTGGCGACAGGCGCCGGTGGCTCAGGTGCGGGCAGCGGGGGTTTCTCGGGGAGTTGCGACGGCGGGACGAGGCCCAGATCGCCGTCGGACGGCGGAGCCGGAAGGGGGAGGATTGGGGGCATCATTTTGGGTGAAAAAAACTAGGGTTTTGCTGAATCTAAGGTTTGGTTTGCGATGGGCAATTCATTTGATCGGCTTTGGGGATGGAGCTAGGGTTTTGAAGCGGACACGCGAAACCCGAAGCGGAGCCGCGAAACTCTAGAAAGATGGAAGGGATTCAAGGAAAGGAGTAGGCGGTAATGTACAAGGGAACTAGGATTACGTGATTACCTGTTTTGTGTTTTGGTAACACATAGGTATAATTTTGTAAATAATTTTAAATTTTTAGAGTTATCAAAATAATTAGTTTGGAAGGATAAACATTTCTCTAAAAATGGTAGGATTTGTGAATTCCTCCACATAAAAATGTTGCATACCCAAAATACCCTCAAGATTTCTGGCTTATTATATAATCCGTTCTTGTTCCCTCCAACCAAATTCACCCACTGCCGCGTTCACCTCTTCGTTTTACACTATAGTAGTAGTAGAGATAAAGTCACAGAAACCAATATAAATTTACACTAAAATAAATGTGCTTAAACTGAAATTTCCAAATAAAAGTCAAACTCATAAAAAAAATCGTTCGCGTTGACTACTATCACCATGACCATGGCATCCAACTTGTAGGGAAGACTTCTCATATACCGAAAATTTTGCCGCACTGCCCCACTTTTTGAAAATATTTAGCGATATGCCCTACTTCCCAAAACAATTAGCGATATGCCCTTGTTTAGGACACGTCAGCAAGAAACGTTATTGGGGAAAACGGCATAGGTTATTTCCATGCCGTTCTTCCCAATAACGGCATCTGTTTGAAAAAAAAATTGCATGCCGTTATTTGGAATAACGGCATCAGTATATTTGTCTTACAAGTGTGAATCTTCTAAGTTTAAAAAGTTCTAAGTGTGAAAAAAACTTATAAACAATGCCGTTATCCTGAATAACGGCATTCGAATGCCTGATGCCGTTATTGGAGATAACGGCATCAGTTATATATCAATATGCACTCTTGCCGTTGTTTGGAAACAGAAAGAATTGATAAAAAGTATATAAAATAAAAAAAAAATTATAACTGATGCCGTTATTCGGAATAACGGCATCAGTTATAATTTTTTTTTTTTTTTACTTATTCATCAGAGAGGATGAATAATAAGTTACTTTTCCATTAAAAAAATTTATAACTGATGTCGTTATTCCAAATAACGGCATTAGTATTGAGAATGCCGTTATTTGAAATAACGGCATCTGTTATAAGGTTTTTCATACTTGCAATTTTTTCTCTAAGTGTAGACTACAAGCTCTCGAAAAACAAAACAACCTATGCCGTTATTCCAAATAACGGTATGCAATTTTTTTTCCAAACAGATGCCGTTATTGGGAAGAACGGCATGGAAATAACCTATGCCGTTCTTCCCAATAACGTTTCTTGCTGACGTGTCCTAAACAAGGGCATATCGCTAATTGTTTTGAAAAGTGAGGCATATCGCTAAATATTTTCAAAAAGTGGGGCAGTGCGGCAAAATCTTCTCATATACCCTTATCCCATCTCAGTATGAAAACAGCCTTCAACCTTTTTCATCTCATCACAACACAAAAAATATCTTCTTTCTCTCTCTTCGAAGCTCGAAGCTGTAACCTTGAAAATCAAATTAATGGCCGAAATCGACATCCCTTCATACTTTCTATGCCCTATCTCCTTCCAAATCTAAATTAGATAATTTTTATATTTATTTATTTTTTAATAAAGCCAAAAAGGATATTTTCGGTAATGTCTACTATAGAGATGGATTGATGAGAATGAATTGTTCCATACCAAACACGGTAATAAAGTATTTCCAGGCATGTAATGTCGTATACCAAACACAGTATTGCAACATTCCCATGAATCTTCATTCCCACCCTCATATTCCTGGGAATCCACAAATTCCTGAAAATTCTCAAATCCGCGTACCAAACGCCTCCTAAGGATCCGAAGGATTTTTCCCGAAATAAGCCAATTTTTTAAACTAATTTCCAAAATATGCCACTTTCGAAACTAATTCTTGAAATAGATTAATGTCGTATCCAAGTGTGGCCTCTTTGATTTTGAGGCCGCAGTTCACAACTGCGGCCTCAGTATATATCATACATATTTGGTTAATATGCTCGGAGAATTGGAAAAAACTTGCCCATGTGAAAAATAGGAGGCTGCAATTGAATATTACGGTCTCAATACTACAGAGGCCGCAGTTGTGAAAATAGGAGGCCGCAATTGGGTACTGCGGTCTCGATACTATAGAGGCTACAGTCACAACTGCAGCCTCAATTATATGGTTAAATGGGTATTAAAATGTTTTAAGAACTGGACCTCATTGACCATATAACTGTCGATGCCGTAATGCCCAACTACAGCCTCTTATTTTTCACGTATGTATGATATATACTTGGGCAGCAGTTGTGAACTGCGGCCATAAAATCGAAGAGACCGCTGTTCAATACTGCGGCCTATGTAGTTTCGAGGCCGCAGTACCTCCTATTTTTCACATTTTACACTTGGGCATTTTTTCCCCCAATCTTCGAGCCTAATAGCCAAATATGTATGATACATACTTGGACCATAGTTGTGAACTACAGCGACGAAATCGAAGAGGTCGCACTTGGTACTGTGGCCTATGTAGTTTCGAGGTCACAGTAGCCAACTGCGACCTCATATTTTTCACATTTTACACTTGGGCAATTTTTTCCAAGACTTCGAGCCTATTAGTCAAATATGTATAATACATACTTGAGCCACAGTTGTGAACTGCGGCCACAAAATTGAAGAGGTCGGGGTTCGGTATTGCGGCCTATCGCCTATGTAGTTTCGACTTTCGAGGGCGCAATTGCCAACTGTGACCTCCTATTTTTCATATTTTACACCTTGGCAATTTTTTCCCAAGTCTTCGAGCCGTTTTACATATTTAACATTGTTCAACTCCTTGTAGTCCATGTAAAGCCTACGGCTTCCATCCTTCTTGCTGACAAACAGAACTGGGGCTCCCCAAGGTGAAACACTAGGTCTGACAAAACCCTTATCAAGCAGCTCCTGAACTTGCACCTTTAGTTCTGCCAATTCAACCGGCACCATACGATACAGACTCTTTGAAATAGGGGTTGTACCTGGCTGAACATCAATGCTGAACTCCACATCTCAGACTGGCGGCAGACCGGACAATTCCTCGGGAAACACATCAAGGAAGTCCCGCACAACTAAGGGTGCAGCAACCCCATCAGAACCCAGCAACACAAGAAAAACAGCTTTGGGGTCCATCGAGTTCTTGACATGCCTTGACAGTGTCTCACCCGCATGGAAAACAAATTTTGGTTGACCAGAGAGCCTGAAAGTCACCTTCTTCTCCCGGCAATCAATCACGGCACAGGAAACACCCAACCAGTCCATGCCCAGAATGACATCGAAATCGGAATTGGAAATCACAATCAAATCCACCGAGAAAACAACACCACCAATCAACAACGGACTCTGCTTGCAAACCATAGAAACAGACAACGACACCTCTACCTGTGGTGATGTCCCAAGCTGCAGGCATAGCATTGCTAGCCAAACCATGCTGATTGACAAAGCGAGAAGAAATGAAAGAGTGGGTAGCACCCGAATCAAACAACACATGAGCTGGAAGAGAGAAGACTAAAATCACACCTAGAAGAAGATCAAACAAAAGAATAAGGTGCTAGCAGGATATATACACGAATAATTGTACAAAGGTGGGAAAAATAACATGCAGAAAACTGAAAGAAAGAAAAGAAAGTACACTACTATGATATACCTGCAACCACTCCAACAGCAACTTCCGCTTTCTCGGCTGTCAGGTTATAAGCCTGATCACGACCTCCAACCTGACCTCCTCTAGGAGCCACATGCCTCTGATCAAAGACTTGCCTCTGTAGAGGAAGAGGCGGCCTACCCTGACCATGAGTCGGCGCTCCTAGCTGAGCAGCACCACCAACCGGCGCAGAAGCTCTGCTCCTCGGACAGTCACGAACCATATGCTCACTGCTCCCGCATGCTAAACACAGTCGGTTGGCCATCCTGCAGTCTTGCTGCGAATGCCCGGTCTTATAGCAGTAGCCACAAGTCTCAACATTCCTCGGGACAACAGGTGCATACGGCTGTGCTCTCGCTGGAGGGGGCGGAACTGGCCTCCGAATAAGTCCTCCGGAAGGCCGAGCTGCAACAGGGTGCGAAACAGTTCGCTGAGGAACACTAGACCTACTGAGAGTCTGCTTTTGGATCCGAGCCACATCCAGAACATCGGAATAAATACGAAGCCGAAGAGTAGCCAAACAGTCCTGGAGGGGAAAACTCAAGCCCGACTGAAATCGACTAGCCCGAGTCTCATCAGTGGCAACGAGGGTAGGGGCAAAGCGACTGAGCCGAGTAAACTTTGCAGCATACTCGTCCACGGAACGGTTTCCCTGATCAAGATAATGCTTAAATTAATACCGTCACAAGTGAAGTAGGCAACAACAAATGACATTTAAGAATACTTTCTAGTTGACCTGAGTTAGGGAAACAAATTGTCGCTCCATCTCTGCCCTGGTGACACTAGGAAAGAACTTTGCCATGAAGCTCTCAGAGAAAGTGGCCCACTCAATGGGTCGCGGCATCCTCTCGGATTCAACCCGCCACCAGATATGAGCGAGATCCACCAATTAGATGCGAACCACATCCACACGATCCGCCTCGGCAACACGAGCGACGACCAGCAGTTGCTCCGTCCGGATAAGCCATTGCTCAGCCTCCAATGGCGACTCAGTACCCGAAAACTTATCCGAGTGCAGCCTCATGAAATCCACTACTGTACCATGCCTAGGTGGCAGAGGCCCAGGTGCAGGTCCAGCAACATTCCCATTGACTGCCAAGGTGGCTCTCATCAGCTCATTGTGCTCAAGCTGAAGAGTCATCATCTACTGAATCATCTGGAGAATAGCAGCGTTGTCCGGCTACCCATCCCCCGAGCGAGAAGAAGAATTCCCACGAGCCATAGCCTGAAACACGATCAAAGATAGTTACTACCCAGATTATATGTTGGTTATTATACAAGTATTCATGTGATTATCGTGGTGTGCAAATCACTGAGTTAACCCGGCTAGAGCCAAACTCGACTAATATATCAATCAAAGCCAAACCTCGTAAAGATAGTCATGTTTGATTGATATATTACTCAACCCTGGGCTCTAGTACCACTAAAAATCCTGTCATGTCCCGCTTCCCAAAATATGGAACACGAGTACATAACGTAGGCCCAACGAATGATGTAAACACCATCCATAAGCTGTACCAGACTAACTCGGCAATATGAACAACAAAGTACAACCACGCAAGAATATAACCACATAAATCAAAGATAAATTCCAATAATAAATGAAATAATCCAACAATATAAATATCCAATATCTGAGATCTAAACAAACTCCGGGTCATAAAGCCCAAAACAAAGTACAAGTCATAACAATATTCAAGAAATAAAACTAGTAGCAAATAAATCTAGGCAGCGCAGACTGGTTCCATCTTTAGAAACGTTGCTCACCAATTCCTTCGGGGATAGATCCTTCAGCACCTGTAAAATCTTGATCTAAAAAGAAATAAAAGAGTGCCCTTAAAGCAAGTCGTAGACAGTAAGTAAAGGAAACAAAGGATAAAGGAAAGCATGAATATCAAAGAATAAGGACATGGTCAATGACAAAGAACAAAGCAAAGGCAGCCAAAATATCAAAGGTCTACAGTAAATCACACATGTAATGAGTGATGTCAGGATCAAGCAGGAAATACAGGTTATTAATCATTTTATTAGCCTATCTAGTGCACGTACTACTGCGTCCCATTCTACAGGTTCGGCGCAAACACACAGTGTACGCTTTAGACTGATGGTGAGTTCTCGGTCCGTGTACTCGGCCTAGTAATCAGTGTTTCATTTTCAGGGACAGTAATTATCAGGCAGTGTTTTATGGCCATCAGTAAAGGCAATACAGGTCAGGCAGTACGGTCCGACCGAGTACAGTTTCTGATCGTTCACTACCAAGTCTACCCATGATATCCCGACTTTTTATTAATTTATTTTCATCCTATGTGAGTATGCAAGAGGGTGTCAATGTTGTATAATACTAAGTATGTCTAATTCTACGTGTTACAGACAAAGAAAAAGGCAAACAAATCAAATAAGCACAATTCACACAATCAGGACAGCATGACCTTGTTGTACTAAAACATGGATTATGGTCACTAAAAAATAGCAAATCTGAATCCTCCAAAAGGTCTAGAAAGTAGACTTTCACACGATTCCAGTGAATATAATTAAGGCATATAAAAGATACATGAACTAGGGTGAAAACTCTATTCTATTCAGGTTTTATGTTCAGGCAGCATGCAGCAAGTTGTGTCCAACTATTTATTTCAGGTCAGAGAACTCATTAATAAAATCTATAAAAATTCTGGATGATACCTACACATGTCTATCTCCAACTAGATTTATTTTAGAGTTTTGTTTTACTGTTAGCATGGTCAATTAAATTAAGAAACAGCAGGATACGCATACATTTGTGAATCTGGAATTTATGACACAGCTGTACTAAAATGATGATATCTTGATATCTTGCAAACTACACATCGGAATTCAAATCCTCAAAAAGGAAAAGTGATCTAGACATTCAGGGATACAATTTATGTTCAGCAAGTTATTCCAAATTATGATAGTAGCATGGTTAAAAATCTGATTCAAAATGAAACATCTAGCAGTCCAGAAATTAACTTAACATAAAAAGGAAATGAATAAATCATACAAGCACATGTAGCATGCAAATTGGTAATCAAAGTGAATCCTAGGTGTCAACATGCAAATTTCTAAGTTTAAGATACAATTATACATGGTATCAATTCGTCGATCAACTTCAATCTAACACATACAATTTAACATGTCCAATTTAACAAGTAGTCCTATGCATGCATCTAGTTGTTTAATTGTGCATATGCATGAAATAATAAGGACTAGGTTTTAGATCAAAGAGAAGGCACGATGTTAAAAGTATGTCGGGTTAGCTCATGTAAACCCTCGATAAACTTAACGAAATTGTCAAAGTAGTATGATAACGAATGGGACTGGATCTACTTGCAAAGATCAAATAAACTTGAACATAATAAAATGCTAGTTCAAGAAGAGACTTGCCTGTTAATTTGCAGATTCAAATAATAAAAATAACGGGATCAGAATCCCGGGCGAAAATCCCAAAGACACTTGCGAAATACGTGCGAAGAAAGCAAAGCAAACAAATTAACAGCAAATCAGAGCTCTCGGGTGATCTCCACACACTAGATCGGGACTGAACATGGGACAGCAATCTCGGATCCGCTGTGCCAAAACACAGGACAGCAAAACCTACCAATCGACGACCTTCTTCAACCTCAGCAAGGAGAGAGAGAGAGAGAGAGAGAGAGAGAGAGAGAGAGAGAGCACGGCGAGACTGTGGGGCGACTGCAACGGGGGCAGAGCGACGTCGGCACCATGGCGAAGTCTACGGCACCATGGTCGGGAAGCGACGGCGGCGACGGCAGTCTCGACGAAGCGAGCACTGTTTCGGTTGGAAACAAAGGGGTGATGACAGCGGCGATCGGGGAACCAAACGGCGACGCTAGGGGTCTTCAGTGGAGTGGTAAGGGACGGCGAAGACAATGGTGGGGTGCACGGAGATGGGTAGGGCGATGGTGATGGGGAAACTCGGTGGATTGGGTTCGACGAGAAAAATGGTGATGATGATGGGGTATGACGGATACGATGAAGGCGAGGGGATGGAGATGAGGATGATGATGGTGGTAACGGTGGTGGAAGGCGATTGGAAATGGCAATGGGAGGGGGTGCAGGGTTTCAGTTGGGTTTGGGTGCAATGAAACAGAGAAGGAGAGGGTAGGGGATCGGGGAGAGAGAAAATGGCAGAGAGAGGGTGAGGGTGGAATATTTAGGGTTTAATTAATAGGGTATATATATAGGGATCAAGAATTTGGGTTTTGAGTTGAGATTTTGTGGGTTTTGGGTATCGGTTTTGGCTCCAAAAAGAGAAAAATAAATGTAATGAGATGAGACGAACATAAAGGAGAACAAATCAAACTCAAAATAGAAAGGGCAAAATTTGCAAAGAGAACAGAATCCAACCAAAAGAACACAGATCTATCAAGAGTGAACAAAAGAACCCAAGAAAAGACAAAATATAATATAATAAAGGAATCCAAATACAATAATCAAAAGAAGACAAATTACAATAAAATCTGAAAATAAGGCTTACATATGAGGTTAATATTATATTAATTAAGTTAGTCTGTTTGCAAATTTTACAACTCCATCTTTTGAGTGCAAGTGTTAGTGTAGTCCACTAGTAAACCTCTTCGTTGGTGGCAGGGGCGTAGCTGTCATGGGCCCAGGGGGTGCAGCTGCGCCCCTGGGAATTAAAAAAAATTTCACTTTATATATATATATATATATATATATATATATATATATATATATATATATATATATATATAGTAAAATGGAAATTTTGAAGGGTTTATGTGTAAAGTTCCCCCATTTACTTTACTCTTCCTTTTCCTCTTCCTCTTCCCGACCCTCTTTCTTTTCTTTCTCTTTTCTTTCTCTTTCTTTCGTCAATCAACGGCTCGACCCAACCCAACGACGAACAAATTCCTCTTCATACCGGACCACCAAAAGTGTTGTTTGATGTCCTTGTACATCTTTGTGCCTCTAGAATGTACTGACAACAAAGTACTGTGTGCCTCCTGCAAGATACTCTTCCTCAAATCTGCACTCCGGAACACACAACCTTTCACCCATCCATAGCACTCCATCTTGGACACAGAACTCTGACAACTTGCCATCGGAAACCTGTTGCAACATCTTCTGGATCTCCGCATCTGATTTCTGACCTTCCACAATTTGCTCTCTCAAAGAAGGCTGCAGCCTCAACTGAGCCAAAGACACTCACAAACCCTACAGAACTACCTCAATACCTGCCCGATCAATCTCTGCTGCCAACTCACTCCGAGTAGTGATCAAGCTCGCCAAACTGCTCTTCCGACTAAGCCCATCGTCCACCGCATTCGCCTTGCCCAAATGATACTTAATATCGAGACGAATGTCTTCCAACACTTCCAACCACCTTCTCTACCGAAGATTTAGATCCTTCTATTGATAAATGTACTTCAGGCTCTTGTGGTCAGTATACATGTTGACCTTCTCACCATATGCATAATGCCTCCACTGCTTCAAGGCAAAGATAATAGCTGCTAACTCCAGATCATGCGTCGGATAATTCTTCTCATGCAGATGCAACTGCCTCAAACCATAGGCAATAGTCTTGCCTTCCTGCATCAAGACACACCCTAAACCTCTGAGAGATGCGTCACTGAAGATATCATATTCCTTCCCAGCTTGTGGCAAAGCTAAGATAGGTGTAGTCGTCAACCTCTCCTTTAGCTCAAGGAAACTCGCTTCATACTTATCAGTCCATGTGAAAGCCACATTCTTCCGAGTTAATCTTGTCAAAGGAATTGCAATCTGTGCATAGCCCTGAATGGATCTCCTGTAGTACCCAGCCAAGCCCAAGAAACTCCGGACTTCCTTCACTGACGTTGGCCTGGGCCAATCTCTTACTGCATCAACCTTCTGAGGATCAGTGGCCACTCCCTTCTTAGAAAGGCTATGACCAAGAAAAGCTACCTCAAACTTTCAGAACTCACACTTCGACAACTTGGCATACAAGTTATGCTCCTGTAACTTCTGTAACACCTCTGACAAGTGCATAGAATGCTCTTCCTCGGACTTCGAATACACCAAAATATCATCAATAAAAACCACTATGAAGGAATCAATAAAGGGCCGCAAAATCCGATTCATCATATCCATGAATACTTCCAGCCCATTCGTCACTCTGAATGGCATTACCAAAAACTCATAGAGTCCATGATGAGTCCTGAAAGCTGTTTTACTCACATCTTCCTCCTTAACTCGAACCTGATGATATCCTGATCTCAAATCAATCTTCGAAAACACAGTAGCTCCTCGAAGCCTATCAAACAGATTATCAATCTGTGGAAGTGGATACTTGTTCTGAATAGTCACCTTATTCAACTCCCGATAGTCAATGCACATCCTCATTGACCCATCCTTCTTCTTGACCAACAACACTGGAGCATCCCATGGTGAAGAACTCAGCCGGATAAAACCCTTGCTGAGCAATTCCTCAATCTGCTACTTAACTTCATCCTGCTCCACAGGTGCCATTCTGTACGGAGCCTTAGAAATCGGAGCACTCCCCGGCTGAACATTAATACGAAACTCCACATCTCGCTGTGGCGACAATCCTGGCAAATCTTCCAAGAACACCGTAGGAAAATCCCTGACAACTGGAATGCCTCTGACTTCATCTGGAATCATCAACTTAGATACCACTGCAGCCACCTTCGGACCCTTCATCTTTCCCTGAAAAGTTACTGCGGGACCACCTGGTGCCTTCACCAACACCTCTTTCTTCTTGCATTCAATCGTGGCATCATAAATTGCCATCCAATCAATGCCCACAATCACATCCACACCTAGAACTTGCAGGTCAATGAGATCAATGTCGAATAATCTCCAGCCAGTCTCGATATCACAACCTTCATAATATCGATCAGCAATCAATTCCTTACCTGACAGTGTTGCCACCGACAAGACCCTGCCTAGAAACAACTTAGGCTCCACACCTAAGACCTTTACAAAATTGGGGGACACAAAAGTATGCGAAGAACCAGTATCAAATAAAACTTTTGCTTTAATTCCATTAACCAAAACAAATCCTGTTACATGAAGAATGATACTCAAATCTCCAATTTATTCTGAAACAAAGTTTTACTTAATACATTGAATAAAATAAAATTCAAAATTCTTGCATACCCTGAATCACATCCTCTGAGTTGCCTGCATCCTCCTCAGTTAATACGAACACTCGCCCTTGCCTCTGAGATTTGCCTTCGCCTGAACCACCCTTCTTCAACTGTGGACAGAAAGTCTTAGAATGCTCTACTTGCCCACACTGAAAACAAGTCTACTTCGCCAGCTTAGGACATGCTGACTTGAAATGACATGCCTCCTTACAGTAGTAACAAGTCACCTTCTGAGTTGCAGGTGCCCTCTGCTCTGGCCTACTGAACTTGCCCTGCTTCACTGGGAACTTCTTCCCACTCTAACTAGCTGCTAGCCTCTTATTCTTATTCCAGGTCTCTTGCTTCTTCTGGAACTGATCCATATCCTCTTCTATCATAGCTGCTCTCCTGACCAGCTTATCAAACCTCCTTATGTCCAAAGGAATCATCCTTGACCTCAAATTTGGCCTCAACCCCTGCTCGAATTTCTTGGCCTTCTTCGCTTCATCAACAATCAGCTCCGGTGCATACCTTGACAGCTAAGCAAATTTAGTTTCATATTCACGCACTATCATGCTGTCCTGCTACAGATTCAAGAATTTTGTTGCCTTCTTCGCCTGAATATCCAGAGGGAAGAAATGATCCCTGAATTCATCCATAAAAGCTTCCCAAGTCACCTGCTGATCTCCAAAGGTCCTCTTCACTGACTGCCATCAGACGCCAACATCCTTCTCTAATTGCATAGTAGCCAATTTCACCTTATTGACTTCTGGGGTCTCCAAGACTTCGATGACCATCTCCATCTGTCTAATCCAATCGTCCGCCTCATTCGGATCAGACTGCCCCTCAAACACTGGCGACTTCATCCGCTTGAAGGACTCATCCTGCTTGATAGGATTAGCAACAGACACTGGTCCAGCCCCTTGATTCTGATTCTGATTCTAATTCTGTGCCATATTAGCTGCCATGAATGCGTTCAAGGTCTAATACACTCTGGCAATCTCAGTCTCAAGATCAAGTCCAACCCCATGGGAACTACCAGCCTCATCACCATTTGCACCATTCATGGTCCTGGGTCCTGCCATTTTTCTGATTACTGCAAAACGAGGGTAAAATTAGAGCATCATAACACAATTCATATTTACATCAATACCCCATGGCAAAACCACAACCATACCCCAAAACAAAACATCATGTTTTAACTCTATATGATACTTACCCTCTAATGTCCACACCTAGATACTCACGCTCTAGTGTCCACACCTAGGTTTATTTTTATACCATGTTTATCATTATTATTAAAGCGTGCACTGATACCAATCTCTGAGCGCCCCGAATTTCCAAAATAATATCTCAGAAATACGTGGCACAATTCCCAGCATCAACTTCAAATATAATAGTAAACATAGCCAAAAATACAGATAAAGTTTTTTCAACCTTTATTACATTAGTTCATTACAAAATACAGCGGAAAGACATACACTTTGAATTACAATCTTTTCTTTACAATACATCTTTTATAATTTTTCATAAGCCATAACTTCATTCTAACTCAAGCATCCAAATCCAAAGCTACATGCAACTACCTGTAAAACATGAGGCTAGAGATAACCCTAACCCCCAAAACTACAGGGGTCAGCCATAACGTTATGAGTGACACAAAATTAAAATAAATGCGACATAAGTACTCATAAATATTTTTTAACATGTTCTCAGATTGATGCGACAATATTTATGAGTACGATGTAAAATGTTCATGCATGTTGGTGCATCGAAGAAACTTCACAAATCCATCAATTAGAAATAACAAAACATTTAGATTTAATCTTAGTATTTGAGAATTCCAAATTCAAGTAAAATCTTTCACAAAATCACAAATCTCCAAATTTATCATATTGCATCAAACCCAATTCAATTATCACAAATCCAATTCTCAAGACTTGGTCTCTTAATTCATTAGTGATTAGTCCTTCTCGAAATTCCTCAAACTCAATCACCATTTTTAACTCGTGAACATAAACAAATTTAACATTACCATAATCAAGTTGCACTCATCCAAACCCATTAATAGTAAAAATCTCTTCTTTAATCAATTTAGGCATAACATTCACCATACTCAAATAAATCAGCATTAACCCAAAAGAAATAGCTTGCTCATGATTTATATTAGGTTATTTAACAATCTCAAATCATCCACATGCAATTCTACTCATAAATAACTAGGTTTTCATAAAAGATCATTTTTAATTCATCAATTCATCCAATCTATCATATATATATTCATACCAAACCCTAGCATGCTTTCTAGTAGATGAACCACCATATACAACATTCAAGGAACAAAACAAAACAAACGTATCACTCATCTTGTTGAAGAAATCGAACGAAGACAAACAGAAAATAATAAATATCCCTCATTCGCAAGAAATCCAAGATCCTCGTTTTAGAATTCCAATAAAATTAGATATAAGAAATCTCTTGTGTTGTGCAGCAAAGAGACGACTGCACTTCACCCAAAATAGGTCGGGATAGGGATCTAGGGTTTTTGAAGACATTTGCAAAATACTCATTTAAAGTACATCTTTACATATATAGATCCCCATACTAGGAAATTAGATAAAACCAATTTAATTGAAACTAAAAATCAAAATGGCCTCTTCTAATATCAGCCGGCACAGTTTGAAAAAACCAGAATTACGAATTTGCATTTTCACCCTTCTAAAAGGCAATTTTGCAAAAAGATCATCTTTTATCAAAACTTGTAAAATAAATCAAATTTATTAAAACAAAAAGTAAACTCTATTCTCCTGAGTTGACTAGGCATCATACCCAGCCCAAAAATCTGAAAATCTGGAGTTTTCACCCCCAAGTGGTAATTTTGCATAAAAGTCCATCTTTTTGTAATATTTGCAAATAGGTCCAATAATTATTAGAAAATTCCAAAAAATTCACAAATAATATCCAATAATAAATAATGAGTTTTCCAGAATAAATTTTGACTTTGAGCTCCTTAAGAAGATATTTGCACGTGTTTCGCACGCGTAAAAAGATAAATTTTCAGAAAATGTTCATTATATACCCAAAAATTATTTTAATTCATTTATAAATCTTAAACACACTATTTAGAAAATATGGGGTATTACAGTGGGTCCCTGAGTATGGGTCCCATCTCGAGAATGGAATCCAACAGCTAGAAGTCACACTCACCTTTCCGAGTTTAACCCTTAACCGATATATCTCCAGGTCTTTCTCCACAGGCATCCGCATGAAGATCACCGAAGACTGCCCTCCGATAACACCAGAGAGCACGTTTCCCTTGGCTTGAGCTAGGACCAAGTTAGCATAAGGGACAGAAGCTTTCATCCGTGCCAACTCATCCGCCACTTCATATGATCTTCGGATATGGTATCCAAACGCCCCTTCCCTGTCGTGCGCCTATTTTTGAAGACGAGCGATAATGTCCTCCACCTCGTGCAACCTATCTCAGAGGGCTTGAATTTCTTCCTCATATCTGCTTTTCCGAGGCCCGTACCTTATGATCTGAATCAACAAAATAGTCGACTTAAGACTCGGGTGGGTATCCGAAACACAAGATTATCGAAAATAAGAGTCCGCGATCGGCATCAATATCGAAACAAAGGAAAAAGAAACTTTCTAAGGTGAAGGAGACACCACCTTGGAAGACAAACGCGGATCTTCATCTATGGCAACCTCGCACTTGCTGGGAGTGTCGGCGGCACCTAAAGACGGCCCCACACATCTTTCATCTGAAGGTAGCTCCCTAGGGGTCGGAGGAGTGCTACCGAGCCATGGCTTGAATGATAGGTCACTGAGATCCACGTCGGGATACCTCCGATTAACGTGTTCAAGGACCTGCTTATAACCCATGTCCTCCCCGCGATTATCTGGTTGGCAGAACCTTCAAGCTCCTCCCTCAGTCTCACAAGCTTCCTTCTCACCCGTCAGAATCTCCTGGTCCATGTTCCCAACCGTGTTTCGCCCTCCAATTACTTCACTCTCTTTTTGAGTGTGTTCAAACGATGCTTCTCATCCAACCATTTCCGATCAAGCCGCTGTGCCATCTGGTTCGCACACCTCAGTAGATGCTTGTACTGCCTCTTCATCTCGACCCCATAAAGCATGGTTTGTAGGAGGACAAAACACTTAGGCAAATATCGAATACGAAAATACGAAACCCATACAAGACATCTACCGTGATGGAACCTTGGGCGAACCTAAGGTAGCTTGAAGCAGTGGTCTCCCGCTTAAGAGCCCTCCTGTCCCTTGGCGGGGCGATGTTCTCCATAACTTCATGAGCCACTCGGAACTCCAACAGAGAATTAATCACCTTCATAGGCCAGCCAGGCCTAAAAGTATCCTCGGTCTGGCCAGGAATAAGGACATTCAACACCAGGGGGAATGGTGGAAGGGGAGACTCAGCTAATTCTATGGCCATCAGCGACCTCTCCCTCGGTTGGGCCCTCGGAGAATTCGCAGGGGTGTGAATGGTCAGGGCCTTCGATCTCTTCGCCCTACCAGGCCGCCTTTTCAGGAAACGCCCCGATGAGCCTTTTACCTCTAGGATCCTCCACCCTTATCTCTGACGATTTCGGAATCAAGGCAGAAACATTGTCAATCATAGATATAAGAAAACGAATGAGTTAGCATCAAATAAGAAAAAATGCACGAAGACAAGAAGGAAGGACTTACGAGGAACAAAGAGGCTCAGCCCACACTTGGACAACATTAATTCTGTTACTCTTGTCCAGTATGTGCAGTTCCCATCTTCGAACAGCCTCGAAAAATCGGTGTACTCCTCCAAAGTCAAGTCCTTATGCTTCAGATTCTTCTTCGGCGAGTACCCGTACGACCATCTAGTAGGTATGTCCCAATGTTCGGGACTATAGAAAACAAAATACTTGGACTTCCACTCCTTGATAGAGTCGGGATGATTATACACCACCTGGTACTTGTGGCGTGGAGAGATGTACTAGCGATGATGATAACGGGGAAGGGCACTCAACCCCAAACACGTACGAAAGTACTTAAGCTTTAAAGCAACATTATTCTCAGTGCAGAGCATGACGAAGCTGATCAGATGCTTCCATGAGTTCGGTCCGTATTGTGTAGGGCTCATGCCTGCCCAATTCAAAACTTCCTTGATAAACTGATGGAGTGGGATGCATAAACCCAAAGCAAACACATTAGGATTGAACATACAGAATTAGAGCTAGTATCGGGTTGGGTCTTCCACTACCCGGACCCGGACCCGGACCCAAACTTGCAAGAATCGGGTCCGGGTCCTAGTTAAAAAAACTACCCGTTGGGTCCGGTAACGGGGAATAAATATTTGCACGTAAGTATTTTACACCTGATATCCTACATTTCCAACAATTTTTGCACTCATGTAGATGAATAAATATTATATTTACACATCTATATTCATCAATTACTATTTATATGCATATTCCTATAACACTATTATTCAAATTTCATATTTTGGGGGGGTATTTTTTAACGGGTCCGGGTTTGGGTCCGGGTTCGGGTCTAGGTCCGGCTCCGGGTCCGGGTCAGTTCTATTTTAAGCAGACCCGGACCCGGACCCGGACCCGAAAGTGCATCGGGTTTTATTTTAGGATCCGGACTCGGACTCGTATAGATCGGGTCGGTTTCGGTCCAATCCCGGGTCCGAGACTGGTCCAGGTTGGATCCGGGTAGTGGGTAAATGTGACAGTGCTATACAGAACCAGTTTGGGAGATTATCTGTTGGCCGAACACTGGTGTTCGAAAGAATTAGCTCGAACTATTGAGGAACCCGGTATACCACCCGGAGAAGTTTGAGGTCACCACTGACCATGACGTTCTTCGTCTCGTCAACATCGATCTTTGGCTTGTTAGGCGCAGACGACCAAACTCTAAAGCGAACCTCGCCCAGTAGATCATCCGGATGGGTTTTGTGCTCAGGGACGGACGTTCTAAGCTCCCTTCGTGCTTGTATGCCATTGATATGTACTCCTTATCGGGGGAAAGATTATTCTTTTTCTTTTTCTTCGCTTCTTGAGGCTCGGGAGGAGGAGGGACAGTTAAATTGTCGCCAGGCAATGGGGTCCATACTTCCGATCATAGGGAACCCCCTCTTCTCCGACCTCTTCTCTTGCCTCATGGTGACTCCCTTTGCTTCCTCCTCCTCAACATCGTCGTCATCCATTGTCGTCCGCCTATGACTCTACCGATCATTTCTGGCTTCGAACTCGTTGGAAGGGTCGTGTTCCTCCACCTTGGGATCCCCCTGAGCCCCTCTGATCTGCGCCATCAATCAATGTGCTCAAGAACTTCCCCCTACGAATTAGAACTCGACATGATATCAACATCCTCTTCAGGAGAAAAAACACGCTCAGACCTCGGTCAGGGGGCTTCGTCCTCCCATAAGGTTGACTGACCGGAAGACCCTAAAGACGAATTGCCCTCGCTAAAGGATGAAACTGAGTCACGAGATTGACTACCAGACATGTTGGGAGTGAAGATCGTTATAGAGATAGAAACTCTAGTTGTGGAGAAAAAATAGAGCAACCTTACATAATGAGAAGGGAAAGTGAACTTATAGAAGAGACGCAACTTCTCGAATGACCCGGATCACGTGCCGCCTCCTCGATAACTGTAAACTTATGCAACAACTACTCAAAGGTCAAGCGAAGTCACGTGTGCACAAGTTCACCGTTGCTCAACCCATTTATAAGAAATTCTAAGTGTATCCCCTCATTTTAGTATCTCAAAATGGCGTTCCGACCACGAGGCCATCACAGATTTCTCTACTAAACATGACGCTCGCCTTCACGCCTCGAAATGGCGCTCCAAACCTGAGGCCATCACAGATTTCTCTACTAAACATGGCCATCGTCATCTCACCTCGAAATGGCACTCCGACTCTGAGGTCATCACGGATTTCTCCACTGAACATGGCCCTCGTCTTTGCACCTCGAAATGGTGCTCCAACCCCGATGCCATCCCGAATTTCTCCGCTAAACATGACCCTCGTCTTCTCGCCCCGAAATGACTCTCCGACTCCGAGGTCATCACAGATTTCTCTGCTTACATGGTCATCATCTTAGCGCCTCTAAATGGAGCTTCGACTCTGCACATGTCGTGGTTTCCTCTACAATTGAAGCTCATCCCCGTGCCTTGAAATGGTGCTCCGACCCCGAGGCCATCATAGATCTCTCTGCTAAATTTGGCCATTGTCTTCACGCCTCGAAATGGTGCTCCGACCTCGAGGCCATCACAGATTTCTCTGCTAAACATGGCCCTTGTCTTCACATCTCGAAATGGCACTCTGACCCCGAGGCCATCATGGATCTCTCCGCTAAACATGGCCTTCATCTTTGCATCTCGAAATAGTGCTCCGACCCCGATGTCATCGCGGATTTCTCCGCTAAACATGACCATCATCTTAGTGCCTCAAAATGGAGCTCTGACTTTGAGCTCGTCGCGGTTTTCTCTACAATCGAAGCTCGTCTTTGAGCCTCTAAATGATGCTCTGACCCCGAGGCCATCGTGGATCTCTCTGCTAAACATGGCCCTCATCCTTGCACCTCGAAATGATGCTCCAACCCCAAGGCCATCACGAATTTCTTCGCTAAACATGGCCCTCGTCATCTCGCCTCGAAATGGCACTCCAAGTCCAAGGCCATCATGGATTTCTTCGCTGAACATGGCCCTCATCTTTGCTCCTCAAAATGACGCTCCAACCCTGAGGTCATCCCAGATTTCTCAACTAAACATGGCGATCATCTTCTCGCCCTGAAATGGTGCTCTAACTCCGAGGCCATCACAGATTTCTCAGGTTTGGTTTTCGTCTTAGCGCCTCAAAATGGAGCTCCGACTCTGAGCTCATCGCGGCTTTCTCCACAATCGAAGCTCGTCTCCGGTCCTCGAAAGGGCCCTCCGACCCCAAGACCATCGCAGATTTCTCTGCTAAACTTGACCATCATCTTTGCGCATCGAAATGGTGCTCCGACCCCGAGGCCATCACGAATTTCTCTGCTAAATATGGACCTTATCTCTGCGCCTTGAAATGGTGCTCCGACCCCGAGGCCATTGTGAATTTCTCCGCTAAACATGGCCTTCATTTCCTCACCTCGAAATGATGCTCTGACCCCGAGGTCATCACAGATTTCTCCGCTAAACATGACCATCGTCTCCGCACCTCGAAATGATGCTCCGACCTCGAGGCCATTGCAGATTTCTCTGCTAAACATGGCCCTCATCTCCACGCCTTGAAATGACGTCCAACCCCGAGGCCATCGTGGATTTCTCCACTAAACATGGCCCTCGTGATCGTGCCTCAAAATGATGCTCCAACCCCGAGCTCGTCACGGATTTCTCCCCAAACATTGGCCACCGCCTTGGGTAAAGCGCCTCGACATGGCGCTCCGACTCTGAGGCACACGCGAAACCCTTCGCTCTTCGCTACTCGGATCACCGTTCTCAGCGTCTCGGATCCTGGAACCCCGGAAGGAGTCCCACACCATTACAACGTGCAAATCTTTATGCCATCATGTTTTTACGTACAAGTTACCTACTCCTCACAGACGACCGAGAGCTAATCTCCTAGTGTGGGGGGCTTATGATACAGGTAAAAATCGTGGCTAATCCCCATCATTCAATCTCAATGCGAATCACGAGGCGAATGAGGACAGGATGACAATTCCGTGGACAGACTTAGGCCCAAAGACGATTCATGGGTCTTGCTCAGGCCCATTAGTCCATCTCGGCCTGCCCACAAAGGCTTTATCAGCCATGTAAGGCCAGTAGTCAAATCCCGGATAATCAGGGAATTAACAACTCAATCTTATCCCTAATCACCGAAATTATATTTAGGCAGCCAGGAATCTTTCTTAACATGTTCCCATTGCCCTATAAATACAGGGTCCCTCCACTATTACCAGGTAATCACAATTTCACTATCTAATGACACTATAATCTCCGGTTCACTGACTTGATCATTGTAGGGCCTGTCGTCGGGAATACTCCCGATGTTTCAGGTTTTTTGTAGGTGTTAAACGGCTCAACCACCACCGGATCCACAATCTCCCTTGCTAGATCCTAGTCTCACCTCTGGGTCAGATATACGGCTGAGATATGCTTTTCCTCTCCAACAAAAAAACTCATTATCTATTGCTTCCACACCCAAAAAACAACAGCATCAACGCTCTATAATAAGTGAAGCAAATTTTTCTTACAAACTTTCAAAGATTGTCGGAAGTAAACTTATCAAATATTCTTCTCTCTATTTGGATAGTGTAAAGTTCATCGTGTTTGTTAGGTAGATCTGTACTCCGGGCGGATGGATGGGGTAAAGTTTGAGTATTGGGTGGATTAGTGGTGTGATTTGGGTTTGAATTAGTATGGGATCGTGTGATAATAGTCATGAACAGAGGATTAACATAAGATAAGAACACTTGGAGAGTGCTCAACCTCCTGAAAGTTCAGAGAATGAAATTAGGGTTTTGATAAATTAAGATACGATGGATAACTATACATACATATACAGAGCTTGCTTTGAATAGGGAGGCCAACCCCTCTATCTGAATTAAGACAAAACAACAACTAAACGATAAGATTCCTCCTGAAAGTTCAGAGTATGAAATTAGGGTTTTGATAAATTAAGATAAGATGGATAACTAGACATACATATACAGAGCTTGCTTTGAATAGGGAGGCCAACCCCTCTATTTGAATTAAGACAAAACAACAACTAAACGATAAGATTTTCATTCAAATTGTATGAAGTTCCCCCACAGTGGAAGCTTCTTAGATCCTATACTCTTGGTCTTGGAGACGGAGATAAGAATTTGGAGTCCTGGGGCCTCAGCGTTGTAGGAAATGGGCCTTTGCTAAATCTGACATGTCCCACGGTAGTCGTCAACTCACTCTGTCTGTATATCTCTATCTCTATCTCTACTATTTTAATGAGAGGGTTTGCCAAACAAGCTCTATTTGTAATTAAACAAACACGTGCATTGTAATACAATAAACACGTGCAAAATATATGCATAACTAATATAAAAGAGGTCTTAGGTTTGATACCAGACAACATCGAAATTTTAAAAAAATATATATATTTATAAAAAATGTGCACCGCACGTGTAAATTATTAATTTTTTTAATGGGAGAGTTGAGCTTTGTAATCAAACAAATCCTAACTTTGTAACGAAACAAACACGTATAATACACGTCGAAACTAAATTCAACAAATACATACATTTATATAGAAACAAATCCGTGCATACTTAATATAAATGAGGTCTCAGGTTCAAGGTTGGCCTACGCTGAAATTTTTACTTTAAAAAAAATATATTTAGTATGACGTGCATTGTACATGTAAATTACTAGTTTGTATAACTTCTGTTAAACTTTTGAGGACCGATAACATTGTTTGAGTTAGGTTCAATTGAGGAAGCTCTCTTTTTCAGTATTCTTGTTAGTTGCCATCTTGATTCACTCATCATAAAGATATATCTATATAATAAAATAGAAGACAATTAAAAAAAAAATAATATCAAGTGGTTTTCCTTCAATTGAAACAAAATCAACAATTCAGATTCACTATCTCAAAACATATTTTTCCTCCAAAACCAATCCCCCCCCCCCCCCCCCCCCCCCCCCCCCCCCCACACACACACACACCACCCAAAACCAAAATGTCTCCCCCAAACTAAAAAAACTCAGTACTTTAATACTATCTATCTCCTCTTTCTTTACTTTTTCATATTTCTCTCTTTCTCTCTCCCTTTCTCACTCTCTCTATTTATTTAAAAATTTAGATTTTCAGATTTCAAGTTTGTAAATTTTTAGATTTTTTATGTTTTTTTTATTGCTCATGTTACATTGAAAATAACAAACATCTCATTGAAAATAGCAAATATCTTATCAACAATTAAATTTCATCACTTTTTAACTCTCAAAGTTCTAAGAAGTTGGATTTTACACCCCATTTATAATTATTTTTCAACATATACTAATGGAAACATGGACTTTTATTTACAGCTAATTATTGTCATACTATTCAAACTTGAGCTACATAATTATTATTTTACCGCTTACAAGACTTTTCATATGTTGTATTGTTCCGAAGACGCGCCATAGACACATATCCACGGGCAAATTTAGTAATACAATATAAACAAATGAAGATGATAAGAAGCCAACTAAACTAATTTGGCTTAGGATATGAAATTACACTTTTTCTTTACATCTGTTAAGCATAATAAGTCATCTAGAAACCATAACCAAATTTTTAGAAAAAAAAAAAAACCTTCAATCACGACACTAAGGGTGCGTTTGGCCTAGCTTTTTTTAGCTTTAAAGCTACTTCTAAAGGAGAAGCTAGAAAGTACAGCTTTGAAATTAAAAGCTGAAGCTGTTTGGATAGTCAGCTTTTTTTTAACTTTAAAGCTACTTTTAAGCTAGAAGTTGTTTGGCATATATCAATTAAAAGCTACTTTTATACATCATCTTCACCAAATCCCAAATCCCTAATCTCTAATCCCTAATCTTCACCTAAACCCTAATCTCCACCATCCACGGTGATGGCTGAGTTTGGGACCGAAGAACTTCAAAAGGCCGCCACTTGCACCAGATCCGATCGCCATTGAATTCGCAGGATACGAGCAAGAGAAAGGGAAAGAAAGATGAAACCCTAGATTTGATTGCTATCGAGGATGGAGAGAAAGAGACGCGATCCTATGAAAAGGATTAAAGAGGGTGGGTTTTGATCTAGAATTCGAACTGGGCGACGAAGGAATTCGAACTGGGCGACGAAAACCCTAGATTTGATTTGATTCGCCATTGAATTCGCCATTGAATTCGAACTAGATTTGATTCGCCATTGAATTCGAACTGGGCGACGAAGGAGAACGACGAAGGAGACGAAGAAGATTTTTGGGTTTTGATTTGTTTTTTTTTTGTTGGTTTTGATCTAGAAGCTAGAAGCTAGAAGCTAGAAGTAGGTTTTGGGAGCTTCTTTTAGAGCTCCTTTTCTTCATAAAAAAAAGCTACTTTTTTTTTTGTAGAGCTTTTCAAAATGTGTGTTTGGCCCAGCTTCTCCTTCTAAAGGAGAAGCTAAGCTAATTTTAAGCTGGGCCAAACACTACCTAATAATTACCACCATATATTTAGCTAAAACTACAAATACAATTAAATTCGTAGGGTTCATGCCATCATATAAGAGAGAGAGAGTCTACCCCACTCCCCTTTCTTTATTTTGAAATAGGGAAACTTTCTTTATTTTAAAATATAGAAAGGAGAGTAAAAGTAGGGATTCCTATTTAAATAACACGTGTACTACGCACAATTTTATTAAAAAACCAAAATCTATAATCTATTATAAAAGCAATAATAAATCTGTCTAGAGTAGATCTGGACCATAGATCATATTTCTAGATCAAATCTCAACCATTCAATATAAATATGTCTAGAGCAGATCTGAACCATAAATCTTGTATTTCTAAATCAAATCTCAGCCATCCAAAATACTCATATATTTCTCTAACTAAAATTACTAATAGCTATCCCTTCCACCTGTTCTCTCCCGATCTCTTCTCCCCCCCCCCCCCCAAATTCTGATCTCTATCGAAACCCTAACCCTAACCGCTCCAAATTCCTCTATCTCGATCTCTCCCTAAAATCCCTTGCCAGTCCAAAACCCCCAATCCCTGTGGTCCCCCAAAACTAACCCTACCACCAAAATTCACAATCTCTGTTAATAAAGAGAATCTTCGACTCAAATAGGACTTGAAAGATGCACCATCTGAAGCACAAGGTGAAGGATCTGGGGCTCTTGATTCGAACCAGTCGTCCTCTTCTTCCATCGGAGCCACCATCTCGGATTCGGGTCTGCTGGTATCTCATCTTCGGCCATTGCTCGATTAAGTCCTTTCAACAAGGTCCTTTTTGCATATAAACCTCTATATTCTCTTAATTTTGTAGATTTTGTACTGATAATGATTTTGTTATTTATAGTTCTAGATATGGGCTTTTGGTAATTTGGAACATTTGGAGATTAGGTTCTGTTGTATTTCGTAGATTGGTTCATTAATCTGGTGTTTGCGAGTAAAATGAAGCAAATTTTAACATTAGATTTTTCATTTAGTAATTTAGAGTTACTTGAATTTTGAACCTAATCATGTAATAAGTTGCATCATGTTTCCTTTTTTTTATATTACTTCGACGACTAGGGTAGTTAATCAAAATGTGGTCAGGAATTTGGCATTAATATCAGGTTAACAAATATTTGTAAATGTAGTTTAATTAATGGTGATTATTTATATTAAACATATCTCCATTTGGCTACACTGCACTTTAAATGCACTATGTAGTATTTTAGTTGGTCTGCAATGGAGTTTTGCTTCTATAGTAGCAGTTGACATATATGTATCAACTTAATTAGACTTGAGCAGAATACAAGCATCCGGTTTCAAGTAAGATTTTAGGGTTCCTAATACCCCGCATTTTCCTCCTAATATTTCTATTCACCCCCAAAGTCTTGCTTTCTTCTTTGACGCAAATTAGGGTTTCTTCTTCAATCCGTTTCAGGTATCTACTCTTTTCTTCGATACCATTTTTTTCATGATTTTTTTGCCTTTTTTGGGGGGTTTGATTTGGTTTAGATCGTGAAGGGTTTGCTTTTTATTTAATAATGTAGAATTTGAGAAGTAGATTTGCAAAACCCTAATTCTTGTTACCTAATTTATCGTGGAAACTGAAATTGGGATTCGTGGAAGAAGGATGGAATTTCTTAGGTTATTTTTGGATTCTTGGTAAGTAGGAATTAGGACTATCTAATTATCAAATCGAGATTAAATATTTTTATTTCATGTAGGTTTTAGTTGAATTTTTTGATTAATGGATGTTATACTTTGGCCTTTAACATGACAATGTTCAGAAAGATTTATAGAAAAAAGACATTGTTTTGTTTAACTGTACAGATGTGTTTTGGATATGTAGAAACTGTCTGTATGGTTATGTATCGTAGGTAATTGGTGTGTAGTTGACCTTCGTGATGACAGTAAAAAAAAGTATCATTTATGTTTTTTAGGGCATAGAAATTGCCATCAATTTTGAATGAGTACGGAAAATAGAGATGGACATCACGGGAAAAATATTTGTATGCATGAAGATTTTAATTTGCGTGCATGTTCAGTGACTTGGTTGCATGTACAAACATGTGTTTGCATTGGTTTCAATGTTATAGAAGGTGGTATGTAGAATTATGTGTTCCCTGTCCGTATATGTGGCCATGGATGCAGTTGTGGATTTGGTTTTGAAAAAGTACCACAAAATTCGAAATATCGTTAAATATCTAAAAATTCTAGAAATTCAGGAAAACTATATATAGGCAAATCCAAGACATAAATTTTGAGTAATAATATCATTAATGCCTAATATGATTAAATAAAGAGATAAAGAAACTACTAAAATTAGATTACAAATTCGTATATAATGAATATTGGTAAGTTTGGAATTCTATAAATCAAAATCATGACGCACTCTCAAAACCTGCTTTCTTCATATTTGAATTTTTTTTCTTCATATATATAAAGATTTGCTCTATGTAATCTTGATGTTGTGTAAGCTCAAGACAAGCGGGGAAGGAAGAATTATAATATTGCAATACCATCAACAAAAAACAAGACTGTAAACTCAAGATGTTGTGTAAGCAATGTTTGTAACAGGTAAAATGAATACGATAATAAACTTCGTCGAGCTATCCTCATGTTAACTAAACTTCCATCTAATTATTCATCCAAATAATACACAAACTCATCACACAACAAATAACTTCAATTTTAACTATTCTTCTCAGTATTTTCCTTTGCTCTGGAGAGCGAAATTTATATTCGGTATAAAAGTTTCAATAATGCAACTAAAATGGAGATTGATATATTGAACACCATTGCAAGGGAAAAGGAGGTTGTCTATTATTGAAATTCGCTTAACCTTTCAAAATTTCAATGCCAATTATTTAATTGCCAATAATATTTATCTTCCCCGTATTTGTGTTATCGCAGATTGTTGTCATCATGAAAATCTACTGGGGAGATGCACGCAAAAAAATTTGCGAAGCCTTCAACGAGTTTCCTTTGAGCTGTCTCATTGTCGGCAATAGGGGCCTCAGAAAACTCAAGAGGTTAAATACACTGCCTATTATTATTTACAAACATGCACCATCTTCATTCTCGTACCTTCAAACTCCATAGTTTTGTCAAGACATGGTGATTTGGCCCTATGTCAATAAAGCCAAAGTGTTCATACAGATGCTCGATTTCAATCTAATACAAATTTTTTTTCTTATCTACTAAAAACTGGGGCTATTCATGTATAATGTTGGATTTTATCTATTTCAGACAAAATTATCGGTATTAAGGCTTGAAGGTAAAGCTACAACTTCTGAAATGTACACTGACTGGCAATATCTACATATTAGGTTTAAGTAGATTCGGAGTGAACTAAAACTAAAGTCTATCTGATCTAAAGTGTTAAATGTACAAATAGTACCAATCAAGCTCAATTATAGACTTAAGCGTAACCTGGAAATTCAGAGCCTAATTAAAACATGCAATTTCCAGTTTCTAATTTGAAGAAATCTTTCTTTGTGTTTTGTTTGGTTTTTTCGCTCTTTGCAAGGTTATTATGGGCAGCGTCAGCAACTATGTAATGAACAATGGTGCATGCCCAGTCACGGTTGTGAAGAGGGGCATCCCCCTCACTTTATCTCCTTCATCCATGAGTAAGAACTTTGCTTGAAAGTCCATGGCGTGTAACTCTGTTTGTCAGTAACTTTCGGCGTATGTGTATGCATAGTTTTTATGTTACTCTGCTTCTTATGTAATATATGGAGTCATTTTCTTGTTTGAGTTCTGTTAGCAATAAGAATGATTTCGGTGTCATATCAATCAAAGGCTTAAAACCCTTGCACTTGCAGCAAATTGGTGAAACAAATATATTTTGTTGATGATAAGGTTGTGATATGGCTAAAAATAGGATTAAATCGGGACCGTTCACATCGGAGACAATCTTAAAGCTCAGGGGTAAAACGGTAATTTCACCTACTAACGGGTCCGAAGCGGGTACTGGGTCTCCTTCTCACAGATCCAATAACCCGCGAACGGATCCACCTCAACTGGGTACGGGTCCCGACCCGATACAAACCCAGTCCGACAGGATAGAAATAGGGTCTCTAATTGAACCAAATCAACGGGCCTGATTCGCGACTATCCTCTTACCGGGAATTAAGGGATTACATTCTTAATCTGATTACGAGGATTTTACGCCTTATCAGATCACAGGAATCACATTCCTAATCTGATCCCAACGGCAACTATAAATACCCCCCACCGACCACTGTTACAGGTTAATCACTCTTTTTCCAATTAAAGCTCTTTCTTAATCATATCACTGGTTACTGACAAGAGCGTCGGAGGGTGCGTCGCCGAGATCAACCCCGGTGTATCGCACTTCCTTGCAGGTGAACGGCGGGAGTCAGCAGCCCAATTCCGACGAACAGGTTTGGATTCGCTATTCAGATTTTTCTACGAACCCACAAATTCTATCTGTTGGCCCCCACACCAAATTTAGCGGCAACAGATTGACGCCGTTTGTGAGAAACATACGAATAGCTGCCTCCCCTCCTCCCGTTGGTCAGATCTCCTCCAGCCATGCCTCCTAGGAAAGTAAGATCCAGAGGGTCCAACCGTGGACCCAATCCCGTTGATCAGCAAGAGATAGTCCCCATCCAACCCGCTCAGCAGCAGGGGCAACTTCCTCTCCAAGCGGAAGACCCTCTTCAACAAGATCAGCCTCCTCTTCAGAATCAGCAACCCCCTAAGGGTCCCACCGGTCCTTAGAATGCCTGTGCGGGGGCTTCGCGTCCCAACCCGCAGAAGCAACCCCTCCATCAGGACCGCATTTCGGTACACAATGCCTCTTCGAATTCCATGGCCTCCCACAATCCTCGAGTTTCCGACCTCCGCAATACCATCCTCAATCGGCAGAAGGATGAGGATCTTCGCTGCCGTCTGGACGAAAAGCGGGCCCGAGAGGGAGCCTCCCGCCAACAACGTCCGGATGAGCGATCTCCTCACTGCCGAGACTACAGAAGGTCCCCTACCCAAAGAAGGATGAAAGAGTCCCCCGAACACCATAGGAGAAGACCTCATTCCCCTGCCGGTCGACAACATCCGAGGAACGATGAGGCACTCATCACCCGTGCCGAGTTCCAGCAGTTCCAAGCAACGGTGTTGCAAGCCCTCAACCTCCGACCCAACAATAACAATGCTCAGAGGGCTCCTACCCCTCCACAGGTCCAAAGTCCTCACCATCGGTCCATAACTCCTCCTTCGGCTCCTAGCAACCAACAGCGCATGCCTAGCCCTCGCCGCTCCCAGAGCTACCGTCGTCGCTCCCCTTCCTATGAAGACGAGTCCAGAGGCTCGTTTAACTATCGTTGAAAGGACGATGCTCTCTACCTCCGTCTCCACGAGATGGAGAGGCGCATCGGCCGAATAGACAAGGATGAGGAGTTAAGAGGAAGGAACATCCGCCCGAGCAGACCTCCCTTCTCCCGGACCATCGTGGAAGCTCCTATCCCAAGAGGTTTCGAACCCTCGAAGTTCGAAACTTACTCGGGGGAGTCGGACCCCGTGCACCACATCGAAAGCTTTAAGACCCTCATGCTAATCCACCAAGCTTCTGATGCTTTGCTGTGCAAAACCTTCCCCGCCACTCTTAAGGGTTCGGCTTGGGAGTGGTACTCCCGCCTCGCCCCGTCTTCCATATTCTCCTTCGAGCAATTCGAGAGCCTCTTCATCACTCATTTTGTGAGTAGCAGACGCACGGAGAAGACTAACATCTCGTTACTCCAGCTCCGCCAGGAGAAAGGAGAGAAGTTGAGAGACTATGTGAGGAGGTTCACTGCAGAAGTGAGATCCATTACTTCCCTTGACCAGCCTGTTGCAGCGGCCGCCTTCCAATCGAACGTCCTCAACTCTAGACTTCGCTCCTCCCTTGCCAAGAAGCCCCCACATAATTTCACCGACCTCCTTCTTAGGAGCGAGAAGTACATTCGGGCCGAAGAAGCCGAGAATCTCCCGGGCTTTGAGGAGATATCTTCCGGGAACAAACGGAAGAGCACAAGCGAAGAGGGCTCCCAAAAATCCCAGAAGGACGGCAATGGACAGCATCGCCCGACTCCTCGGTTTGAGAAGTTCACCCCCCTCATTGCCAATATATCAGAAGTTCTTATGGAGGTGGACAAGGAAGGGCTCCTCTGCGCTCCCCCGAGAATGAATACACCTGGCAAGAAGAGGAACAAGGATAAGTGGTGCCGCTTTCACAGGGACCACGGCCACGACACGGAAGATTGTCGGGATCTGAAGGAGGAGATCGAAGAACTCATACAGCGGGGCACCTGACCAAGTTCGTCCAAAAAGAGGTGGCCAAGCTTCCTCCCTGAGGAGCCAACAAACGAACCGAAGGGCCCGCCGAGCTTTAAGACTCAGAATCTCCCAGCTCCTTCCAAGAGGTCTTCATCTTATTGTAGAAGTAGGATCCTGATTTTCAATAAGGCCGATGCTTGTAACCCAGCTGATAGCATGTAATAATGGCTCGTCCTATTGAAGCGGCCACTTAGTTTATTTCAAACTTTACATCTTTTCATTGAAAATTATTGCTCTTGCTTTTCTCTTAAATGGTGGGTTTGGAGTCCAGCTTCTTCTACATGGCTGCTCCCGCAACTTACCAACCTTAAACAACGAGTTCGGAGTCCAACACTTGGCTCGATTCCTCTTCAAATAACTCTCTCTTCAGCGGGTTAGAAGTGGTTCGCCATTCGGAATTGCTCCCACAACCGTTGAATAACTCTAACGATGGTTCGGAGTCCAACACTTGGCTCGATTCCTCTTCAAATAACTTGCTCTTCAGCGGGTTAGAAGTGGTTCGCCATTCGGAATTGCTCCCACAACCGTTGAATAACTCTAACGATGGTTCGGAGTCCAACACTTGGCTCGATTCCTCTTTAAATAACTTGCTCTTCAGCGGGTTAGAAGTGGTTCGCCATTTGGAATTGCTCCCACAACCGCTGAATCCCTCTAACGACGAGTTCGGAGTCCAACACTTGGCTCGATTCCTCTTCAAATAACTTGCTCTTCAGCGGGTTAGAAGTGGTTCGCCATTCGGAACTGCTCCCACAACCGTTGATTCTGTCATTTAAATAGCGTGTTCGGAGCACAACTCTCTTCTAGAGTTCCTCCTCACACTTGTCTCACGAATGGATCTCTCCCAGAGCCGAGCTCTTCCCCCTTCTCACCTCCAAGGCGGACCTCTTCTCAAACGAGTTCGGAGCTAAAACTCTCTCCTAGAGTTGCTCCTCAAACTCGTCTTCCAGATCACTCTCTCCCAGAACCGTGCTCTTCACTCCGCTCCCTCTAAAGCGGACCTCTTCTCAACGAGTTCGGAGCTCACAACTCTCCCCTAGAGTTGCTCCTCAAACTCGTCTTCCAAATGGATCTCTCCCAGAGCCGAGCTCTTCCCTCCACTCACCTCCAAGGCGGACCTCTTCTCAAATGATTTCGGAGCTAAAACTCTCTCCTAGAGTTGCTCCTCAAACTCGTCTTCCAGATTGCTCTCTCCCAGAACCGTGCTCTTCACTCCGCTCCCTCTAAAGCGGACCTCTTCTCAACGAGTTCGGAGCTCACAACTCTCCCCTAGAGTTTCTCCTCAAACTCGTCTTCCAAATGGCTCTCTCCCAGAGCCGAGCTCTTCGCTCCGCTCGCCTCCGAAGCGAATCTCTTCTCAACGAGTTCGAAGCACAACTCTCTCCTAGAGTTCCTCTTCAAACTCGTCTGCCAGATGGCTCTCCTAGAGCCGAGCTCTTCACTCCGCTCGCTTCCGAAGCGGACCTCTTCTCAACGAGTTCGGAGCTCACAACTCTCCCCTAGAGTTGCTCCTCAAACTCGTCTTCCAAATGGCTCTCTCCCAGAGCCGAGCTCTTTGCTCCGCTCACCTCTAAGGCGGACCTCTTCTCAAACGAGTTCGGAGCTAAAACTTTCTCTTAGAGTTGCTCCTCAAACTCGTCTTCCAGATCGCTCTCTCCCAGAACCGTGCTCTTCACTCCGCTCCCTCTAAAGCAGACCTCTTCTCAACGAGTTCGGAGCTCAAAACTCTCCCCTAGAGTTGCTCCTCAAACTCGTCTTCCAAATGGCTCTCTCCCAGAGCCGAGCTCTTCGCTCCGCTCGCCTCCAAAGCGGACCTCTTCTCAACGAGTTCGAAGCACAACTCTCTCCTAGAGTTCCTCTTCAAACTCGTCTGCCAGATGGCTCTCCTAGAGCCGAGCTCTTCACTCCGCTCGCTTCCGAAGCGGACCTCTTCTCAATGAGTTCGGAGCTCACAACTCTTCCCTAGAGTTGCTCTTCAAACTCGTCTTCCAAATGGCCCTCTCCCAGAGCCGAGCTCTTTGCTCCGCTCACCTCTAAAGTGGACCCCTTCTTGACAAGTTTGGAGCACAAATCTCTCCTAGAGTTCCTCCTCACACTTGTCTCACAAATAGCTCTCTTCCAGAGCTGAGCTCTTCACTCCGCTCGCCTCCAAAGCGGACCCCTTCTCGAAAAATTTGGAGCACAACTCTCTCCTAGAGTTCCTCCTCACACTTGTCTCACAAATGGCTCTTTTCCAGAGCCGAGCTCTTCCCTCCGCTCGGATGCTGAGCAAGTGCCGATCCGACCCCAACATCAAAGAGCCCGGTCGGCTAACCGAGCAAGTGCCCATCCGAGCCCCAAAACGGAGAAAAATCACTTTTCCCTCAACATTAGCGTAAGATCTCGATCAAACGGCTCAGATCGCTCCAGCAGCACTAAACGACAAGATAGTGTTTTCTTGGAAATCGTGCCCGCCTCGAGATCCGCACTGAGATCAACGGCTCGGATCGCTCCAGCAGCACTAAACGACAAGATAGTATTTTCTTGGAAACTGTGCCCGCCTCGAGATCCGCGCTGAGATCAACGGCTCAGATCGCTCCAGCAGCACTAAACGACAAGATAGTGTTTTCTTGGAAATTGTGCCTGCCTCGAGATCCACGCTGAGATCCAACGGCTCAGATCGCTCCATGTCGCTCGGTATTCCGAGCCGAGCGACTAGCGATCCGAGCCGCTCGCGCCCCTTCTTCGCCCCTAGGGTCTTCCTAGCACAAGGGTCTTCCTAGCACATCTTCTCCGCCCCTAGGAGTGGAGCTCCTCTGCCAAAATCCCCAAGACCAAAACACTCCTCAACTTCATGAAGACAAGGATGTTGCGGGGCCATTCTGACCATGAAGGAGGGTGAATCTTCATCCCAGTCCTAAAGAGAAGTTATAGATCTTCGAATTAGCTTCGAAACGAGGGGTCGCACGCCCTGATCGGACCTCCGTATCACCGAGAAAGTGGATCTCAATACAGCTGCACCGAATAGCTCGGAAATCCGAGCCGAGCCACTCGCGCGAGGGAAAAATCCAAACCGAACCCGAGCAACTGTCAAAATCGAATCCGAGCTCTTCCTATCCGAGCCCCAACATCAAAGAGCCTGGTCGGCTAACCGAGCAAGTGCCCATCCGAGCCCCAAAATAGAGAAAAATCACTTTTTCCTCAACATTCGTGTAAGATCTCGATCGGACGACCCAGATCTTGCCAGCGTCGCTAAACGACAAGATAGTGTTTTCTTGGGAGCTGAGCCCGTCTCGAGATTCGTGCCACCACTCAACCGTCCAGATCGAGCCACGTAGCTCGGATCTATCATCCGACCTACTGCTCTACCGAGCTACAAGATGGCCAAAAAATTTTCTCAAAATCTGTGCTCGGATTTGCCGAACAAGAAGCAGCGAAAAAAGGGGGGGGGGAACGGGTCGGCAGCTCGGGTTTGGACCCGTTAAGGATCCATACTCGAACCCTACTGCCACGTCACCCTCCTCTCCTTCTCCACTCTCCCGCCAAAACCAAAAAGAAGAAAAACCCAACTTCTCTCCCTCGCGCAACCAAACTCCATAATACCGAGCACGCCTCCAATGTCCGGGAGGCCCCTCATGGCAGCCGAGCTCGAGCTCCGACGTCCCCTTCGTCGAGCTCCGATGCCTCGAGCTCCACTCCTCATCTCCAGTGTCGAGCGTCTCCATTGCCGACACGAGGCTCTAACTACAGAGCTCTGAACCCAACTCCAAATGCAGCGCCGCTCCGAGCAGCTCACTCGTCGTCAAGCTCCTCTTCCTCGCCGAGCGCCTCCTCGCCGAGCTCCCCAAATGTCGAGCTCGAGCTTCCTATCTAGAAGAGCTCCGAATCCACCGCCGCTTCAAGCTCCTCCTCTCAGTCTTCGCCAACTCCAAGCTCCTCTGTCAAAACCCTCGCCTCCGAGCTCCGTCAAGCTCCACTCCAGCTCCACAGCGTCGAGCTTCTCCTTTGGCGAGCTCAGCTCCGAACTCCACTCATCGAGCTCCTCTATCCGCCGAAGCCAACAAACAAAGCTCCGCCATGGCCGACCACCTCCACTCCGAGCACCAATGCCGAGCTCACAAAGCTCCGAAGCATCAAGCTCCATTCAAATATGCCGAAGCATCGAACTCCGAACTCCCACTTCGCCAGAGCTCCATTCCCGTCGAGCTTCTTCCCCAAGCTCGAACCCAATTCTCCACGGTGCCGAGCTCCCTTGCCGAAGCTCCAAGCTCCAGTACGTCGACCGCCTTCGTCGAACGCCTCCGAGCTCCTCTCTCCCCTCCGCCGAGCTTCGAGCTCCAGCACGCAGACGCGGAGAGGCATGGTCGAAGCTGAAGGCTTGGTCGAACGAAAGAAGAACAGAGGAGAAGGAACAGGGCGGGAGGCGAAAGAAAAAAAAAATTATTATTATGTGCCACGTGGCACACCTCCCGGTCGGCTGACCGAGCAAGTCCCCATCCGAGCTCCAAAATGGAAAAAAAAGCCGCCGAACGACTATGACCGTTGGATCTTCCAGAAATACGCGCTTCTGGTGATGGACGGTCCAGATCGCGCCACGTGCGCTAAACGACAAGATAACGATTTTTTGGGAAACGCGCGTCCTCGAGATTTGTAACCCCTGTTTTTCCAAAAAGGTATTTTTCGATATTTTCTGTATTTAAAAATTTTTACAAATTATTTTTATTTTGTATCTATTGTTAAAATTATATTATTTCATAAATTATATTTATTAATTGTTGTATTAATTTTCTTATTGGATTATTTTCATTTTATATTATTTTTCATGCATTTTTGACCTCCGAGTGCTGTTTGTGCGTCGATCGTCCGTTTTCCGCCATTTTGAATTCTTTTTCGCATTTTCTTGATCTCATTAATATTTGTTAATTATTTTTGGGTTATGATGAATTTTTAGAAGTGTTTTGACCAATTTGAGATTTTTGACTCTTAAGGAGATTTTTAGAAGCCATAGGATTCATTGCATTTTGTATCCCCATTTGAAATCTACCCAATATCCATTACCCAATTGTATACCCATTTAATCCTATGGATATCCACTACCCATTAACCCATATTTGATTCCCTATAAATACCCCCTCATCTAATAAATCCCTAACCCTAATCTTCTTTTTCCTTCTCCTAATCAAGCCGGCTCCCTCTCTCCTTCTCTTCTCCATCCCGGTCTGCATATTATACCCCAGGCCGACACCCCCTCACAGCCCCCAAGCCCTAGCCGACCACATATCACCTCCTACATCCTCCAATATACAACCCCACTTCATACAAACTCGTCACTCCTCCCTCTTTGTGGCCGAACACCCCAAAACAGCACCCATCCATGTCAAATCAGCCCCCTACATCCCCCTTCGCTGATTTGGATAAGTGGGTATCACCGCTTCGAGTTCGTGCTTCAAGGAGACGATCGTAGGCAAGATTCGGTTCGTGGGTTCGCTTGAAATCGCGCGTGGAAGGACTTTTGTTCGTGGGTTTTCTTTGAAAGGCTTGAATTCGTCGCGTTCGTCATCACAAAAAGGCAAGTAACTTGTACTTAAATTTCTTAGGTTGATACAAGTAGAAAGTTCACACATAGAATAGTTTGAGACTAGAGACGGACCAAGATCACGTCTTTATTTGTGTATTTCGTCTCTAAGGTTTCAAAACAGGCCATGGACGAATTAGGACATGAATTTGATAGGTTTATGCCTTAGGATTCACCCGACCGCGATTGTTATCGCGTATGTGACATATTGTATACCCGATGTTTGTTTGAACACCCATATGAGAAATATTGGATTTTGACAGGTTAGAAACCCTTAGATGTGATATTTAGACAATGGATAGACAGCTTTTTGAATTTGGAAGAGTTTGGATGATTTTTGAGGAAGTTATGATGTTTTGAAACTTAATTGAGAAATCTGGAAATTTGGATTGAACTGGATTGATTGCAGTTTTTACCTAAATTAGAGTCCGAATCTCAACATGACTATTTCTGAGAAATTTGTATAGAATTGAGTCTAATTTCTAATCCCACTGATTTCACCCTGTTTGGAGTTCGTATGGAATAGTTATGATCATTTTAGTAACTGTATGTTAGTAGTTTCCAGTTTCAGTTCGGGGTAATTTTTGTGGACAATTTATTTTCAAGATCTAAGTTAGACCTAATTTCATACCACAAGATTTTGTCCTGTGTTTCACTATGATGTTAGGTAGTTCTCTGATTTTTTTAGTAATTAAAAGATGAGTTTTGAGCGATGCCTTACATCCTTTTCTATAGATCTCTTTTGCTGTAAACTGCGTGTGATTGTATGTTGAATGTCGTGTTCACCTTATTTCTAATTACTGTATGAATATTTGATGTGAGATATGAAAGTTGGGTAATTGTGTATACTTTCACCCTGTTTTGGCGGAAGTGGATTTTGATGCGCTGTTTGCAAGATATGCATGATTTTGTACAGCGGTGTTGAAGAATTCCAGATCCATCAAAACTGTGTTATGTGTTATTTTATATTTTTGAAAACATATCTATACTTTCTGGAAAAATATAAAAATCTATATTTTGAGACTATACATATAGGGGATTACCCCAGAATTTTCGTGGATTTAATTGATGATTTTATCTGCTGTTTTCATGTGGTTTAAGTTATTCCCCTGTTCTCTGGCTGTACATGAAAACTGTGTTGAATTGTGTTTTGAGTCGTGATGTTGTGAAATAGAATATAGATTTATTATAACCGTTGGAAGCGTGTGGAAGTCTAGTTTCCAGATCCTTTGACGGATCATGATTTGCATACTTGTAGATCTTTGGATCACTATTTTTGTACAGACTGGTCTTGCTGTCCTGATTATAATCATACGCCAAGTTACTCGTATTTGTGAATGTTTGGTACCTATACTTGCTAATCTAATTCCCTGAATCTAAACCTGATTATAACCTGTTAGTTTGACATCATTTAGCACACTCTCATACCTGTGGATGATCTTAATAATAAAGTAATTAAGCCGGGGTATATGGGACAGATCTAGTAGTGGATAGTGCAGAAACGTGTACTCAGGAGGAGACTTGTGTTTCCTGTATGACATGTTACCGATCAAGTTAATATTCTGTTACCGATCAAGTTTACCGATCAAGTTTACCGATCAAGTTTACCGACCAAGTTACCGACCAAGTTCTGTGATTCTGTGAATACTGAGTATACTGCCCTGCATGGTCCCCTACGAAATCTAAAGCGAAACTGCATTGACTGTAGCAACCATGTGATATAATTTGGGGCACATGTCGTGCTACCTAGATAGTAATCACACAAGACTTACATTAATCTGAAATCTGAGATCTGATTATATTTCTGAAGTCTGAATCTGAATCTGATATATGGAAATCTGAATCTGAATCTGAATATCTATTATATGAAACCTGTTATCTGATTTACCTGACATATCTGAATATCTGTTTACCTGACATATCTGTTATATGACACTTGACACTTAATATCTGAGACATCTGCTAGGATACTATGTTAGTTGAGTTTACCATACTATATTAGGTCTGTTTCTGATGATTAGTTAGATCTGTTTAGTTTTTCCCAAGTGCTTGTATCCTATTCTATTTGTGACTCGGACTTGCCATTGACGGGTACTGTGTTTTCTCTTTTCCTTTTTCCTGCATTCGTTGTATTGCAGATTTTGGAGGACAGGTTCCTAAAGGTATTGGCAAGATGCGAGGCTAGAGGCTGAATTTTTCTAATGCTATTCCTGTTACTTATTTTGGACAATATTGTATTTTGAACTTGTATTACTTCTTGTATTTGGGCGATGTGACCCATGATTATTTGTGTTATTCGGATCATGAATATTTGAGATTAATACATTTTATTTCAAGTATTTTGTTGGTATTTGGTTCATATGTGCAATGTGGTTGATTGTTCTGGCTTCCGACTCTGATTATACTGTGATATGTTGTAAAGATTTTCTTGAAACAGCTTAAGGATGATAATAATCATTCGCTGGGCTTTTGTTACGTACTCGTATTCCGTATTTTTGGGAAGCGGGGCGTGACAAGATTCGTGCCGGGATCCGACGGCACAGATTGCGCCACGTGTCCAGGTATATTTAAATTATTTATTTATTTATTTAATTGTTTTAGTTATTTAAAAATTTCGAAAAAATATTTAAAAAATCGAAAAAATTTAATTAAAAATTCTAAAAATAATTATTAATTCAGAAAAGTTATTTTAAAATTCTGGAAAAATAATTATTAAATTAGAATAATTAATTAATATTTTCGATAATTAATTATTTAATTCGGAAAATGAATAAAAAATTCAAAAAAAATGAGAAAAAATTCAGAAAAATCTGGGGAAATCACCAAAAATCCAGAAAATTCTGAGAATATTTTTGGGCATTTTACAAGCCCAGAATAACACCGTTACACCCCAAGCAAGATCCAAAACTCCCTTAAGAACACCGATAAAATCCCGTACGCCATTAGAACAGTAAAACTACTCCTCAAAGACTGAAAAACTCAGTCTCTAGGAGTGGGGGGCTCATGATATGGCTAAAAATAGGATTAAATCGGGACCGTTCACATCGGAAACGAATCTTAAAGCTCAGGGGTAAAACGGTAATTTCACCTACTAACGGGTCCGAAGCGGGTACTAGGTCTCCTTCTCACAGATCCAATAACCCGCGAACGGATCCACCTCAACTGGGTACGGGTCCCGACCCGATACAAACCCAGTCCGACAGGATAGAATTAGGGTCTCTGATTGAACCAAATCAACGGGCCTGATTCGCGACTATCCTCTCACCGGGAATTAAGGGATTACATTCCTAATCTGATTACGAGGATTTTACGCCTTATCAGATCACAGGAATCACATTCCTAATCTGATCCCAACGGCGACTATAAATACCCCCCACCGACCACTGTTACAGGTTAATCACTCTTTTTCCAATTAAAGCTCTTTCTTAATCATATCACTGGTTACTGACAAGAGCGTCGGAGGGTGCGTCGTCGGGATCAACCCCGGTGTATAGCACTTCCTTACAGGTGAACGGCGGGAGTTAGCAGCCCAATTCCGATGAACAGGTTTGGATTCGCTATTCAGATTTTTCCACGAACCCACAAATTCTATCATGTGCAAATTGCACTACCTCTTAAAGCATGCATGATGCTGTAATTCTGTACTAGATACAATAAAGATTCAGTCGACTGCCAACACTGTTTTCAAACGATCTTAGAGCATTTGTAGTCGTTGGAAGTTAAATTCTGGGTATTTGGCAAATAGAAATATGAAATGGAGAAGTGAGTTGTAATCATTTGAATCCAAAATTTGGCTTTTCAATTTAAAGATCATGTCCCGTTTGAGCAGTTTTGTTTTTTTTTATTTCAAAAAATCTCGGACGTGATATGATATCCCGTCCGAAGAAAAAAATCTGAATTAAAGATTGAATGGACCCATAATAAGTTATATAGGCCTAAATGTATAGGCTTTTTGAAAGAAAAAAAATGGAGATGGAGTAACTCGAAAGGGATATCATCTCTCTTTTTGAGATTTTTTTTTTGAAAACTTTTTAAAAATACTCGGACGGGATGGGATATCATATCCCGTCTGATATGTTTAAATTTTTTTTAAAAATCAGATTAGCATTGGATGGTATATCATGTTCCGATTTCCATTTTTTGGAAAAAGCTATATCGTCTCCTAAATTTGGCTGGAAACTGTTCACCTCAAACTCAAGTTGAATATGATGATTGATCTTATGAAAAATATGATGATATCATTTTAGGATTTACTAATTTGTTCTTTTTCTTAATATCTTTTTTTAAATACTTTTATGTTTTAGACTATACAATTATTTACAGGTTATTTTGTATACTCAGGACTAGATCTAATATTTAGAGAACATCCCAAACTTTAATACATACCATGCACATAACTATAATGTTTGTACATTTATAGTTTTTCTTTTCACAATTTTACATTTAATTATTTTTATTTCTATACTTTCTTTTTTGTCTTTGTGTGTCAATCAATTTTGTTGTAGGAGCCTAGGTGTTTGCATCACATGTTCCCTACTATTTGAGTCAGGATACAATCACTTTGTTTCCCAGGCCAACTTATGCAGTTCCTTGTATTCCTGTTAAGTTTTACTCATTTACCTGTTAACAAATGGGCATGCAACTTGTGCAGTCATTTCATACTTTTGTCGTCCGGGTTCTCTTCCGATTCTAAAATCTTCCCCAACTACTTTATGAATTCATGAGAGAATTTTATCTCAAATGAGTGCTCTGAGAGATTTTTAGGATTTGGGAGAATTAAGGGAAAAAATTTAAGCCATATGAGATTTTGTGGAGAAATATGAAGAATTTCGGGCATTGAAGATGTTAAACTATAGCCTCTGAACTTGACCAAATCATTGTTAGTCATTAACCATAAAACACTGTTAAAATATTAAGCTGACAGGTCCACCAAGCCGCGTGCACTTGATGCACGGTAAATTTCAATTAGTAAAATAAAAACTTCAATCCCTCGAACACAGTCTATTCCCCTCTCACATAACTAATCTCACAAAAGTGTACCCCCCCCCCCCCCCCCCCCCCCCGGCTGCCATGCCCTCTAACTCCCTCCACGCCCTCCCTCCCCAGCAGCTTTAGTAATATTCAATTATATAACATTATGGTTTAGTAATCATTGTCTAAACCATCTGCTTATGTGAGGATGATAATGAAGATTTCAGTAATTACTATAAAAATGATATTCATAAGTTTCTTCAAATTCTTAAACTTTAAAGAAATCAATATAATTTTATGACTACCTCAAAACTATCAGGCTGTGCAATTTGCCTAAATACAACTACAAATACAATTAAATTCGTAGGGTTCATGCCATCATATTCATTTTAATTAATTTACCTCAATGATTAAAACTTAATAGACATAATTACAAGTGGTTCATGACACCCTATCTTTTTTGGCATAATCACGACAGCTTATCACTTTTCTAATTTCTTCCATGCATAATTATGACGGTTCATCATAAGCCCTATATTTTGTCTCTTAACATTTAATTAAAAAGAAAAAAATTCAATATTTGTATTGTTGGTCTTCTCCAATAGATTTTTTTTATTATTTAATTTTTTTTTATAATATGCCACTTTTTGATTTTTTTTACACTCATAGGACAGTTGTCAAAGTATTTGCATTTGTGAACTCAACAAGTAAACTCGTCATTTCCAACAACGAGTTTAGTTGTTTTATAATCGTTATTGGGACACGGCGAGTTTAGTGCTAATTTTTTTAGAAACTCGTCGTTCCCAATGGCGAGTTCAGTTCACAAAAATTTAATGAAGACTCGTTGTTCCCAACGGCGATGACATTTATACTAGACTCACTGTTGGGAACAACGAGTTTAGTTCAAATTTTTCAATGAAGACTCGCTATTCCCAACGGCGAGGGCATTTACACTATACTCGCTGTTAGGAACGACGAGTTTTGTTAAAAAAAAATTCTATGGAGTTTTAAAAAAAAATCACTAAGTTCAATAAAATGTTTCACTCTCTGTGAAATTTCCTACATCCTCGTCGTTCCAAACAGTGAGTCTAGTATAAATGTTCTCGCCGTTAGGAAAGGCAAGTCTTGTTTCAAAATTTTGAACTAAACTCACTATTCCCAACCACGATTCTAGTATAAATGTCCTCGTTGTTGGGAACAGCGAGTCTTCATTGAAAATTTTGAACTGAACTCGCCGTTGGGAACAGCGAGTTTTTCAAAAATTAGCACTAATCTCGCCGTGCCCCAACAACGAGCATGAAGCAACTAAACTCGCCATTGGTAACAACGAGTTTAGTTGTTGAGCCCACGAGCACAAATACTTTAGCAACTGTCATTTTTCTGCAAATATTTTCAACAAGTGTCATATATAAAAAATTTCTCTCCAATAGCCATTGCTGATAAAATGTATACGGTTGTGTAGCATTGTTAGAAGAAAAAAAATTGTGTATACAAATATAGAAATATTGCTCAAGACAAATGAAAGATATCAGTTTGCAAATTTCTTAAACATATTTTTCCCACTAATTGTGTAGCACTCCGAATTTCCAATATAATAAACTTAGAAATACGTGGCACAATTCTCAGCATTTGCCTTAATATAATAGTAAACATAGCCAAACACAGAAAATTTTTCGACTTTTATTACATCAATTCTTTACATAACACAGCGAAAAATTAAACACCTTGAATTACAATTTCTTTCTTTTACAACACATTCTCTTCATAATTTGCATAAGCCACATTATCATTCTATCACATGCATTCAAATCCCTAGCTATAGGTACCTACCTATAAAACATGAGGCTAGAGATAACCCTAACCCCAAAAACTACATGGATCAGCCATAACGGTGTGAGTGAGATCAAAAGAAATACAATATGAATGAAACATAAAGAATAAATTCATAATCAACACATTTCCATAGTAGTAACACATGGATAATGAAACGACGATAAATAATGCATGAAAATATCAAGTGAAACTAAACTAAGTGTCAAGTGTAAGAAAACAGAAAACATCATGCATAATACAAGTCAAAAAAATACAAATGCAGTATGATGACTCTCTAATGCATACCTGTCGGATTCTATGTATTCCATACTACATAGATCCGGTGTAAACCCTTATCGCTCTCCACTTTATAGGGTTTAATCCTTCGTTATGCAACTAATCCTACTTTGGTGATAGAAACAAGATCTAGAATACTTTGCGAATAGGCCTGACAACGCTCGACGCGCAAGCATCATGTAAGCATAGCTCAAAACCCGGAGAATCACCTCCCTGCCGTGTACCCCACGAATAGGCATGCCGACCCTCGACGTGCAAATACACAGTACATCCCGTGAATGGGCCCACCGACCCTCGACACGCGAATGCACCGTATGTTCCGTGAATAGGCCCGCCGACCCTCGACACGCGAACATACCAACTGTCCTCTCGGGACACAACAACACACAGTCCTGGAACGCATCCGTCGGACTAACAACATAGCATATACTTACGTTTCCCAAGTTCTATCACATCTCCACTAGTGTCTGTCCTTAGGTTGATTATTATTAATTAAAACACAATCCCCACCTCCCTCTAGAGTTGGTGTACCCTGCCGGACTTAATTCCAACAAAATAACCCCAAGACCCAAACTGGTTAAAATTCACAAAATCCAATTTGTCGGTTTACAAGAATCCCACTCAACTTCTAGAGACTCACAAATCGAATATCAACACAATTCTCACAATAAGATTTCTTAATTCCATCACCAAATCGTTTATATCAAGAAAACTTCTTTAAATCAAAAAAAAATCTAAATTTATCTAAATACTCACAAATTTCCAGAAGTAAATTCTGAGATTCAATCTCTTAAACAACTGAGCTTCGCATGTTTGAAGTCATGGAAAATCATAAAACATCAATTCCTTCGAAATCTATACATAATTCGTTTTCTAAAGTTATAAAAAATGCCAATTAAATTCTATTATTAATCAAAATATAACTCTCTGGGTAATATGTAGTAAAAACTTCGTTTAAAATAATAGATCAATAATCCATAAGTTCGAAGAAATAATCGTTTAAGAAAATAGCAAGAAACTCAATTAAAGTAATAGTACAACAGCTGACGGTCGATTGTCAAAACAGTTCAAGAAGCGATGGTCGACTGTCGAGCTAAAAATCCAAAGTAAAGAATTGATAGTCGACCGACAACTTTAGTGCAAAATTCGAACGGTGGACTGACATGTCAAGAAAACAACGCTTTAATATCCGTACACTTTTTCAACTGATATATAGTTTTATCTCTTTAAAAGTATGAATTTGTAAAGTAAAAAATCCTGAGATGACCAAATACAACTTACTTACCCTACTGGAGTTTATAAATCAAACCAAATTCTCATCGAATTCACAAAAGAGCAATTTTTTATCAAAACTTTTCAAATCAGGAAAAATATGAATATAGATGTGGGTATATGTGTATGCATGAATAAGTCAACAAGAATCATTTTATAAGCGTAGTGAGATGTTCAATCCAATTTCAACAATAATAGGAATCAAGATCCAATCGAAATCTTTACAAAACTCAAAAATCCAATCTTCGGCTGAACACTATCAGACCCGAAATAAAAAAAATCCAACTCCAATCTTCAAGACTTGCTCTTTTTTATTCAAAAAACTCTCTTACAACCGATTAAACTTGTATACAACTAATTAGATCCATTAGCCCATGATTACATATAATTATAACATGTATTAGCCTACTTTTTCTTCATCAAAACATCACAATAGTGTATATATACATGCATACACAGTAAGGACTCTTCTTTAATCAATTTTGTGCATTATACATCATACAAATCATCATAGACAGTCAAGTCAGCAAGAAAACAATACATCCATGAGTTATATTAAGTTCTTAACATTCTTAAGTCATCCATATAGAAATTCATTCATCCATTGTATAGTTTCCATGAAAAGTTCTACTTTTATTCATCAATCCATCATTATTTCATTATATCATCATACATCCATCTATCATGCATTCTACTAGACAAATCATCATATATAACATGCATAGAGCAATAAGAAATCAAACATGTCACTCACCTTATTGAAGAATCAATCGAAATAATAAAGAATAAGAAAAAGACCTCCTTTCGCAAAAATCCAAGATCTTCACTTCGAAACTCCAAGAAAATCAATAATAAAATAGTCTTTTGTTTTTGCAGAGGAGGGGGACGGTTGTAAGGGTTTTAATATAGCGAAATTCTGGAGTTATAGGGTTTTGAGAAGATTTTATAAAATATTCCTTTAGAATATATCTTTACATATACAAATCTTTATAATTGAAAATTAGGGTAAGATTAAAATCAAAAATAACTCTCCAGATCTGGCCGACATCCATATCTAATCAGCAAAAATAAATTTTGTAATTTTGGCCTCTAAGTAGCAATCTTGAAAAAGGTCATTCTTTAACAAATATGACAAGTGGTAATTTTGCTCCAAGTGGTAATTTTGCACAAAAAGCCCATCTTTTGTAATATTTGCAAATATGACAAATAAATATCAGAAAAATCCAGAAAATTCATAAATAATACATAATAATAAATATTAGGTTTCCCCAAAATAATTCCTGACTTTGAGTTTTCCAAGAAAATATTTCTATGTGTTTTGCGCGTGCAAAAGATAAATTTCAAAAAAAATGTTTATAAATCACCAAAAATCACTTTAATTCATTTATTAATCTCAAAAAAATTATTTAAAATTCTAGGGTATTACAAATTGCATTCCATTACATATGTGAAATACAATATCACATGGTTCTTACGAGGCATACATGTTTACTGTGTGTGTGATGCATTCTAAAATCATGTTATACCTTATAGTGTTCTCTATTTGTTAAATATAATTCTTTTTTCTTTTCTTTTCTTTTCTTTTAAGGACTTGTACTGAACTCAAAAATTATATTATTAATACTAAACTAGTATAATGTACGTGCGATGAACGCTTACAAAAAATATAGATAAATAGGAGGTACAATCGATGTGAGTTTTTTTTTGAGAGAGATGGAGAGGAGGGTGGGTTTTTTATTTATTTAAATAATTAATTGGAGTTTAATAAGGTTGGGGTGAGATTAGGATGAGTGATTTAGAATTAGTTAGGTTATGGTTAGATCTAATTGTGTGGTGTAGATTTAATTTAGAGATTTAGTTAGATTAGGGTTAGATCTAATCTAATTGTGTGGTATAGATTTAATTAAGGTTGAATGCATACAAATCACATGTTTCTAATTGTGCGGTGTAGATTTAATTGAGGTTGAATGCATACAAATCACAGGTTGTCTACAAATAACAACTATCCCATTATAATATTAGAGATTAGAGATATAAAAAGAAAAAGAATAGGCTAAATTTTACTAAATCCCCTTCAACTATTTTTTTTCTTTAAAACATAGTATCTCAAATACCTCCATTTTTCGAGGGACAAAAATGCCCATATTTTAAAAATAATGATTTTTAAAATTATTTGGTCCCTTAATTAAAGGATATTTTCAATTAACTCCTTCAAATCATAGCACTTGCATCAAAAACACGTAAAAAACACGTAAAAATGCAGAAATTGGAATTTAATATCTTAATTGATTTAAATAGGATAAAATATACGAGGAATGCATAAATAGTCAGAAATCACAATACGTAATGAAAATACATTATAAATATTACTAGTAGCGGTACAAAATACACGTGCGTAACACACAAGAGCAAAATTGTCATTTCCAATTTCGCTGGGTGTTACACTTTCCCCCCTTAGAATAGTTCCGTTCTCGGAACTCGCTAGGGTAAAGGTTGTATTTTGTACACACCAAAGAAAATATCATTATTGTATTTAAAAACTGCAAACTTCAAGAAAAATAAATATAGTATAAAAATACGCAATGAGGAAAAATAAGACGAACTCTATATAAGAAAACTATGAGTATCAAAATTTTACAAGAACGGAACGAGAAAACATAGAAAATAACATTAGAAAAGAAATGTGACAAAAAGACAGGATGGATTGGGAGAAATTTTCATACAAAAATAATATTAAGTAAGATATTAGACAAAAAGAAAAATCAATTAAGTCTTTAATTGCGGAATAGTTCGGAAAACAATGCAATAAAGAGAAACATAGTCAATAGATAATCTATAAGTAGGTTTAGTAGTCAAAATCTTTCAAAGTAATAAGCGATAGAATAATAAAATCGCAAAACTGAATTGGTACTGTATGAAAAAAATTGAATTGGCAATTTAAAAGAAGACTGTTGGATGACAGTTTAAAAAATAACGAGAATCAAATTTAGTTAAAAGCATAAACAAATTAATATCATAAAATAATTTGTAAGCTAACTATAATAATTATACATATGATTTGAAAATTAAAGATATAGAAGACATACATCGAAATAGTTTCGAATTATCAAGTAGAGCAAGAAAAACCAACATACAAAATTTATATACGTATATAGGCCTCAAAATCATAAGGGTGAAACAAACAATGTTATGATACGAAAATTATAAACGGTTTGTAGGAGTAAAAATAAAACATCATAGTTGTAAAAGTAGTAATATATTATTTGAAATAGTGCGAAAACTAATCATATAGAAATAACTTACGAATTGAAGAAAAGTATAAACACCAATTTTATTTTTGTTAGGTGAGTAGACACAAAATCTAAGATAAGTTAGTAGCAAAATAAAATACGATAAAGCGATATGAAATGCTAAAAGATTCAAAATACTAGTAGGAAGATAGTTGATATTAAGTAGTAAATACACAAGTAGGATAGAAATCAGTTTAAATAATATAATGCTAGGGTGTAAAATAGTATAAGCTAGTACAAAATAGAATAGGGGTAAGTAGGGGTTATTTAAGTAGAAAATTTCCTTCTGGTGTAGGTTCGCCTCGTTGGTGTCCAACTGCAGACTTGCCTCTACGATCTCAAGTTGCAGAACTGCCTCTATGACATCCGATTGCAGTTTGCCTTCTGGACATTCGGTTGGAGACTTTGCCTCCCCGACGTCCAGTTGCAGTTTGCCTCTATTGACGTCTATTTGCAGATTTGCCCTCTCGACATCAGGTTGCACCAAAATGGGAGATGGAAAGATGTATTCTTTCATTACTCTTGGATATTGAGATGTTTAATAAAATATAGTATTATGTTTGAAATCAGTGATATAAAAGTGGATGGAAAAGTTGCAAATAAAGTAGGAAATTATGACAATAAAATATTAAAATAGATAGACTTTAAACATGAGATATACAAAATTTGTAGTAATGAAAATGATTCATAATATTAAGACAAAAATAGTGTAAAGCATATGCACAAGATGAAAACACAAATGAAAACAATAATTATGTAGTGTATGTATTATATTGAAGAAGTGTAAAACTACTAAATCAATGAGTAGCGATTAATAGTAAAAGTGAGTATAACAAAACAAATTAGTAGATAATATGCAATAACAATATTATCGAATGTAGATAATAAAACAAAATGGAAGGTCATATTTATATAGGTAGAAAATTTCAATCTTGTTAAAAATATACTGAAATATATAAGACAATATAAGATAATGGAAAAATATAGTATCACAAAATCAAATCATGTAAAATGAATTCACATAAGCAAAATTCAAAGTATAATAAAAATAATCAATGAAGAAAATAATAGTTGCAATAATACGAAAAGTAATAACAAATGTAAATGGATAAACATAAAGTGACACAAAAACACGTAGGACAAATCTTTAAGATTGAAAGACAGATAAAATAAATTCAAAAAGATCAAGACTAAGAAAGATGGACAAAATAATAGATATTCAAGTGATTTAATAATATTGAAAAATATTGAATGTTGAAAAGTACTAGGATGAAAATCCACGAAAAATAATTTGAAAGGGAAGTGTGTCTACGTGTAATGTATCATGAATGTAGGGTCAACCAACCACGCTTCCACTGCGCCACTCTGATACTCAGGCAAAACATGCTCGCATACAATCTCACATCAATGTATACGAGGAGAGCATCATGAATGAAGGTTCAATAACTACTTCATTCACGACTCCAGCTATCCAATAGAGAAAGGGAAGAGAAAACATTAATGTATAGAGCAACACAAACGTAAATCACTTACATTTAAATCTCTACAAACTGAACTCACACTTCTAATGTCCACTCTAGGGGGGCGTTCCTTATAAATTTGTACTACTTATGAAACACGGCTCTGATACCATCTGTAACGCCCCGAATTCCAAATAAAGCCGAATTCGAAGTTCCACAGGATCTTTACACTTTACTTCGTACAATTTTACAAGGAAATTTGAAATTTTTATAATACAACAGAGTTCTTTACAATTGTTTACACAGCGGAAGATAAAATGAAGTACAACAATGAAAATAATATACAATTTGCAACATCTTTAACATTTAAGTAAATCAACAGCAGCATATCAACTTTATATCTTCATGAAAATCCAACTCCTGCATAATAAACTGTGGGCATGTAAGTTTTTTACAACTGAGGAAAATGTTATACTCGGCCATCCTCTCTATGCCAGAAATATAACGATCTTAATATTTTAACAAACCACAAGCTTGAATGTAAATAAAGTGTTAAATGTGACTACTCTAAATATGTAAGTATATGCGATGCCTTAATGCCTAATCCAGATATTTTATACTAAAATGACACTAATGCATACTTGTTTGGATTCTATGCATCTCATACTACATAGGTCCGAGGACAAGCACCTACGTACTCTATATTAAAGGGTTCGATCCCTCGCCATGAAAATTACCCAGTAATAAAAGCAAGATATAGACATTCCACGAGGATGGATCCCAGTCCCGAAGTACATGCCCGACTGTTATAACAGACTCCTCATCGTGCGAACATCCCGCAAGTGCCCCTCTAGCCCCGGTATACATATATACATTGGAGTACGACAAACTATCTGCCCGACTACGCATAGTCCCGGATTTAAAATAAAAGCTCGTCTCCATCGAAGCAACCTCAGTCCCGGAGTACACCGCCCGACCGGGTCTATAGTCCCGGAGTACACTGCCCGACTATATAGAGTGCCCCACTTATGTTTGCCCAGGTTTACTACATCTTCAGTTAGTGCCTAGTTCTTAAGTTCAAGATATGAATAAATTATCATACCTAGAGTTAGTTTTATCCCCTACCGGACTTAAATCACAAATATCGAGATAGCTCCATGGCCATATCTCAAAAATATAACTCAAATCTTTATAATTCAACAATGCCGGTACCCAAGGTTTCACTAATTCTAAATTACAACCTTTCTTGTACAAGAATCCATAGGTACACTTACCCTTCAATAATCATGTATTAACTTAATGTATTCATATCTTCAACTTATTCACAAAGTGATCAATGTCTTATCTTAACATCATTCATGATTAAATTATTCATTTACAATTCAAAATAAGACAATACTTCATTTCATGAACATAGATTTCATCACTTTAAATCTCATTAGCAATTTGAGCTCATATGTCAATTTCCACATCAAGTATTTCTTAAACCAAAATAAGAGTGTAATCTCTTCAAGCGAAATCACTTCACATAACAATATTTTACTCTTCTTTTAAAAGAAATAAATGTCACACTCTTAAATAAATTAATTTGAAGTCATCAACTCATTTCCATCTCAATTTTACTTTTTAATTCCCCAAAATATACATGAAAAATTATGACACTATTTTAAATAAATTCTAAATCTTTTTAGAGAAATATTTTAATTTTCCCCTAAATTTTATTTTGCATTAAAACTTTTTATTTTGATTAAAACAAAATCCAAAAAATATTTGAAACCAACATGTTTCGAACCAAGCTCCAACTGTCGGCTACAGTGAACACCCCAAGGCCCAACCCGCTAGTCACTAAGTCCAAGTGGACTTGGTGTCAAGAAGCCATAACGAAATCCCTATATACTCAATTTCGGGTTTCGGATTTAATTGAATGAAAACAAAATAAAGTGGGCATAACAAGTTTCGAACCCAAGATCTCCTACAAGGACAGTAATGACTTATGGTGCACCGACTAATCAATAAGTCCAAGTGCAATTTCTGTTATAAAATTATACTAATAGGCTTTTGTTCAACCGTACTGTTATAGTGTTATTCTATTTTTTCACAAACTCGATTTTTCATTTGATCTAATCTTTCTAATTGATTGTAATTATCTCACTTATACCGAGTTTACTTGAAATCAGTAATTCACGAATTTCCAAAATTATATTTTTGACATATTCAAATTATTTCTTCTCTTTAATAAACATGAATTTCATTTCTTTAATTTAACCAAAAATGGCAATTTGCATCTCTTGCATACAATTTAAAATGATTCTATGTGTATCAATTTTACTTCACAAAAGTTCATTTTAACCACAAGGGAAAATCTATAAGTTTCATACAATTACTCAACATGCATATTTGTTCATGGTAATAATTTATTGTTTCTTTTTCTCATTTTCAACTAACATGATGACAATTAGTTTCTTAATCATACAAAATTTTACTACCATTCATAGCACATACAATAGTATAGATTTGTTCTATATTTATTTCATCAAATTTATTTATACTACTCATTTAAATACTAGCATGCATGTCTTATATTTTAGAAGGCATACAATCACCCACATCACATCAATTTGATCTAAATTACTAATGTCATATTCTAGCATGCTCAACCAATGAATTAGAAAATACAAAGACCACCCACCTCTTATGAAGAATTTGAAACAAAAGAAGATGAGACACAACTCCTAGCCCCAACAAGCAACTCCTAGTTCTTCTCCTCCTAGCAAGAGCACTCCAACAAGCAACAAGAATACTCTAACTCTCTTTCTTTTTTCTCTCTCTATTTTGGTTTATTTTGGTGTGAAATGAGAAGAGAACAAGGGTGTATTTATAGGATAAAAGAAGGGCTAAAATGCAAAATCTCCCCACCTAATAATTACCCGCTAACTTTTCACTTTCCTAACTCCCTATCTCTTCACATCCCCTAACTCCCAACCCTTTACTTCCCAAAACTCCCATCCGGCCTATCACCTCCCTACAACCGGTCCCCCTGTCTCTCCCTCTCCACACATGCACACACACACACACATACAAAAATAAATACAATTCCTATAGCTTTGGTATGTGTATTAAAAATTGGTACATGTCATGTGTGAGTCCATGCACAACCAAAAATTTGATTTTTACTAATGGGCTTATCTTGTTGGGCTTGCTTTTTAATTAATCAATTTAATTAGTCTGGTGGGCTAAAATCCATTCTTAGGTCCATGGGTTTAATAAAAGACTAAATAAAAGACTTATGCATGCTAAAGTAGTAAATGAGAGTAAGAAAAATAAAGATGGAAAAATTAGCAGGTGCTTGCACTTGCACACGCTTCCTTCAATTAAATATTTTTATTTAAATTCAAACACATGTAGATAGTATATAAGATGCATATAAAATTAGTTTAATTTAAAAATTATAATTTTTCATGCACAAATGAAATAGACACACATTCCAGAATTTATTTTTGAAAATGAGCACGCCCACAATACGTTTGCCGAAAGCACGTGCGTCGCACGTATAATATCAAAAATACGAAATTCGATGTTATCAATGAAAAATGTTAAGAAAAAAAAACAATATAAGAAAATATATTTATTAATTATATATATATATATTCCACTACGCAATTGCTACGTACGTAGAAAACACGTATAATAATATTTTAATCAAAATAAGGAAAAATGAATTTCCGTTTATAAAAATAGATTTGAATACCTAAAATAAATAATTTAAACACATAGAAAATATTACACGTAGCAATGGAAATATATAATCGATACGTGCATCAAAAGCACGTAAAAAGCACGTAAAAATGCAAAAATTGAAATTTAATATCTTAGTTAATTTAAATAGGATAAAATATACGGAGAATGCATAAATAGTTAGAAATCACAATACGTAATGAAAACAAATTACAAATATTACTAGTAGCTGTACAAAATACACGTGCGTAACACACAAGGGCAAAACTGTTATTTTCAATTTTGCAGGGTGTTACAATATCATTTATTGTGTTATTTATTTTGTATTAAATGAACATAATGAAGTTCATAGAATAGTAAGTTCAATGTCATGGGATATCAAGCGCATGACTTAATTGTGAGATCATATTGGCTGAAATCAGTTTAATGTTCTTAAATGTCCATAGTCAAGTATTATTGTGAATTAGGACAACAATAATACATAGAGACTAGTGTGTGTGTAAAATGATGACCATTCTCATGGGTCATGAATATAAGATATCAAGTCTTCACATGAGTACCTATTAGAGTAATAATATACCGAACTGACCCACCATGAGAACGCTGCATGGATCGTTACATGAGTGTCATAAGGGGTTCTCACAGTAACCATGATGTACGTAGTCCTTTGACTTGAAGTCACTATGGTTCCCTACATGAGAATTTATATGTTTTAATGCCGTCAAATATTGTCTATAATAAGGTGATTATAAAGTCGACTATTGGATATACTGCAAATCATGCTGAGGGATGTGAGTGACTTAAATAGGATTTGTCCCTCTTACATAACTGGAGCGATATCTACGAGCCTCTTGATTGAGTGAGACTGCAAAATACATGGCCGTGCTCAAATGAGTCAATATGAGATATTGATCTCATTTGTTTTAGTAAGTCTACTCGGACATCACGAAACCACTGATTGCATTATACAAGGGTGACATTTTCTATGCCTTGTGGTCAATTAAGATATCTGGACAAAAAGACTAGACTACATGGTAACATTGATCACGAATAAGTTATGTCAAATTACTGACATTCCTGTTATTTGAGTTGCAGTGATGTATTACTAGATACCGCTCACTGTTTGTAATACTATAATATGATTTTAGTATTTCTGTCAATGTAATGAAACCTACAGGGTCACATACTTAGAATGGATCGAAATTCAGATTCAAATTCATAAGATGAATTTAATTGGGGATCTAAGTAAGACTTGGATTCCTGACATTAGTTAGACATTTAATTAGATTAAATGGGCCGACTAAGTTCAGAGGCCCACACACGAATCTGGCCGAGGCCAGATTGTGAGCTCAACAGCCTTATTACTCTTTTAGGGTATATTTTCTACACCTATATATATGATATGTATCTGTGAAAAAGACATGTGAAAAAAACCCTTAGCCGTCACAGAAAGTGTGAAAGAGAGATCGAGAGGAGGAACATCTCCTTCCCGCATCTAGCACCGCGATATGAGGGAGAGACATTTTTCGTTCTGTTCGTGTGGATACTGTAGAGGCACCACAATATTGCAGTGTTGTGATCGAAATATTGTGGAGACAGTAGATCCATCTTTAAGGTATAACTTCTAAACACGATTTATGGTTTTCGCATGGATCCATAACTAGGTTTTGATATTTTGTCATTTTTCTGCTGTGTATTTAATCTGTGATTGTCTTCGAAATCTAACAGTACTATGCTTCTTTCATCTCGTGTCTCCAACCCAGCTTCCATCAAATTAGATATATACTTGAGAATTGTTGCCGCTGGATTTGGTGTGGGGGCAATAGACAAAATTTGTAGGTTCCTAGGAACTCAAACAGGCTGAATCCTACTTCTTCCTCGTTGACAAGTTGACTCCTTGGTGCTTCTGCGAACCTGCACAAACGTTCGAAACACCGGGATGGATTCCGACGATGAACCCTCCGACGTTCTTGTCAATACTAGAAAAAGTAAAGGGAAAGAGCTTAAGTGCACAAAGAGTGATCACCTGTGATAGTAGGAGGTAGGGGGGGAGTTTATAGTCGCCATGGGGATCTTCTTCAGGATTAGGATGGATCCTTACTTCCCAGTGTGGCTGGATAGGGGTGGTTATAACCACCTCCTCAGGATAAGGACGAGCCAGGATTTCCTCCTATCCTGTTGAGCTGGTCCCTAACGGGTTGAGACCTGTTCTCAACTGAACAGACCCATTCATGGGTTAGCGGGTCCACGAGGAGAGACCCTGTTTCCAATTCGGACCCGTCTGTAGGTGAAATTATAATCTTGCCCCAGTAACTTTAAGATTCGTTTCCCCTTTGAACGGTTCCGATTTAACACCATTTTTAGCCATATCACGAGCCCCCCACTCTTGGGGACTGTGTATTACAGTCTGTGGGGAGTAGTTTTGTTGTTCCAATGGCGTATAGGGCTTTATCGGAGCTCTCTAAGGGTGTTCGAATCTCGTTCGAGGAGTGATGGCACTTTTCTGAGCCAGTAACATGCCTAAATGTTTTCTTAGGCCCTTTTGGATTTTTGGTGATTTTTTTCGATTTTTTAATTATTTTTTCGAATCATTTATCCAATTTCGCAAAGCGATGATTTATTTTTCGGGAGCGCCAATTAATTACTCTAACCAATAATTATTTACCCAGGGACTCAAAAATATTTACCCAAATTTATAATTATTTTTTAGAACTTTAAATTAATTTTCCTGAATTTTAATCATTTTTTCGCAATTTTTAAATAAATAATTCGAAATAATAATTAAAAAGAATTTTAATTACCTATTTATGACATGGCGCGATCTGGATCGTCCATCAGCATTGGGCGCGAAGATCTGAATGATCGAAAGGTGAATCAGACCCTGGTTGACGTGGCCGAATCTGGGCCCCTGATCACGCAACGGCGAGTAATTCGAGAGGATCGGATGGCTATGAAGAAGGGGAACTTGGCCAGTTTGAAGGTCGGCGGCAACTGACTTCGGGATGACTTCCGAATTCTAGGTGAGCGACGCATGGCATCGGGGCCCCTTCTTCTTCGCTTCCTGGACGTCCGTGGCAATTGACTTCGGGAAGCTTGCCGAGGTCTAGGAGGCGACACGTGGTATGTGGGCCCCTGCTTCTTCGTGTTTTCGATGTCGGTGGAAATTGACCTCGGGGAAGAATAGGAAGGCACCACGTGGCGAGTGGGTCCCAGTCGCCGTTGACCAGTCAACGATTTTCTTGCATTTCGACGTCGGTGGCAATCGACCTCGGGGACGAATAGGAGGGTGCTACGTAGCCTGTAGGTCCCAGCCACCCTTGACTGGTCAATGCATTTTCTTGCATTTTGACGTCGGTGGCAATCGACCTTAGGGACGAATAGGAGGGTGCCATGTGGCCTGTGGGTCCCAACCACCGTTGACTGGTCAATGCATTTTCTTGCATTTCGACATCGGTGGCAATCAACCCCGGGGACGAATAGGAGAGCGCCACGTGGCCTGTGGGTCGCAGCCACCATTGAATGGTCAATGCATTTTCTTGCATTTTGACGTTGGTGGCAATCGACCTCGGGGACGAATAGGAGGGCGCCACGTGGCCTGTGGGTCCCAGCCACCATTGACTGGTCAATGCAAATTCTTGTGTTTCGACGTCGGTGGCAATCGACCTCGGGGACGAATAGGAGAGCGCCACGTGGCCTATGGGTCCCAGCCACCGTTGACTGGTCAACACATTTTCTTGCGTTTCGACGTCGGTGGCAATCGACCTCGCGGGTGAATAGGAGAGCGCCACATGGCCTGTGGATCCCAACTACTATTGACTGGTCAACGCATTTTTCGTGCATTTCGACGTCGATGGCAATTGACCTCGGGGATGAATAAGAGAGCGCCACGTGTCTTGTGGGTCCCAGCCACCAATGACTGGTCAACGCATTTTCTTGCGTTTCGATGTCGGTGGCAATCGACCGCGGGGATGAATAGGAGGGCGCCACGTGGCCTATGGGTCCCAGCCACCGTTGACCGGTCAACGCATTTTCTCGCGTCTTCGACCAAATGGGCTAGGCCTTTGCTTCGTTGGGGGCCTCTTAACCTTGGTAACTGCGCCACCAACCCAGTCTCTATAAATCTCCACCCCTCTCACATTTGCTCACTATTCTGGTTTTTTACTCAGCCGAGATTTTTACTGTGTGAGCTTTCGACGAGTATTCGCCGTCTTCCGACCGTAGCTGTCAAATCAAGGTAACTTCATACTTAGCTTGTTTTCTTTTAGAGAATGTCTATCGACCCTTCTAAGGAGACCTCCCCTCTTCTTGCCCCCGAGGCTTCCTCTAGTCAGGTCCCTCCAATCGACAAAGGCAAAGCCGTAGTAGGGCAGACTTCGGTGGTCGTTGAGATGAGGATCGAAGAGGATCGGAGGTTGGGAGAGTTCGAGAGTTTTCCTGGGGTTCTAACGGACTACCGAGGGTTCAAGAGCTCCCGGAGGACCAGGCAGAGCGGATAATGTTTGGGATGGGCCGAAGCTTCAAGGAAAATGAGGTCAGGGAGACGTCAGAAGCAGACGAGACGATCTCTATCCTTACCGAGGAGGACTTGGTAAGGGTTCGGGAGAGTTTCCAAATCCCTAGGGAGTTCGACTTAATGCTTCCTAGGCTGAGGGTGAGGGCCAACTTGCCAATGCCCATTGACATGTGCTTCTGGCCGGTTGACGCGTTCTTGGCGGGAGTTCGTCTCCCACTTCACCCCTTCGTCGCCGAAGTGCTGAGGTGGTTCCACGTCAGCCCCGTTCAGTACATGTCGAGCGTGTATAGGCTGATAAACAGATTCGTCCTCCACTGTCAGGCATCAGGTTTCGAGCCGAGATTGAGTGTGCTCTGGACGGTGTACCGAATGCATCAACAACATAAGGACGTATACCGGTGGTATCTTGCCCCGAGGTTCGGGACGAAGCTGGTCAGCTGCCCGGACTCGGTAAATAATTAGAGGGATAAGTACTTCTTGATCCGTAGTCGAGGGCCATGGGGGATCCCTACAGCTTTGGTAGAGTCGGTGCCGAAGAAAGTCAAGCAGAGCCCATCCCTCAACACCGAGGAAGAGGATATGGTTCGGACGTTGCTCGATCGCCCAAAGTTCTTTTGGAAGGACTTGACCGAGGAGGCGCTCTTCCGGGGGGGGGGGGGGTCTTAGCTCGATAAACCCTAGTACGATTTTGTTTTGTTTTGTTTTTTTGTTTTTTGTTGAGGTCGGCGATAGCTTTTTCTTTCGAGTTACTGGAAAAGTATGCCATTTTTTTCTAACTCCACCCTCTTCTTCGCAGAATCGATGGACTTCGAAAATTTGGTGA